>CM064546.1:34685446-35184265 GCA_032716605.1 Paralithodes platypus
TGTGGCGTTTAGGATATTCTTGGCTCCGACTGCATTATATCTCCTGCCTTTTTGTGTGCATAGCCTGCACGAGCATTGTTCCGCTTCCTGCCTTTTTGGGTTCCATATCCGATTCGAGCATCTTGATAGCATCTAACATTTAAAGAAGATTCCTTGTTGGTGTTGAAGGACTTTAGTGCTCTTTCTTTCATGCAGGAGTGCCTGACATTTATTGATTAAAGTAACGTAAGCTGTAACTTCTCTTACCACCTTACTTTGCATACCATAACCAAGCACCTTCGGTTATTTAGGGGAGGTGTGGCAGAGTGGTCTTGCCACTGGACTGGTAATCCAATGGACCCGGGTTCTAATCCCAATATGTCAATGGGAAGATATTATTGGGATGGAATTTGTGCTGTACCTAGTATCAGTGCCTTACCACAGCACACCGAAATGCCAAATAAATACCCTCATTGTTTCCTGATTAAATAGCATTGTATGAATATTCCCATATTAAAAAATATGCTACAGGGGGGCAATGCCTAGTGAGTTAATTGCTCAATAGGTGGCGTTCTGAGAGTGAGGGTCCGAGCCTGGAGAATGAGACTGTGAAGCATAGAGGCGGCGCAGCTTCAGAGATGGAATTGCTTCGAGCCATGAAGCTTCACATGTCTCGCTCCCTAGGCTGGAGCAAGACCTCACGGGCCTCACCGTGTTCAGCGGTAGAGTGTAAAGGCTATCAGCCTATGCCCGAGAGGAAGTAGTTGGAATATAGAAGAAAAAAAAAATAAAAAAATTAAGGTAGTAATAGGCTGTTTTCACATAATATTAAGCCTAGAGTAGACGCACATTTATTGAGAGTTTGATAACCTATTATTGCATATAGAACTCTGGAGAGTATTTGTGTTCTTTGTTCACTGGGAATATACATCAGAGGTTGGATCTAGCGCTTTCCGTTGTAGCATTTATGCCATTACTAGTCCAATGAAGCCCTGATATATTTAAACCTCAGTCGTAACACTATACTGAATAGACTATAATAGGTTTGGGGCACAATGCCTCACAGATTACACAAGTACAGCTCTACTGTATTATGCATTTATCATTATTGCGATATGACGTGTGATTAAGGGCGAGGAAGTTGTTTATTCTCTCTCATTTTTAGTCCATTTAGCTTTGTAATATGATGACCTTCGCTCCATTAGTTTGGCGATTATAAGACCTGTAGCCCTATATTTGTTGTCAATATATACACCTTTCTTTTAGGTGTCAATATTTTCCTGGCGAGCAGGAGCGAACCTGTAATTCTATGAGGAATCGGTCTTCGGCCGGAACATTTTCTACCGAAAAATTTACAAATTTATCTTGAAGGGGGTCTGGGGAGGGGGGTTAAGCTTGATGGAGGTCTAGCAAGATTACTATAAAATTAATAAATAAATTTATAAATATACCAAAATATAACAGCTACCCCTTTAAGGGGAGGCTGGCCGTTTGTTTGATCTATTTATTAATGTATTCATATATGTTGTTTAGTTTCCACCCTAGACCTCCATCAAGCTTAGAAAAACAACTCCTAGACCTCCCCTCAAGATAAATTTGTAAATTTTTCGGTAGAAAAGTGTACCGGCCGAAGGCCGGTTCCTCTTAAAATTGCAGGCTCGCTATCGCTCGACACCTAAATGGCACGAAAGGTCTTAAAATGTACAACGAAATTGGGCGTAAGGCGTTAAAATTGCCAAACTAATGAGCTGAACGTCTTATAATCTCAAAACTAGTGGGGCTAAACATGAGAGAGAAAGTGGTCCGGAAAAACGGTCTCCCTCCCCTTAATATATCAGAGTGCCCTTCTCTTTGTTCCACTGCTTTAAGGGGAGATGGGTAGTTTTTCTGGCCCTCTCTCTTCCTCATGTTTAGCCCAATTCGTTTTCAAATTTTATGACGTTCGGCCCACTAGTTTGTCGATTTTAGGACCTTTCACCTCATTTATTTGTCAATGTTAAGACTTCGTGTCATTTAGGTGTCGATTTATTCTTGGCGAGCGATAGCGAGCCTGAATTTTAAGAGGAATCAGGCTTTGGCCGGGACATATTTCTTTCTAAAAATGTACAAATATATCTGGAGGAAGGTCTTTGAGGGGTGTTTATTTAAGCATGATGGAGGTTTAAGGAGGAAACTAACGAAAATGAATATATATATATATATATATATATATATATATATATATATATAATATATATATATATATTGTTACGACTGGGGTTCAAATATATCAGGGCTCTTATTCATTGGACTAGTAATGGCATAAATGTTACAACGGAAAGCGCTAGCTCCAACCTCTGATGTATATTCCCAGCGAACAAAGAACACTAATACTCTACAGAGTTCTATATGCAATAATAGGCTATCAAACTCTCAATAAATGTGCGTCTACTCTAGGCTTAATGTTATGTGAAAACAGCCTATTACTACCTATAACCGAAGGTGCTTGGTTATGGTATGCAAAGTAAGGTGGTAAGAGAAGTTACAGCTTACGTTACTTTAATCAATAAATGTCAGGCACTCCTGCATGAAAGAAAGTGCACTAAAGTCCTTCAACACTAACAAGGAATTTTCTTTAAATGTTAGATGCTATAAAGATGCTCGTATCGGAAATGGAACCCAAAAAGGCAGGCAGCGGAACAATGCTCGTGCAGGCTATGCACACAAAAAGGCAGAATATACATAATGCCGTCGGAGCCAAGAATATCCTAAACACAACAACAATAATAATAATCGCCACGACAATGCAGTATTCCTATCAACAAAAAGAGCCTAAGTCGTTTGTGTCTCAATACATCAAACTAGGCTGCGAAATGCTTGTGTAATAATAAATGGGTATGCATAAAAAGAGTAATTAGGTTAATATACTTAATGTCTACTATGATTGATAAAGTCTAGCCAGAGTCAATGATACGAGATACTGGTGCGCATGACATGCCGCATAGCCTAGTGCAAATCTCAAGTCTGTGCGTCAAATATTACGTTATAGGGAAGTGTAGCTCTCTTGAGAAACCTTAATACCGAAGTATTAAGCGTTCTCCTGGCGTACCTCAAAGACAAACAAACGAGACTAGAACAGTGCAGAATGGTATAGGTAAAAAGCCTTCATTCGTGCATGCTCTATTCTCAATGGCACACAGACTAGAATTTACTCAATCAACTCCAGTTCTCAGGTATGTCGTGCAGCTTTTTCCTAAAGCCAGCACTCATAGGAAACAATACCTTATAATATCAGACTCCTAGTCTAGCATTATCTAATCCAGCAGAACACTAATAATTAAAGGAAGCAGTAATATGAAAGCCAACCAATGCTTCGTGATCCACTTATCTTAACAACTAACATACATGGGTTATATCAGACCTTAACGCACAATACAACTGGCCAGCATGAAGCTGATTTTGCAGAGTTAACCAGAGGGGGTATAATATTAATAAAAGGTGGTGAAAGATATGGAAAATGAGAGAGATAGGCAGAGGAAAAGATTCTCAGGTGCGAGCGAGGTACAGGTAGCAAGGGAAAAAGATGGGTGCATTCTAGAAACCAGATCTGAGGGAGAGAGTGGCGAGGAACTGTATATATACTCGCACCAGCTCGAGCCGCGTGGGAAAAAAGCGGTTACAAGTCCTCTAACCACTAGCAAGAGAGCTTGCAGCATGGTAAGGACCTCTCTCCACCAACCCCCGCGAACGAGGCAGCCAGCCGTGACATCATCGAGCGGGACAAAAACACTAAGCGCTCCCTCTCACTCTGTTCTACTCTCTCTCTCTCCCAGATCCCATCATTACTAGTTAATGATAAAACATATACTTTACAATTAAATATATAAAGCCTTGACATGGGTGAAAACAAAGAGCCTTTCTGGACTGCCCATGACACAAGCTTTCATATGAAATAAAGCACACTCTAATACACCAACTGTAGCCACATCCACTGCCCTGGCGATCCTAGCGAGTCACTGTAGGACAAGCCATGCGGTTCTAACGGAGTTGTTAACGTCACACCCCCCCCAAGATTTTTCTCAGAGGCCCCAAGGCTCACAAAAATCTGATGGTTAGAACCCATGCTATATCTCCACTTCTCATCACCCAGCGGCAGTAAAATATCTGGCACAGTTCTTCAACAAAACATTTTTCAAAATTATAACCCTCCCCAACACCATAGGTTAAATTATATGTAGTTATGCTCCTCAAGAGCGAGCTTCTCTAGCCCAGCATTCTGAGAGGAGTGCAACTCAGAATTACTGCTATAACATACTAAAAAAATTCAACTATCAAAGAAAGAGTTTTTTATTTGATTTTTATGTTTATAATTTGTTTATTTCGGCTGCTCTATAGGGGCAAGCCTAGTTTTTTCTTTTATACCAAACGCTCAACTCCTGCTTTACGACCCAATACGCTGGGCTACAACCGCGAGCCAACAAGCACCAAGCGCAAAATACTATTCAAACTAAAGCAGGAGGCTACCCGTGTGTCAATCTACCCAGGATCATCTACCCTCGAAAGACAATCTGCAATCACGTTGTCACAACCGGCAATATGGCGTATCTCCAGGTTATATTCCTGTAACATTAGCGACCACCTGGTCAGCCTCATATTCCGATTGTGAAACTGGTTCAAAAACTTGAGAGGGTGATGATCTGTGTAAATTACAACGACTGGACCATAGGCTGGAACATAGACCTCGAAATGCCTCAGTGCAAGTACAATTGCCAGCAGCTCTTTCTCGACAACAGAGTAGTTCTTTTGGGCTGAATTGAACTTCTTCGAGTAGAAACTAACAGGATGTTCCAGCCCATCATCGTCCTTTTGCATAAGGACGGCACCAGCCCCCACACCACTAGCATCTGTTGCTAGTTGGAAAGGTAGGCTAAAGTCAGGGGCCCTGAGGATCGGGTGAGTGCACAACAGGTGTTTTACTACGCTAAACGCCTTCTCACACTCAGGCGCCCATTCGAATTTCTTATCCTTCGCTAAAAGATCTGTCAGAGGTGCTAGCACGGTAGAGTACCCCTTAATGAAGCGTCTGTAGTATCCGATCATACCTAAGAACCTCATGATCTGCTTCTTGGTGGCCGGCCGGGGAAAGTGATCAATCGCAGCTATCTTGTTCTGTGGGGGGCACACCTGTCCCAACCCCACCATGAACCCAAGATACTGCACGGACGCCTGCACGAAATCACACTTTGCCAGGTTGACCACCAAGCCAGCCTCACTAAGCCTCTTGAACAGGAGTTCTACGTGCTCACAATGACTCGTAAAGCTGTTGTCATAGATAATAACATCGTCGAGGTATACTGTGCAATTAGGAATGTCTGCCGTTATATCATTCATCAAACTCTGAAAGGTAGCGGGTGCGTTCTTTAGGCCATAAGGCATAACGTTACAGCGGTAGGTAGCACCATCCACCACAAAACCACATACCTCTTTCGCTCGTTCGGACAAGGGCACCTGCCAGTATCCCTTAACCAAGTCCACCTTGGTTAGGTACTTTGCATTGCCTATCTTGTCCACACAGTCGTCGACCCGAGGAAGAGGGTATGGGTTGGTGGGCGTCAAACCATTTAACCGTCTGTAGTCTACACAGAATCGCACCTTACCATCCGGTTTTGGTTGCAGCGTGACGGGAGATGTCCACTTCACCACCCCCTTCTCAATCAGCCCCCTTGTTAACATATACTCCAACTCCGCCCGGAGGGCCGGCAGTTTAATAGGGGGCACCCTATAGGGAACTGACTTGAAAGGGGGGTGGTCTCCTACATCCACGTCGTGCACCTCTAGGGTAGTGAGGCCCGGGTGCTCCGCGAAACAGAGGGGTATGAACCGAACAGGCGCTCCACAGCCACCCGCTGATGCTCAGGTAAGTGTTGCAACGCTTCCTGAGCCGCCTGGTTCGTGTTCCCCGCCCACTGGTTCGCAGAGACATGATGATCCCAGTTATCCTCCACCTGAGCTTGACTGTCCCGTTCTCCTTCTCCACCTTGACTGCTAAACGTCATCACAGGCACAGTGAGAGGCTCAGGGGGGTGCCTCACATACTCCTTCATAAGATTAACGTGACATAACTGATTGCGCTTACGTCTGTCTGGAGTGGCTACCAAGTAATCCAGGTCCGATAGCTTCTCAACCACCCTATAAGGACCAGTGTACTTCGCGGATAAGGGGTGACCTACAAGGGGCAGTAGAATCAACACCTCCTGTCCCACGTGAAACTCCCTGAGTTTAACCTTGAGGTCGTACCTGTCCTTCATGAGGGCCTGAGAGCTAGTCAAATTACGGCCAGCCAACTCCAGACTGCGCAACATCCGTTCCCGACTGTCGAGGACATACTTGAGCATAGACCAAGGTTTTTCTGCACCCTCCCGTATTTCTTTAACCATATGGAGAGGCCCTCTGACACGGTGTCCAAAGACGAGCTCATTAGGGCTGAATCCCAAACTTTCCCCAGGTACCTCCCGTGCAGCAAACAAAACATATGGCAGGCCAAGATCCCAATCTTTCCCATTCTCAAAGCAATAACAACGAAGCATAGATTTTAAGGTCGAGTGCCATCGCTCTAACACACCCTGGCTCTCCGGATGATACGCAGATGACACAACCGTAACAATCCCATGCTGCTGCATAGTTTGAACAAAGAGGTTAGAAGTGAAGTTGGATCCTTGGTCTGACTGAATCTCCTGCGGGTAACCATACCGGGAAAAATACACTAGCAAGTTTCGGACCACCGTCTTCGCTGACCCATTTCTCATAGGGTAAGCGTCAGGGTACCTTGTTGCTACATCCATGATGGTCAGGAGAAACTTGTTTCCGGCTCTTGTAGGGGGAAGGGGGCCAACCATATCCACTATAACCTTACTAAAGGGAGGCCCACTGACAGGAATAGGGTGTAACGGCGCCTTAGGAATGCTCTGATTCGGTTTGCCAACCTTCTGACACACATGACACATTGCCACCCATGACACAACTTGTGCTCTCAGACCAGGCCACCAAAATAATTTCCCCAAGGCTGCAACCGTCTTACGGACACCCAGATGTCCCGCCAGTGGTACATCATGGGCCAACCTAAGTAGGCTTTCCCTGCAAACCCTCGGCACGACCAGCTGGTCTACCTCTCCTGACCCCCCCTCCCAATTCCTCTGCGGATCTTGGAATCGCCGGTATAATATGCCATCTATGAAAAAAAAATCTCCCGACTGTGCATCACTGTCCTCCTCCAACTCGACAGCACCGGTACCACATTCAAGAACCTCCGGGTCTTCCAATTGCAACTTACGAATGTCCGAAGGAGCAAGCCTATCCAAGTGTTTGCGAAACAACTCACGCCCCCCTCCTACACTAAATTTGGCCTCCCGTTGCTCTCTCTCTCTGCGTACCGTTGCTGTCTCATCGTCTTTTTAAGCCCATCCACTGCCTTCTCAGGAACAGTTAATGGGTCTTCTCTAGACTCGAAAATTGGTCCTAATAATGAGTCCCCGAGAATGTCCGCTGATACTGAACTCTCAACCGCATCAACTTTCAACCCCTTCTCGGTACCCTTCCTCCGCTGATCTAAAGACTGTTGACCAGAATGTGACTCCCTGGATGCAAGGGAACGGGTGACAACACATGCCATAGGATGCCCCCGACACTTCTCAACCCACTCCTGCTCCTCCCTACTCACGTCGGCCGGCTTCTCGGCAACAACCAAGGGTGGAGCCTCAGAAGTAGGCCCCGCAAAGTCGTTGCCGAGAAGGAGGTCGACGCCCCCAACAGGTAACTTCTCCACAATTCCTACATCCAGGTCACGAGTCACACCATCAACTTCCATCTTCATTCTTACAAGCGGGTATGACCTTGTTGCATTAACTCCCTGAACCACAACCACCCGCGCCGTATTTACAGGTTTACCAGTGAAATTTCTCAACAGTGTTTGCGATGCCCCAGTGTCACGCAAAATTCTCACCTCATGTCTTCTACCCCCCCACTCCACACAACCGAGTCCCCTGTGGTCACTAAAGGCATCACGGACAGGGAATAAGCCTTCCGGATCCTTCTGCACTGGCAGTGTATTTACCTCGGAAGAATTGCCTCTAACAAGCTCCGATGTCCTCTTGAACACTCCAATGCCATGAGCAAAAGACACGGATGCCGGAGGAGGTCGACTAGGGCACTCATTTGCTTTATGACCCTCCTTGTGGCACTTAAAACACAAAAATTTCGGTTTCGGCTTATACTGTGATGTAACAGGCCCCTGACTTTTCTTATATGGCGTGGTGTTAGGTTTGAATTCAGTTTTAGTTTCATTGCTCTTTTGTTTAAATGTGTCGTTGCTACGGGGAGGGGGAGGATAACGGTCCTTAGCACTTGCATCGTACTTCTGTGAGGACCCGCAACCCCGAATCAATGACAGCCGTAGATCAGCCATTTCTGCTGCTTCTACTAGAGTTCTTGGGTTTTTCTCCTTTAAGTTCAAAGTTAGATCACCGCCTGTGCTCTTAAAGAACTGCTCCAACATCATTAACTGCTTAATTTCATCAAATGTTGTGACCTTCTCAGATCGGAGCCAGTTCCCCATAGCATCGGACAAGTCCCGGGCGTGTTCCAAAAAGGTGCTATCTCTTCCCTTAGCCTCTGAAGTGCGCATGGGGGTAATTGGAAACGTCCCCCTGTGCTGACGTATTTGAGGTGTTTCCGTCACTAAAATATTCATTGTGCCATTAATAGCATTAATACTTATCCATATGCGCCTATTATGGGTTGATTATAAAGGTATTAACCTGAAACAACAATAAAACGAGTGAAAACAGCGTTTGGATGGTCAAAATCGGAGATATAGCCCGCGAGTTGTATAATGTATGGGTGAGGCAATCTGCTTTCCCGCCAATTTCCCCCAAGGCTACTGAGACACAGTCGATCGATACTCTCTCTCTCTCTCTTGCACTCGCTTGCTATCAGTGATGACCACACCCTCCAATCGGATTTCTAATGTTAGCACGAAAATATACCTCAGAATAAGGGAATAACAGGGAAAATAGGTGATAACTGAAGGAGAGGAGGAAAGTGGGGAAGGAGGGGAGGTAGAGGACTGAGATTTTGCATGGCCCAGGGGCCAAAAAAAAAAATAAAAACAAAAAAACAAATATAAATTTTTTTTTTTTTTCGATGTCAAAAGTTGATTTTTGTTTTCTCTGACTCTTAAGAGTCTCCCCGCAGTGCGCCGGGGGAACTCTTAAGAGTCTCCCCGCAGCTCCCGGGTTAGTTTCACCCCGGAACTTCAAACGGTACGTTTCTGGTTTCAGTTCGTAAGCCCTCAGGACAGCCTCCTTAAGATCCTCGTACACAATACATAACTCCAAAGGTAACGCATCGTAGGCTTTAAGACCCTTGCCTATTAATCTAGAGGATACAAGTGCTGCCCATTTATTCTCTGGCCACTGGTGTTCCTGGCACTTCTTCTCAAAGCGTGTGAAAAATTCTGTTACACCACTCTCATCAAACACCGGAACCAGTTTCAATAAGTGCGAGAGAGACTGCTCATGAACACGGTTACCAGCCCCAAGTCGCTGTCCTGTTGTCTCTACTCGCGACTTCTCTACATCCATGTCGGCACAGTACCTAGTCGACTCAGCTTGGATTTTTGCTTGACTGATAGTTTTTCTCTCTTCTATCTTGGCTAATTCTATTTGCTGCTGGAGCTCACATGCCCTTTGTTGCTGCTGAAGCTTAGCTAATTCGAGCTGAAGCAATAATTCTGGAGTTAACCCTTGAGGAGGTGAAGGTGCTACAATGTTTGAAATTACCGGTGGTCCCCCCAGGGGCAACCCACCCTGCCAGTCACCACCCAACTGCGGAAGCGTACCCGGGGTCGGCAAACTACTGGGATGGCTGGGAGTCGAGTGTAGGGGAAGCATGGCCGAAGGGCTCTGAGCACTCAACCCATCTCGCTCACCAGTCACCCTGCCCAGTACACACGTTATCAAGTTATCCTTGGTCATGCTGCTAGTAACCGCATGACCGATAGCAGGCATTGAAGACCGTACCGATCCATACCCTCCAACCGCTCGGCAGTAACAGGCCATTGCAAAAATATCCTAGCATCCTCCTCACAGTTCACCCGATTAACCCTTTCATCATGCTGCTGTTCCTCAGTTTCGACATTACGTACTGTGTCTCCATTCTCCTCTGACCCGGTATAAGACATGATTCTCACCAAAATTTCTCACCACAATATTCAGAAAAGAAGCACCCCAAACTCTTATACCTTGATATACACACACAAATTCTCGGAAATACTCAAGGGCTATACTATGTTGCAAAAAAAAATTATTCTTGCTGATCCCCGCAAAATATTCCCCAAAACAACAAATGTTCCCTGCTTAATAAATGTAGGTTCACCAAATCCTAGGTAAGGTCGCCATTTGTTACGACTGGGGTTCAAATATATCAGGGCTCTTATTCATTGGACTAGTAATGGCATAAATGTTACAACGGAAAGCGCTAGCTCCAACCTCTGATGTATATTCCCAGCGAACAAAGAACACAAATACTCTACAGAGTTCTATATGCAATAATAGGCTATCAAACTCTCAATAAATGTGCGTCTACTCTAGGCTTAATGTTATGTGAAAACAGCCTATTACTACCTATAACCGAAGGTGCTTGGTTATGGTATGCAAAGTAAGGTGGTAAGAGAAGTTACAGCTTACGTTACTTTAATCAATAAATGTCAGGCACTCCTGCATGAAAGAAAGTGCACTAAAGTCCTTCAACACTAACAAGGGATCTTCTTTAAATGTTAGATGCTATAAAGATGCTCGTATCGGAAATGGAACCCAAAAAGGCAGGCAGCGGAACAGTGCTCGTGCAGGCTATGCACACAAAAAGGCAGAATATATATAATGCCGTCGGAGCCAAGAATATCCTAAACACAACAACAATAATAATAATCGCCACGACAATGCAGTATTCCTATCAACAAAAAGAGCCTAAGGCGTTTGTGTCTCAATACATCAAACTAGGCTGCGAAATGCTTGTGTAATAATAAATGGGTATGCATAAAAAGAGTAATTAGGTTAATATACTTAATGTCTACTATGATTGATAAAGTCTAGCCAGAGTCAATGATAAGAGATACTGGTGCGCATGGCATGCCGCATAGCCTAGTGCAAATCTCAAGTCTGTGCGTCAAATATTACGTTATAGGGAAGGGTAGCTCTCTTGAGAAACCTTAATACCGAAGTATTAAGCGTTCTCCTGGCGTACCTCAAAGACAAACAAACGAGACTAGAACAGTGCAGAATGGTATAGGCAAAAAGCCCTCATTCGTGCATGCTCTATTCTCAATGGCACACAGACTAGAATTTACTCAATCAACTCCAGTTCTCAGGTATGTCGTGCAGCTTTTTCCTAAAGCCAGCACTCATAGGAAACAATACCTTATAATATCAGACTCCTAGTCTAGCATTATCTAATCCAGCAGAACACTAATAATTAAAGGAAGCAGTAATATGAAAGCCAACCAATGCTTCGTGATCCACTTATCTTAACAACTAACATACATGGGTTATATCAGACCTTAACGCACAATACAACTGGCCAGCATGAATCTGATTTTGCAGAGTTAACCAGAGGTGGTATAATATTAATAAAAGGTGGTGAAAGATATGGAAAATGAGAGAGATAGGCAGAGGAAAAGATTCTCAGGTGCGAGCGAGGTACAGGTAGCAAGGGAAAAAGATGGGTGCATTCTAGAAACCAGATCTGAGGGAGAGAGTGGCGAGGAACTGTATATATACTCGCACCAGCTCGAGCCGCGTGGGAAAAAAGCGGTTACAAGTCCTCTAACCACTAGCAAGAGAGCTTGCAGCATGGTAAGGACCTCTCTCCACCAACCCCCGCGAACGAGGCAGCCAGCCATGACGTCATCGAGCGGGACAAAAACACTACGCGCTCCCTCTCACTCTGTTCTACTCTCTCTCTCTCTCCCAGATCCCATCATTACTAGTTTATGATAAAACATATTCTTTACAATTAAATATATAAAGCCTTGACATGGGTGAAAACAAAGAGCCTTTCTGGACTGCCCATGACACAATCTTTCATATGAAATAAAGCACACTCTAATACACAAACTGTAGCCCCATCCACTGCCCTGGCGATCCTAGCGAGTCACTGTAGGACAAGCCATGCGGTTCTAACGGAGTGGTTAACGTCACAATATATATATATATATATATATATATAAGAGGAAATAAATACGCCATCCCCCATTAACAGTTTCAGGCTGATAAGCTGTACCTAATCGCTCTACAGCCCTATAGCCGTTGTTTTGCTTTCCAACTTGTTTCCTAAACTGTCGGTAAATGCAATGTTTATTATGTTGATTGTGTAGCAAAATGCAGTTAATTATGAAACATTGTTATTAGCATGATCTAGAGTTTTATATATTTCCTTCTGTTATAACAAATCAGCTGCTAAGGGATTAATTCATCCATGAGGTGAAACCTATCCTGTATTTCTCACCTTCGACTAATTGCCGCCACCAGAGGGCTTTCCTTCGTCCCGGTCATGGCTGCTATGGAGGTGATAAACTTCTCACGGGCTAGATAGAAGTCGCATCGTCCTGAAATAATAATAAATACATTCTTAAGCCGGTATCACACGACCGCGTTTTCCCTCAACATTTGTCCTCAACGCTGGTCTGGCAGCTTATGTGGTTAACTTTTACAATATTTCAGTTACCTAATTTCATCCATTATCAGTCTTGTTTCCGATACCAGAACAAAATATCCCAGGAATGTTGCCAGAAAAATGTTGATCACCGAATGTTGACTATAAAAGCTCTCGTGTGATACCGGCTTTATAAAGATATGAATTAATTTATAAATCAATACATAAATAATAACACGAGTAAGTAGACAACATTAAACCTTTCAAGGTAGCTACGACCTTTCAGTGATGTAAGGGATATATGGTTTTAGTGATGTAAGGGATATATGGTTTCAGTGATGTAAGGGATATATGGTTTTAGTGATGTAAGGGATATATGGTTTCAGTGATGTAAGGGATATATGGTTTCAGTGATGTAAGGGATATATGGTTTTAGTGATGTAAGGGATATATGGTTTCAGTGATGTAAGGGATATATGGTTTTAGTGATGTAAGGGATATATGGTTTCAGTGATGTAAGGGATATATGGTTTCAGTGATGTAAGGGATATATGGTTTCAGTGATGTAAGGGATATATGGTTTCAGTGATGTAAGGGATATATGGTTTTAGTGATGTAAGGGATATATGGTTTCAGTGATGTAAGGGATATATGGTTTCAGTGATGTAAGGGATATATGGTTTCAGTGATGTAAGGGATATATGGTTTCAGTGATGTAAGGGATATATGGTTTTAGTGATGTAAGGGATATATGGTTTCAGTGTTGTAAGGGATATATGGTTTAGTGATGTAAGGGATATATGGTTTCAGTGATGTAAGGGATATATGGTTTCAGTGATGTAAGGGATATATGGTTTCAGTGATGTAAGGGATATATGGTTTCAGTGATGTAAGGGATATATGGTTTCAGTGATGTAAGGGATATATGGTTTCAGTGATGTAAGGGATATATGGTTTTAGTGATGTAAGGGATATATGGTTTCAGTGATGTAAGGGATATATGGTTTCAGTGATGTAAGGGATATATGGTTTCAGTGATGTAAGGGATATATGGTTTCAGTGATGTAAGGGATATATGGTTTCAGTGATGTAAGGGATATATGGTTTCAGTGATGTAAGGGATATATGGTTTTAGTGATGTAAGGGATATATGGTTTTCACGGAAGTGAAAAGTATGCTTGTGTCATGTGTTTAAGGGAGCCCACCTCGCTTAGTTTTCTCTTGCTCTCCCTCTCTCTTTGGCTTCTATCCATTCGGCCTCATTCAGCCTACTGTTTTAAGACGTTTACCCCCATCCAGGTGTCAATATTTTCCTGGCGAGCGGTAGCGAGCCAGCATATATTTTGTTTTGACAGCAAACTAAATTTGTACAGATTTCGATAGAAAAAGGTCTCCGGCGAGGCAGGATTTGTCCATACAATGCTGGCTCGCTGTGGCTCGCCAGGACGAAATCGACACCTGGATGGGGATAAACGTCTTAAAACAGTTGGCTGAATGGGGCCGAATGGATACAAGCCAAGGATAGAGAAAAAAAGAAGAGAAAGCTAAACAAAGCCGGTGATCCCCCTTACCATAACTACAGTATATTCAATCAACTAGTGGAGCCACCTCACCCAGGGCCTCACCATCCCTTTGAGTACCAACGATTTGTGTTATATTTCAATATAGCTATATGTAGACTATATTATTCAGCTTAGGAGGGATCTGTGGTAGTTAAAAGGGTTTGGTCGAGATATTCTGAAGCCATATTATTACTAGAGGTCCTTCCTAAGATGAATAAAATCGTCTAATAGTTGCCAGAATATAATGAAAAGGACGTCCCCGGTATTGTACGGGTTAAGAACCCTTGTAACCTTTTCACCTAAACTTTGATCTAGCCCACTAAGCAATGTGCACCAGAGTACTACATCCTATGAGGTAATGACACAAATGCAGAGTAGAACCCAAGTTTATTCAACGTTTCTCCAGACACTTTACGAGCTGAGTCTTGATAATGCTAACCCCACCTCCTCTCATAGTCATGGGTCGTTTTTATGTTCACACTATATTGCTTTTAAT
The DNA here is from genome assembly GCA_032716605.1 of Paralithodes platypus. Lineage (NCBI taxonomy): Eukaryota > Metazoa > Arthropoda > Malacostraca > Decapoda > Lithodidae > Paralithodes > Paralithodes platypus. The sequence goes on from CM064546.1 coordinate 34,700,168, forward strand.
GGCTTGAAATGAGGCATATATTTATCGAGCCCATACAAGAGCCCATACATACAAGCCCATACATTTCTTCATTATGTTCACAGCTGGCACCGTGTGATAACTTATGATAGCAATATTATCTGACAAACTGGTTATATGTGATGCCGTCTGGGTTATGGCTGTTTAAGAGTGTGACCATTGTAGCCACCTATCCTTACGGGGGGGTGACCTGCTTTTTGTTATTTCTGTCCTTTTCACTCTTTCTCTGGCTTGTATCCATTCGGCCCCATTCACCCAACTATTTTAAGATGTTTATCCCCATCTATGTGTCGATTTCTTCCTGGCGAGCGATAGCGAGCCAGCATTATATGAAGAAATCCGGCTTTGCCGGAGATTTTTTTTTTATCGAAAAATTGAAAAATTTAGCCTGCTGTCAAACAAAAATAAAAAATATGTTGGCTCGCTGCTTTTCACCAGTACAAAATTGACACCTGGATGGGGATAAACGTCTGAAAAACAGTAGGCTGAATGGGGCCAAATGGATACAAGCCAGAGAAAGATAGAAAAGGACAGAACAAAAACAGGTCACCTCCCTTAAGGGGGGATGGGCCTGTTTTCTGGACCACTTTCTCCCTCATGTTTAGCTCCATTAGTTTTCAGATGTTAAGATGTTTTCCCCATTATTTAGTCGATATTAAGATCTTTCGCCCCATTTCTTAGTCAATATTTAGACCTTTCGTGCTATTTACGTGTCGATTTTTTCCCTGGCGAACAATAGTGAACCTATGTAATGTTCGAGGAACCGGAATTCGGCCTGAAAAATGTTCTACCGAAAAATGTACAAATTAATCTAGAAAGGGAAGCTAACGGATGTTTTTTTTAATTTGATGGAGGTCTAGGGAGGAAACTAGAAAAATAATGAATACATGCAAAAATCTCCCAAGAAGTGACCCATCCCCCCTTAACCCTCCTGGCCCGGGCAGGCTCTCCTAATGACGGAGCTCGTATCCGGGCGATCTGGTCGAATATCAACAAAAGTAAACTAAGGCTAATCTCGCTTAATATACTACCTACATTAATCAAACATATATAGAAATGAGCGCCTTACCTTCCTGCGTAGAATGGCGTTGAGTAGAGCTCTCTAGCTCAACTGGTTCCGGAGTGATGGTGATGGAATTGGAGGTAACTTTTGCCGCGTATTTACCTCGGCGCGTCCGAACACTCAACCGCGGCCCCGGCTACGACGCCCAGTTGCACTCGTCGCTCCACCCGCAATTATGCCGGGAAGCGATTTGATAGTGTTTTATTGTTTATTCTGTCATTTATTATAGTTATTATGTTATTTTCACTCAATAAAGTTATTTATATGAACGTATTTGTGTCTCTGTCACTTATTACTTCGTTTTATTATTATTATTATTATGATTATTAGTGTCACTTTCACTGGACTTTGATAATTGGTAGTGTCATTTCCCCTTTTATGTATTGTTAGGTAAGCTAATAATATATATAGTGTCACTGTCACTTATTCATATTGTTATGAAGGCACTTATTATTACTTGTGTGTGTCTCTTTCACTTATACTTAGTTTTATTATTATTATACTGTCACTTTGACTGGCCTAGGCTTATTGAGTGTCATTTTCACTTATTTATTGTTAGAAATATATATTTTAGTGTCACTTTCACTTGTTCATATTGTTATGAAGTCACTTATTATTACTTGTGTGTGTCTCTTTCACTTAAACTTAGTTTTATTATTATTATACTGTCACTTTGACTGGCCTAGGCTTATTGAGTGTCATTTTCACTTATTTATTGTTAGAAATATATATTTTAGTGTCACTTTCACTTGTTCATATTGTTATTGAAGGCACTTATTATTACTTATGTGTCCTTTTCACTTATACTTAGTTATATTATTATTCTTAGCCTACATTTGAGTGTCCCTTTCACTGTTGTCACTTCCACTTCAAAAGTTTGTTAGAGTGTGGAAGTCGTTGAAGCAGGTGCCAGCACACAGTCCAACTTGACACTCGAGGCATTCCCAAGTGGTTTTTGTGGGTTTGCGGGGTCTGCGAGTTGTGTGGCTGCACACATGGCACCTCTTCTGACTCCTAGCGTTACTACCTGGTGCTTTGAAAGGAAGGGCGTTGAGCTGGTGCTTCCTGAAGAATTCAGCACACCCCGTTCTGTCAAGCTGGCCTGGTCCTTGTATTGGCCTGTCTGGTGTACCCGCATGTTTAGCCAGGAGCTCAAGTAGCACCAGCTTGTGGAACTTCCGCAGGGACTTGTACTTCTTGGCTCCTGGAGTCCTCAGACGGTAGATGTTGTAGGCATTGAGGACCGACATATCTACCGTATGCAGGATAAACTTCTTGTACCACCTGCAAGATGTTCGCAGGCAGTTGATGAAGCCCATCTGCATGTCGGACTTGTCAACGAGGCGCATGTTGAGGTAATCATCCAGGACAGCAGCTGGTTTTTGGACGGCGTTCTTGGTTGTTCGGTCCACCTTCCCTGTGGCGACCATCTGGGCCTTGTGGCATGTGGTGAGGAGGTTGACCTTGCACTGGTCATGCCAGTGGATGGAGAGGATGGGGCCACTCTTCTTGTGGAAGATGTCTGCCTTCTTTGTCTTGGTTGGGTAGCCTGGCATGCCCTTCCTTTTGCCCTTGACTGTGCCGACAGTTCCGGTCTTGCGGTCATGGAGGTACTTGGTCAGGAGAGGCGACGTGTAATAATTATCTGTGTAGAGGATGTGGTTATTATTGAAGTGCCTCTCCATCATCTTCTTCACTACAGCGCCACCAAAACCAATGAGAGGGTCAGTCACAACTTCTCCAACCTTGCCGCTGTAGACTATAAAGTCCAGCACATACCCCGTCAAGCAGTCGCAGAGGACGAAGAGCTTGATGCCGAAGTGGTGTCTCTTGGACGGGATATACTGTCGGAAGTGCAGCCTACCACGGAACAGGACCAGAGACTCGTCGAGGCACATCTTCTGGAAAGGAATCAGGTATGTGGTGAACCGATGACGAATCATGTCATACAGCTTCCTGATCTTGCATAATGAGTCGGGAAGGTGGACTGCCATGTTGTTTGTCAGGTGGAGATAGGAGAGGATGTCGAAGTACCTGTCCCTGGACATGTATTTGCCAAATGCTGGAGTCGTTATGATGTCGCCAGTGATCCAGTAGTCAGCCAGAACGTGCTTCCTTATATGAGTCATCAGCATTGTGAGTGCCAAGAACACATATAGTTCTGCCACAGTGAGAGCTCTCCATGCCACCATCTTGGCACTGGTCTTCCTCCCAAGAAAGTTGGCACAGATAGCATGGTGGTGATTTGTCTCTTTGACGAGGTATTCCATGACTTCATTTTCATAGAAGCCCCAGAAAAGTTCACTGGGGGTAGCATCTGGGCCACAGGGATATGCTGGTGACACCCAAGAACCCATCTGTACCACGTCAAAGGCAGGACAATCTGGCTCAAAATCAGCTCCATCTGTCCACACAAACAGGTCAGATGCTGATGCTCGAGGTCGTGCTGCAGCAGGCACACGCCCTGGACGCCCTGGCACATGCCCTTGGCCACGCGGACGCCCAGGCGGACGCCCTGCATGCCCACGCCCAGGCCCAGGCCCAGGGGCAGCGGCGTCGGTAGGCTGACCACGTCCACGACCTCGCTCTCGCTCGTTTTGTCGGCACATCCTCTTCCTCTTCCTGTTCCTGTTCCTCTTCCTCTTCCTCCTCAGGCGACGTCAGGTCATCTGGGGCAATGTTGGGGTCATCAGCATCCTCTTTAGGAGACAATTCTGGTGAAGAAGTGAGCAGGCGTCGGCGGTGTGGGGCGCTGGAGGCTGCGGGTGCTTCAAGAATGGGAGCCGAGGCCTCGGGAGTTGGGCTGCTTTTGCGGCGAGCCGAGGGCTTTTCAGCAGCAAATAATGCTCTGCGGTGTGTTGAGGCCTGTGGTACATCACCAATACCACTTGAAGAGGCCCTTTGGTCATCCTGAACGAGAGATGAAGGCGAGGGCGGTGGATGACCCACGCGGCGTCCCGTGTCAAGGCGTCGGGACAATGGAATGCGGGTGGTTGCTAGGCCAGGGTCGGCGTCATTATCGCTATCTTCAGCTTCCCTATGCTTTTCTGCGGCTGCCCTGCGTGCTTTTTTAGCTGCACTTTTGATCAATGATTGTTTGTAGAAATATTTGCCCACTTTCAAGGGCATACGGGCAGGCAAAGGGGAAGGTCCTGAGCTAGGGCTAGGGCTAGGCCTAGGCTGACCTAGCAAAGATGGCGAGGGGGTAGGCCTAGGTTCTAGCAGACTGGGAAGGTCAATGGCACCTTCCTGAAACACTTCCACATCAGGATCATCACTACTGTCTCCCCCCTCAAATAAATCGACATTATCGTCGTCTCCAAAGCCCACGAAATCGTCTTCACTTTCACTTATAAATTGTACCTTGTCCACCAAGCTTTCGCCACTGCTCTCTTCATCACTATCAAAAAGTTGTCGCTGTATAGCGCTATCACTCAACAAACGCTTAACTTTCTTTTGTTGAGCTCTCTTCTCGGTTGCAACAGGCGTTGAAGTTGCGAGTGGGGTAGCACTGGGGCCCGCGGGAGGTTGCAACGAATCGGACACGTCGGAAAACATTTTTTCAGTATTACTCGCTATGGCGGCCACGTACGAACTGATAACACTAGTAGTTGAGGCTTGGTGGCGCTGCGGTCGCTCCTACCATGCCAAAATTGGCCGCGCAAATTTTGAAGCACGCTTTCAAGCACAAGGATTTTAAAATGACACCCGGGTTCCGGCCCTTTTTTTTTGGTGTCATTTGGTGACACCCGGGCTGGAAGGGTTAATAAAGAAGCCTCAATAAACCAATATCTCGATAAACCATCTGAATATCAAAGGACTTTCTTAACACTCAACGAGCAGCTAGGTCGGTAAATTCTACTACCTGCCAAGCAGGTGGTTTTACCCTAAATGAGCTTATTTCCGTGCTGTTTTTCATGCATAAACAAGAGCCAGAGCGTAATACAATTATGTATACCTGAAAGGGCGTTAATTGAGCTTTCCAATGACACCTTAACCATCCTTCTACAATCACTGGTTGTCTTGCAACGATCGTGCAACCGAAGGGCAAAATCGCTAAAATACGGTCATTTCGTTACATAATTACGTGTGTAGCGAGGGAGGGAGGGTGGATGTGTGTGTAGTATATGTCAGTAGGCCCACGGCAACCATGGCGAGCGGTCATGAGGCAACCTATGCTCCTCCCGTCGCTAGTCTCTCTCTCAGAGCCAATATTGTGCCAAAATTGCACACAGACTTAAGTCGGGCCCCGCCACATAGTCCTTTCTTCTCCATACAGACTTAAGTCGGGCCCCGCTAAAGAAGGGTTCAACTACATAAAAAGCGTCTAATGTTAGCCAGAATAATAGCAAATACAGAAGTCATCGTACTGAAAAGGTTAACGTTTTTATTCTTAAACAATTATTTCTCTTCACCCGCTACTGAACCAATACTGTATGAATGAGTGTTGTTTAAGAGGGAGGTAGTCGCTTTTCCTGGATCCCCTTCTCACTCATGCTTAGCATATTAGTTTTGAGATTTTAAGACGTTCGTTCCATTATTTTGGCGATTTTGAGACCTTTTGCCTCATTTATTTGTCAATATTAAGACCTTTCCTGCCATTTAGGTGTCGATTTTTTCCTGGTGAGCGATAGCGAGACTAATTCTACCGAAAACAAAATTATATTGAAAGTGGATCTAGTGGCTGTTTTCTTAACCCTTAACTGGCGGCGCCCGGCTATAGCCGGGCACCAATTTGCAGCAAGTTAGGAGCATTATTAAGGCTTTTAAAGGGTTAAAATAGAGTGCAAATGGCCGGAAGTACAGCGGGCCACACGTCCGACTCCCAGGGCCTACCGCCGCTCACTGACTCACCCTCCCTGTGTTTTCGAGAGGCCGGCATTGTAGCCAGTACTGGTAGCTGGAAAAAATATACCGCTATACGCTAAACTCCCATGTTACTGGTACCACTGTATGAGAACCACGAGTGCTACGTAGCTCGTTCTGGTCTCATTTTGAAGCTTTTAGCGCCTAGTATTTTGCTGAATACATTTCTTTTCATGCAGATACTTGATTTATCATTCAGGAGGGCCTGAGTATGCCCAAATAAGCCCAAAAAAACCCGCTAGACAAGGGTTAAGCTTGATGGAGGTCTAGCGAGGAAACTAAAAAATACAGTATTAAATAATTACATTCTCATTTTTATGGGTAACGCCATTTGCCAATTTATTTCGTCCATTAACGGTGCTACGATGAGAGAGTATTGTTTAACCCATTCATTACCGGTAACATCCTTTTCATTTTGTTGTGGCAACTATTAGACTATTATATTCAGCTTAGGAAGGTCATCAACCAATTAAAAGGCTACAGGCTATCTTGATTAATCCTTTTATCTACCATATATCCTTCCTAAGCTTTATAAAACTGTCTATATGTAGCTTAAATCAAATATAAGAAGACGCCACAGGTGCATTATGGGTTAACTAAAAAACGTCGAGCATCCGCTCGAGAGGTTTTGCTGGTAGAAGGTGAGCGTCCTGTATAGAGCCAACGCACAAACAAAACTTTCAAAACACTCCACTGGCACTCAAAACAAAGCAATATGTGATTATATGAGATATTTCCCCTCCATACCTCCTTTGACTCCTCCACATGTGTCCCAATAGCCCCCCTTCCTCTCCTTTCTCCTCCCTCCACAATTTTCGAGTAGTTTCCTATTATTCCTGCCATTTATCGAGTATTTTCGCGTGAGGATGGCTGGGAGAGAGGGGGGAGTATGGGGGAGTCTTTCTCTGACCCTCTAGCCAGTCTGAGACATCCCCTCTTCTCTCAGTGGAATACAAGACGGTCGAGAGGATGCATATAAGTCTCTCGTCGGTGCGCCTCCGATTACGACCGTGCTGCAAAAATAAAATTTTTTCACTAGCCAATTGCTGTTACCACTTATTTTATTGCTCTTTAATGTTTATATGTTAATGTTAAAAGTAATATAGGCGCATATGGAGAAGTAATAATGTTATAATATTAAATGGTAAATATGATGATTTTTTGTCAGAATTGAAGCCACTACCTTTGCATGGCGGGCACTTTGAACTACCATACCTTCGCGCTTCTCGAGTTAGGAGTACTAGCATAAAGCTGGTATCACACAAAAGCTTTTATAGTCAACATTCAATGATTAACATTTTTCTGGCAACATTTCTGGAATATTTTGCACTGATATCAGAAACTATAGGCTGATAATAGATGTATTTAGATAACAGAAATAGTTTTAAGGTTGACCTCATAAGCTGCCCGACCAGTGTTAAGCATAAATGTTGCGGGAAAAGCGCTTGTTTAACACCTAACGAGCGGCGTAGGCGGTAAATAATATGTAGCCACCAGCGGGGTGTTTTTACCCAAAATAAGGGTTGTTTACGTGATCATTTTCATGCTTAAATAACACCCAGAGCGTAAAACAAGTATCTATCCCCTTATAATATTCCCTGAAAGGGCATAAACAGAGCTTTCCAATGACACCCCAATGATCCTTGTACTACCGCTAGTTTTCTTGCAACAATCGCGCAACACGAGTGCAAAAACCATGTAATACGGTACTTTCCCCACACAATTCACTGTGTAGCGAGTGTGAGAGGGTGGAGGAGGGTGGGATTCATGTCAGTTGGTCCACCGCGGTGGTCTGGAGCAGTCATACGCTCGCTACTCTCCTGCCACCATTTGTCTCTCTTTCTCAGCAACATTACGTGCTGAAAATGGCACACGACTTATGTTGTGAGCCGCCACATAGTCCAAATTTCTTTCACTCGATTTATGTTGCGCGCCGCCAGTTAAGGGTTAATACCGGCTTAGGGGGAGATGGGTCGTTTTTCTAGATCCCCTTCTCCCTCATGTTTAGCCCCATTAGTTTTCAGATTTTAAGATGTTTGCCCCATTAGTTTGTCAATTTTAAGACTTTTCACACATTTCTTTGTCAATATTAGGACCTTTCGTGCTATTTAGGTGTCTATTTTTTTTCCAGGCGAACGATAGTGAGCCTGTAATTGTGGAAGAACCGGCCTTTTGCCGGAAAATGTTTCTACTGAAAAATTTACAAATTTATCTAGACATGGGATCTAATATGGATATTTTGTTCAAGTTTGATGGAGGTGTAAGGGGGAATCTAAAACATTTATGAAATAATCGATTACAAAATAAACCCTTCCCCCCTTAAGAACTTACTTACCCTGAATGGAGAAATCCTGGGCCATCAACATCTTGGTCATGATAGCCACATTAATGAGGGCATGGTCACCTCGCCGCACTAGGGTCTCCAGCTTGGTCTTCAGCTCTGAGGATCCTATCGCCTGGAACCGACCCTCCTGTGCCAAGTCGCTGATCTCTCGGAAGATCCCCCTCTTTGCAGCCTTAAGGAAGATATTCAGTAAATTAGCTATCATTTCTTTAACATATCTCTACTACTATCTACAATAAATAGTTATAATAATGTCTTTAACATCTTCTTCAGCTCTGAGGATCCTATCGCCTGGAACCATGCCTCCTGTGCCATGTCGCTGATCTCCCGGAAGATCCCACTCTCTGCAGCCTTAAGGAAAATATTCAGTAAATTAGCTATAATTTATTTAACATATCTCTATTCCTATCTACAATTAATAGTTATGATATGCCGTAACTATGGTCTTCAGCTCCGAGGATCCCATCGTCTGGAACCGACCCTCCTGTGCCATGTCGCTGATCTTCCGGAAGATACCACTCGCTGCAGCTTTTAGGGAAATAATTAGCTATCATGTCATTAACATTTGTCTATTACTATCTACAATAAATAGTTATAATATATCTTTAGCATCCACTGGAACCAACCCTTTTGTGCCATGTTGCTGATCTCCCCGGAAGATCCCACTCTCTGCAGCCTTGAGGGGAGATGGTCATATAAATTTGCTCATTTATACATATTATAAATATTAATTATATTAGTTTCATCCGTAGACCTCCATCAAGCTCAAAAAAACACCCCCCAAGACCCTCCTTCAAGATACATTTGTACATTTTTTGATAGGAAAATGTCCCCGCCGAAGGCCGGTTCCTCTTAATCTACAGGCTCGCTATCGCTGACCAGGACAAAAATCGACACCTAAATGACACAAAAAGTCCTAATATTGATAACGAAATGGGGTGAAAAGTCTTTAAATTGTCAAACTAATGGGTCGAACTTCTTAAAATCTGAAAACTAATGGGCTAAACAGGAGGAAGAAAGGGGCGCAGAAAGGTGACCCTTCTCCTCTTAAGGGAAATAATCAGTAAATTGGCTATCATTCAACATATATCTACTACTATCTACAATAAATAGTTATAATATGGTCTTCAACTCCGAGTATCCTATGGTCTGTAACCGACCCTCCTGTGCCATGTTGCTGATCTTGCGGAAGATACCACACTCTGCGGTTTTGCGGAAAGTATTTTAAAAATTAGCTGTCATTTTTTTAACACTTCTCTATTCCTATCTACAATTAATAGTTATGATATGCCTGACGAGGGGATGAACGTATTTATTTGCTTATTATTATTTTTCATGATCATCTTTGTTCTAGTTTCCTCCCTAGACCTTCATCAAACTTAAATATACATCCCCAATATCATCCTTCTAGATAAATCGCTTTCGCTCGCCAGGAAAATAAATGGAAACCTAAATGGCACGAAAGGTCCCAAAATTGACAAACAAATTGGGTGAAAGGTCTTAAAATTACCAAACTAATGAGCAAAAAAACTTAAAATCTGAGAACTAATGTGGCTAAGGATGAGTACAAAGGAGTACAAAGGAAATCAAGCAACAACAGTTCTAGTGACCCTTCTAGACTGCCTGTCCTCCAAAACACTGAGGATCAAGTGTTCAAACAGTGGTTTAGATTGGGTAAGGGAACATTGGAAAGGGAACTACTGCCCTGGAACTAATGTCCGCGGCAGGATTAGGAAGTTAGTAGGGGACTGATAGGTTAGTAACTGAGGGGGGGATAAAATAAAGTTATTCATTTACAAACGCAGTCAGTCGCGGGTTTGATGCGAGATATTTGTCTAAGCGGAGTTTAAATGAATCAACGGTGCTGCATTCTATAACGTCTCGGGGAAGCCCATTCCACAAGTTGACAACTCGATTGAAGAAGAAATTCTTAGATTAGTGTGAGTTAAAAGATTTACCACTAATTTTGCTACCGTTTCCCCGCGTGTAATTAGATTGGTCGATAGTGAAGTACTTACTACAGTTCATATTGTCGATGCCTTGATGATTTTGAACACTTGAATTAAGTCACCTCTTAATCTGCGCTGGGTTAAAGGAAATATATTTAATTATCTAAGACGCTCTTCGTATGGTTTGTTCTTCAGGCTAGGTATCATTTTGGTAACTCTACGTTGAACTCGTTCTAGCTTGTTTATATCTTTTTGGTAATAAGGGCACCAGCATTGAACGCAGTATTCCAGAAGAGGGCGGACTAAGGAATTGTAAAGGGTTAGGATAACTTCTTTGGATTTATTCTCAAATGACCTGCCTATAAAGCCAATTATTTTGTTTGCCTTCTTAACAACTTCTGAACATTGTTGACTCGGTTTTAGGTTACTCGAGATTGTTACTCCCAGATCGGTTTCTCTGTTTACATTCTTAAGCTGAGTGCCATTCATAGAATAGTTTGCTTTCTCATTTAGGTATCCGATATGTAGTACTTTATATTTATCTGCATTGAAACTCATTTGCCAAATTTGGGCCCAACATGACAATTTATCTAAATTGTGTTGCATATCGTCAACTTGTTCTTTTGAGAGTACGCTATTTGCAATATTTGTATCGTCAGCAAAATTTGAGATTGTACAGGTGAGACCCTCATCTATGTCGTTGATGTAAATTAGAAAGATAATTGGTCCTAGTACCGATCCCTGGGGTACCCTGCTACTTACATTGGTCCATTTAGATGCCTTACCGTTTATGACTACTCTTTGCTTTCTGTCGCTGATCCAATTTTCTATCCATTTCAACACACGGTCTTGTATTCGATGCGCTTTTAGTTTTAGCAGTAAACGTTTGTGGGGAACTTTGTCAAAGGCCTTTTGAAAATCAAGGTATATAATATTTACAGCTTTACTCTCATCGTAGAGGTTGAGGATATCGTGGAAGAAGTCTAAGAGGTTTGTTAAACAGGAACGTTTTTTACGAAAGCCGTGTTGAGTATCTTTAAGTAAGTTATTTGCCTCTAAGTGATTTACGAGTCTGTCTCTTATGACCGTTTCTAGCATTTTACATACAATTGAGGTTAAGCTAATTGGACGATTGTTACTGGGTAGGGATTTGCTGCCTTTTTTTAATATCGGTGTTACGTTGGCTATCTTCCACTGATCAGGCATAGTCCCCAAACTGCAAGGATTCATTGAATAGCAATGTCAGTGGTTTGGAGAGCTCATCCTTAACTTCCTTTAGAACTCTAGGCGAGATTGTATCAGGTCCAGACGTTTTATTTACCTTGAGTTTATCTAAACAACTTAATACTTCTCTCTCTGTAACGGTGATATTGCTTAGAACATCTGAATTTTCAATCTGAATCGGCGATGGTGTAGGGATATCACTTAGGTCTTCTGTTGTAAAAACTGATGCAAAGAAGGAATTGAGGGCATTACTCATTTGTACTTCGTCTTTGGTGTATTCTCCATTTTCATCGACTAACGGTCCATCAGTTGAAGTAACTACTTTTTTCTTTCTGATATAACTATAGAATTCTTTCGAGTTTGTTTTACTTTGATTCGCAAAAAAATTAGGGAGAAGGGGGACCTCTCGTCTGGCACCGACGCTCCTGTGCCAGCAGATCACCCGTCACCTGATCACCAATCTCCTGATCACCCGTCACCTGATCGCCCATCACCTGATCACTCGTCACCTGATCGCCCATCACCTGATCATCCGATAACTCGTCACCTGATCACTCGTCACCTGATCGCCTGTCACCTGATCGCCCGTCACCTGATCGCCCGTCACCAGATCACCCGTCACCTGATCACCCGTCACCTGATCACCCGTCAACTGATCACCCATCACCTGATCACCCGTCACCTGATCACCCGTCACCTGATCACTCGTCACCTGATCACCAATCAACTGATCATCCGTCACCTGTCTCAACCCTTTGATTATCCGGTCTACATTTTGTTTCTGTTTTCTGGCTATTCGTAGACGATTTTATTCAGATAAGGTCAGAGGGTTAATTGAGATAGCCTTTACCTCTATAATTCCCACAGGTCCTTCCTAGATTGTTTAACATTTTCGAATGATAGCCAGAATAAACTGACAAAATCGTCAACGGGTTAATGAACAAAAGTGGATATATTTAATTTCCAATATGTGTATATAAATTTACACACCGATGATAATCAAATAACTTCGACTGATCATATATTGTAAGTATCAGTCGAAGATAACATTACCCAATAAGAATTGATATTTATTTTTCATTCAAACTTAGCACCTACTCAAGTCTACAGTAAATATAATGATACACGTTTTTAGACATAGTGGTCCATGTGTTTTTAATGTTCGTGCCTCGTGTGCCGAATTGCAGGATTACCCACAGCAGATACCACTCTATGCCATCTAAAGAAAATATTCCCAATAAGTGTTACATAGTTTTACTTACAGAGTTCTTTTTTAAATGTTGTTTGTATTTAACTTTATATCTAGCTGATAATAGTTGCTAGATATCCTGTTTTTCTACCAAGTCTCCTTTGCAGACCTATTCTTCATGGGACTCAGCTGCACAAGGAGAAAATATATTTTTCTCTTTAGATGCTCACACTCTTTCTCTCTTACATAAAATTACATGCGCTACACACTCTATTCCTAAATTCCAAATGTGTCTTATTCCAGTGAAGGCTTGCGATGACCCCATTGGCCGCCGCCGTGCAGTAATGGACCAGTGTTCCTCCTCTTCTGTACATCTGTGTACTTAGTTTGCTAATGGCCGGGCAGGGCCTCCATGTGGGTAAAGAAAATAGCAAAATAGTGGTAGAAGTAGATTCCACAGCCTGCAACAATATGGTTAATCATGGATTTTATCAACTGTTTTGCGTTCATGAGCAAACACAAACCCTCAGACACAAACACACACTCAATAATTCCATCGACCTTTATGGTCTCCGCCTGTGGCATGCCTTTCTTCACCTAGAGCATCAAAGGTGACTCCACAACATGTACCATGCTTATAAGCTTAGTCTATTAGGTGATCTAAATATATAAGAAATTCTACAAACACACGCAATCAATCTAATTACCTGTATAGTCTGAGCTTGTGCCGTTCCTTTTTGCACCAAGAGCGTAAGAGGTGAATCGACAATATCCTGCAAGGTCTGTATGGGCATGGGGATGTACCGTACAGCCAGGAGGGACACCAGGTTCCCGGCGTAACTCTGTGTCACCACCAGCATCGTCAACATCCACACACCCATCACCACCCGCTCCCACCACCACCAGCTTGTAACTTCACTCACATCTACAAAATGAGAATAAAGCAGTCAGTCAGTAGCCAGTATTTACTCCCACAAAGGGTAGGGAGGATCAGCGAGAGACACAAGAAAGGAAAAAGAGGTGATAGGAGAAGAACACTAATGACAATTCGCCCACAAAAAGCAAGCCCACAAACATTCAGAAGCATCAATCAAATGAAACATATAAACAAAATTAACCCTCTGAAGATTGTGACGCATATTGACAGTTTTTGTTTTTTTGGCTATCATTAGGCTCTTGTATACACTTTAAGAAGGAGCTGTGGGAATTGTAAAGGTAAAGACTATCTCAATTAACTCTCCCACTTCCATACCCTTCCTAATTTGAATAAAATTGTCTAATAATAGCCGCAAAACAGATAAGAAATTAATATTGGATCTTGACAGGGTTAAGTTAAAATGTAAAACTTGCAAACTAAGCAAACCAAAACTGGGACAAAGACAATATAAAGTAAAATTAACTTATCAAAATCGCTATGTGGAAACAACGCTTACTAAAATAAAATTTATGAAATAAAAGAACACAATCCACGACATAGGGTCTGCATTACTACATGAGCAAGTTAATCTGGTTCCCACGCAAACTAATCGCACACATAACAACGCACTATCGTCACGTTCAAGGTATTAGTCAATTTGGGAAGTCCGGGACATTCTGGTAAATTTTACTAAACTCTGCATGAATATAGAAACTACATGTCAAATGTCAAAATGTTTATTCAAAAGAAAATTTGCAACATGACAAGACATTAACAATAGTACAACATACAAATATTGATAAGATATCTATAATATTACAAAAACAAATTACAGCACTCACTAACGATAGTGCTATCGGGTAGGTACCTATAAGCATAGCATGCCTCAAGTGACCCCTATCAATAGCTACCCTACAAATAACCTAAATTTATTGTTCAAATAAACTAAGGAAATCGCAAAAGCAAGCAATTGATACTATCGACAATGAATAGATATAATATAATAAAGACAAATAATTACAAAATATGAAGATTTAAACAAAGACTACGCTTTTAACACGAACAATCAATTTAATAAAAAATATATATCAATAATAATAATAATAATAGAAAAAGAAAAAGAAAAATAATAAACACAAACAGACAAAAAGGTGGGGATCAGGAGGTCAGAAGTGTGGGAAGCCATGAAAAGAGTGAAGTTGGGGAAAGCACCAGGAACAGATGGAGTGTGTGGGGAAATGTTGAGGTATGGTGGTGAGATAGTGATAGAATGGGTATGGAAAATGTGCAAACTAGCATGGGAGAAGGGGAGTGCACCCGATGACTGGAAGACTGGCATAATAGTCCCCCTATATAAGGGCAAAGGGGAAAGAGGAGTGTGTGGTAACCACCGAGGAATATGTCTTCTAAGCGTAGTAGGGAAGGTATACAGTAGGGTAGTGATTGAGAGAGTGAGAGTGAGAACGGAGAAATGGATAGGCGACGAGCAGGGAGGTTTTAGGAAGGGAAGAGGATGTGTAGATCAGATTTTTACCCTGAATTGTGTTGTGGAGAAGTATCTGGAGAAGAAACAAAAGGTGTATGTTGCCTTTATGGACTTGGAGAAGGCCTATGACAGAGTGGATAGAGAAGGTTTGTGGAAAGTACTTAGAATATACGGAGTAGAGGGCAAGTTGCTGAAAGCAGTGAAGAGCATGTATGAGGGTGCAAAGGCGGCAGTACGTGTGGAGAGTGAGCAGAGCGAGTTCTTTGACCTGAATGTTGGTTTGAAACAGGGGTGTGTGATGTCCCCGTGGTTGTTTACTGTATATATGGATGGAGTCATGAAAGAAATACTATCAAGAGCAGTGAATGTTGGTGTATCGCTGAAAAGGGAGGGAATTGAGTGGAAGCTACCTATACTGCTGTTTGCGGATGATACAGTTCTGATGAGTGATAATGAATGGGAGTTGCAGGGTCTGGTAAATGAGTTTGGAACAGTGTGCGAAAAACGGAATTTGAAGGTAAATACGGGGAAGAGCAAGGTTATGGTCTTCGAAAGGGGTGAAGTCACAGAGTGTGAGGTGAAGCTGAACGGTCAGGCTATGGAGATCGTCAACTCTTTTAAGTATCTGGGCAGTGTGTTGAGTAAAGATGGGACTATGGATGAAGAGGTGCGGGAGAGGGTACAACAGGGGAAGAGGGTTGTAGGAACGCTAAAAGCAGTAACAAGAAATAGGGTGGTCAGTATGGAAGTGAAGAAGTCCTTGCATGACAGTGTGGTAATCCCGACACTGACTTACGGAAGCGAAGCATGGACGTTGGTTGAGAGACTCAGACCAAGAGTGAGAGCAGTGGAAATGAATTACTTAAGGAGTGCGTGCGGAGTTACATGGAGGGATAGACAGACTAATGAGGAAGTAAGAAGGAGGTGTGGTGTGGAGGTAGATGTGCTGGAAAGTGTGAAAAGGAACAACTTGAGATGGTTCGGCCATATGGAACGTATGGAAAGCGAGAGAATGACTAAGAGGGTGTACGAGAGCGAGGTGGAGGGACAGAGGGGGAGAGGTAGACCGAATATGAGGTGGAAGGATGGAGTGAGGAACTACATGAACGAAGGCGGTGCTGGTTGGGGGGAGGGGCGTCGACTGACTGGGGACAGAGGTGCATGGGGGCGGTTCGTTCGTGGCCACCCCTTCGGGGATCACGGCGTCAGGCAATAGATAGATAGATAGACAAAAAGTAAGCTGAGGTTATACAAGAAACTTCAAGTTAAAAATGCTTGATTACAATTATTGATGTCAAATTTTAGAATACAGTCACAATAAATGACCCTAAAAAGATTAAATTTATGTAACAATTGACTTGCCTCAAAACCTCTGTCTACTAAGAGTCTGTATAGTAACCTAGCTCTAGCCCAAAAGTCATCTACTTTAGTGCAAATTTTACAAAATCTTATTAAATGGGAATACAAATAATTATAAGTTATTTTACTATCGATATTACTACTAGGGAAAGGAAAGTTTATTACGTTAAAATTAAAATCATCAACTTTGTGATATACTTTAAGTATGCATTGTTCATTAACAATATCTATATTTATATCAAGAACATTTTCAACTTAATCATTTACGTTACAATGTGTGAGGGGAATGGAATTAGGATAAATAAGTTTAGCAACTTGATTAA
Source organism: Paralithodes platypus (assembly GCA_032716605.1). Taxonomy (NCBI): domain Eukaryota; kingdom Metazoa; phylum Arthropoda; class Malacostraca; order Decapoda; family Lithodidae; genus Paralithodes; species Paralithodes platypus. Next base: position 34,716,905 of record CM064546.1, read on the forward strand.
CATTTAACAAATTGCAATCGAGAATTTCATCAATATATCTACTATTATTACTTAACAGATTTTATTATTTTTGCTACTGTCAACTAATTTTTTTATATATTTAAATTCTAAAGCAAGCAAGAATAAATCTGCAATTAAATGGCTAGCATTTCCACCCATAGGAATTCCCAATATTTGTTTGAAAATGTAAGGCCCGAATCTAACATAAGTATTGAAAAGGAGGAATTTAAGGACATTTTTAAGTTTAGTTTTATCAAAATATACTGAACTAGTGGGAGTAGAGCTAAGTGATGCATTATTAAAATATGAATAAACATTTATGAAATAATTACCATTCCTAACGAATCTGTAAAAGTGCAAATCTATAATAAAGCAAAGCTCTGAATATACTAAATCTAAAGGCAAATTGGTATACAAAGTTGAAAAGTCGAAGCTATGTACCGAGGTAACTTTCGGCATGGTATTTATTTTATCAATAACTTCTAACGAATTGTCAACACTCCAATAATAGTTAATGAATAGAAAAATGTCAAACTACAATTTATCCATTAACCCCTTCTGTACCAGCGACATATATTTAATTTTATACTAGCTATATTTAGACGATTATGTAAAGATTAAGAAGGATTTGTGGTACTAAAATGGGTTAGGTAAGATAGATCGAAGCCTGTTAATAGCTGGAGGCCCTATATAAATTGAATACAATCGTCAAATAGTGGCCAGAAAAAAAGTAAAAGGAACGGCACCGGTACTGAAAGGGTTAATCGTAGGGATAATAATTTCAAAGCGTGTCAACTATCCACATCCCTAGGACTAATAGCTCTTACTTTCACCAACTGACAAGCTAATAACCAGTGTTTTCCCATTTCCCAGCATCACAAAGGCAAAACTGCCTGTGAAAGAAAGAGTGACACGGCCAATATCAAGGAATGTTCGAGCCAAAATGTCTGGACAGTGGACACACGGAGTTTGAAGCAATTTATGTCATAGGATGAGGGAAAGCTGGATTCAGGGAAAGAGTTCCAGAGCTCAGCTGTTGAATAGAAGAAAGTTTGGGAGTATCGTTTCACTCCTGGGTTGGAGAGTTGTACAGAGTAGGTATGGGATTGTGTTGCAAGATGGGTACTACGTACCCTGTGTGTGCCCAGGCATTTTTGACCCCAATGTTCCTTGAATTTGTCTCTGTGTCACTCTTTTGGCTTTGGGAGAGACTCATTACAGGCAGCCTATGTTGTGTCTCTTGCATACACATAGAACAAAAGACGGAGACCGGGAGGGACGTCGGGGTCCTGCACCACTATTGCAATTGGTGGTACCATACCTGGGCCGGCCAAAGAGGTGCGATCAACGCTACCCGGCCCCGGTAATCCCTCAGTTTGTGAATGACCTTGCACATTAACACAGAGTCTGGTGGCAGAAACAGGTAGATTGAGGTCCCCTTGTTCCAGTCCACCAGCAATGCATCGGGTCCCCCCGCCGGGGTTACCCCGTGCCGGGTCAAAAATAGTGGAAGTCTGTGGTTCTCTGCTGACGCAAACAAGTCCACCTGTGGACGGGCCGGCTTTGCAATCATCTTGTTGAAGATAACCGGTTTGATTGTCCATTCTACTAGAGTGCTCCGCCGGCGAGAGAGAGAGTCTGCCCAGACATTCGCTACGCCGGGGAGGTAGGTGGCATGCAGGGAAATCCCTAGCGAGTCGGCTAGGGTAAAAATTTGTTCTGACACTCTCAACAACTCTCGTGACCTCACTTAGCCTTGCTTCTGAATGCAAAAAACTGCGGTTTGATTGTCCATTCCGAATGCTATTGATTTGTTCTTCAATGTCTTGCCGTGAGTTTGGAGAAAAAACAGGGGAACTATAAGCTGTTGCTTGTTGATATGTAAGTGGTTGTCTGTCCCCCAAATACCTTGCCCCTGGTGGCCTAGACTTGACTGATACCCCCAACCCAGGGTCCCTGAGGCGTCCGTGTCTATCCATACCGTAGGTGGGGGAGAAACCCATGACATGACTGAGTAGAGGACGTCGTGCTTGGTCCAGGCCGATAGTAAGGTGTGGATTAACGGAGGAATTGGCCATAATTTCTTCTTCGGCCAAAGAGGGAACACTTTGTTGCCTTCCAGGATTAATCGCTTGGCTTTCAATCGGCCCAACTTGATAGTTATTTGTACCCCGTTGAGAGAACCGATCAGGGAGTCCCACGTTTTCCTGGTCGTATCCAGACTGTGGAGGAACCGGAACAGTTTCCTTCGAAATCTGCTGCGGTTGTCCGCACTCTGAGTAAGAGTCAGAGCGGCGGTATCCCAGATCAGTCCTAACCACTGAATCGTCCTTGAGGGGACAAGGTGCGACTTTGCCAAGTTCACCTTGAACCCTAGGGCTTGTACATGAGCTAACACTTGGTTGACATGGTCTTGACATAATTCTACAGAGTTCGCCACTACTAGCCAATCGTCCAGATACCAAAATACCTGTATTCCTCGAACTAACAGGGGTAAAAGAGCTTGCCGGACGAGTTTGGTAAATACTTTTGGGGCTAGGTTCAACCCGAACGGCATCCTTTGAAAGACATAAGTCTCGTGCCGGACTCTCAGAGCGAGAAACTTTTGGAACCTCTTGTTTATAGGGACATGCCAATAGGCATCTTTGAGATCTATCGAACACATCCAACCTTGCGGCGGGAGTGCGAGTCTGAGCTGCTGTACCGTCAGCATCCTGAAGGGTGAATTCTCTAAAAAGGTGTTCAGGTGCGAGAGATCTAGAATTGGTCGCATCTGCCCACTGTCCCTTTTTGGCACTAAGAAGAGTCTTGACGTGAACACTGGCTGAAGGGCATCTACCTGTATAAGGATTTGTTTGGCAATCATTTCCTGTAACATGACCTCCGCCTCCTGAGACACTGGGGAATATTCTTGCGGCTGACTCAGTCGAGGCCGCTGGTGCCACCGCCAGGTGATTCCTTTGCTCACTATCTTCCTGGCTCAGGTATGTTTGGGCCAGGCTGAGCGGAATGCACGGAACAAACCCAGGTGCAGCCGGAGTTCGTCCTTCAAGGCAACTCCCCAATCCTGGGCCTTTGAGTTCGGCCCTGGGATGTGGAGAGTGTGAGTGGCTAGTTTTCTGAAGGTGGAGGTGGGTTGGAATTGGACGCTTGACTAGTTTTGGCTGCTGCAGTGCTCTGATGACCTTTATATGAGGCTTTACCCTTATACCCATGCTGTTTACCTTGTTTGGGTTTGTACTGATTACCTCCCTGCTGAGGAGGTGGTCTGGGGTCTCTTGGTGACTGTTTAGGTTGGGGTTGGTACGGTTTGTTACCGCCCTTTGATTTATGAAAGGGTTTCTTAGGTGGGTCCTTCCTGGCGTGTGAGGTAACCTGCTTCCACCCACTTACCATATTAAAAACTAAACTCAAAGTTTCAGTGTTAAGCAAGGTGGCTGTAAGAACCGGGGAGAGAGTTACCCGGCGCCCTATGTCCGCCGGCAACTTCCTCACCAGATGGACTCTCAGATCTTAGCGAGCTCGAACCGCCTCCAAGATTGCAATTCTAATGTCCCGTAGGGACTGAATGGCATTTTGTAGTGAAAATCTACGAGATAGCTCAATAGCTTTTCTAATTTGGGGTTCATTGATGGCCGAGATCGTGCGTGCAAGGGAGGCGGCTACTTGATGACTCACCAAGTACTGCGAGAACATCCGGTAGGCTTTATTGCGTAACTTAAAATCTCGCTCCAAGTGAGTCGCCGGGGGGGGGGGGGGGAGAAAGGCTCATCAAGGGCATGTAATGACACTTTGGGGGCCGCCAGAAATGTTAGCAAGTCTGGGGATACCCCTTTTTCTTTGGATACTGGTAGGGAAAAGTAAGTATGATTCTCTGGGGGAATTTGATGTGAACCTTTGGTGGTGATAGTAGTGGCAAATACCTGGGCTTCTATCTCCCAATCTACCGAAGGGCCTACTCCCAGCTGCCGCATCTGCAGTACCGGAGTCTGAGCTTGGTCCAGAGCCGGAGTTGTAGCCAACTCCGGCGTAAGAGCACTTAAGGCTTTGACATCATTGATGCCATCAGCCTTCGACCAGTCAGCAAATAGTCGTGCAGAGGCGGCGGAAGGAACGGCCGGCGCGGCTGAATACACAAAATATGCCGGATTAAGTGAACTTGGGACACCCTTAAACAGTACATCTAATACCCTCCCTGTCTCGTCTTTGGCCCGAAATTTACGGTTCTTATTGATCTCGATGGACCACTCACCGGAACCTGGTGGGTCCCCTGATACCGAAGATTGAGCTATAAGGGGGTTCTCTGGTACTACAGGTACCCAAGAGTAATCAGTACCATAGAGGAGGGGCATGGGGCCCTTCCTCAGAGGCACTTTCTAAGGGAGGAGGTAAAGGTTGTACATCAGTAATAACCCTGAGATTGGACACAGCTAGCGCCGCCGGCACTGTAGGGCCTAGGGCAGCTGCCACCAACGGGGTTGGGCAAGCAGTAGGGAATGTCGGAAGTTCTAAAGGTCTAATCACAGAAGTGCTAGGGGCTGAGCTGAGAGAGTAACCTTGGGATCCGACGAGGCAGGGATTTGATAATGTTGTATCACTTTATGTAATAACTCATTTACCTGATCAGAAGTCATCCATTTCCTAGAGGGATCTTTGGATGAATGTGAACTAGCCTCAGAATAATTACTAGGGAGAGACTGAGGAGCCGGGGAGAACACTCCATCTGCCGGCTCCTCACTCTGCTCCAAGATCTCTTGTGATTCTAGCTCTTGTGAGTCTATCTCATTATCCGCTGGGGACCACGATAAATCTGGCACTGACGATGGCAACACATTGATGTTGCCGTCCTCAGTCCGTTCTGGAATGACATTTAGAAATGGTTCTGAATGGCGCCAGTACCCCCCTGCCGCCATGGGCAGGGAGTCCTGAGTCACCTGTGTTACGACCAGCACTACAAAATAAACAAGGGCACTTAATAATGGACTAGATGATAGGCTATATCTGCAACAACGGCCATTTGTTATATCTATTACAACGTTACGCTAACTCCAAACCCTCGAACTATTACGCTGGTGAACAAAAACACTTAAAACCCTCCAGAGTTAATCTACTGGATAACGGGGTACCAATTAACTGGGTTTTAGTGCACTTCTACAAAGGCTTTCCGGTGACGGCAAAGCCAACTCACAACAGGAGTACTTACGTTACGAAAATGCTCTTAAGTAATAACAATGCTTGAATAAACTATATAAGATTTAATAAAGGAATAATTGCTTACGTTAACTTTAGTGTGAGTCAGTACTCAACACTAAACTCTTCAATGCTCTATGAAAACACTGGCAGTCTAGTCCTACAGCAATCAGATAAGGAATCTTCTGAAAAGGTCTGATGCTCTAAGATGCTCGTTAATATAGAACAGAAATAATGCAGGGGCAGGACACCAAAGCGTGTATCTTAAATACACCAATAAGCAGGATACATATATATAACAAGGGAGTGCAACAACTCTGTGACAGCACTAATAATAACCACTCAGAAACAGTACTTCCTTAGCCAACGTAACAGCCAAACTGGGTTGTGCACTATGCATCAACCAAGGCTAAAATAAGGTGTGAATAATTTCTAAAGCATACACAGTTAAAGTTAATAAACACAATGCTGTCTTTCTCACTAATTAAGTCTAGCAGTGGCATAAAAGGTATCAGGAAACTAGGCAGAGCGCAAGCATGCTCGTAGCCTACTGTCTCCCCTTGAACAGATTTCCCTTACGTTACGTAAAGTGACTTGGAGGCTCTCTTGGTAAGTCCAGATCTCTAGTATCTGGTCTTGCCCTGGCGCTCCACATAGGTCAACAAAATGAGGTAGCAAGCATACAGGTAAGTATAGGCAAAAGCCCTTCACCTGTATACTGCTACACTCGCAAAGGAAAATATGCACAAGGGTTACAGGCTAGCTAGCTTCGTCGATGTTGTACAGGCTCTGACTTGCCACATACATAACTCAGAAAACGACCAAAGATACCTTCCACTGTCTAGCATTAAATAATGGGAAAGAACAGCTCAATAATTAGAAGCACCCCAACACTAGGCTACCATATGACTATGACTCTAATAATCCCTAAAACTAGTGCAAACATATATGGAGAGCTGGTGCTGGTAATACGACTGGCCGACTATGGAAGTCGTATGCAGAACCAGAAGGGATAAAGGGTAATTGAATAAAGAGAGAAGTATGAAAAGGAAGAAGTTCAGAGAGAGACAGAAAGTAGTATAGGGGGTTATATGGGGGACGGATTGCAAAGGACATGTAGGACCAAGCGCGCCGTGCCAAGCTCTGCAGGAGAAACGTGGCAGGAGCCCCCCCAGCACTAACAAAGGCAGCGGCACCCAATCACAGACGATTACGTCACGAGGAGCAGGCGTCACGTGACGCGTCAGGCCCGCCGACCACTCACAAGCGTGGGAAACTCCTCCGAGCGAGGGAGGCAAACGTACATACACACGCACATACTACCACCTCACTGCCTACCTCGCTTTTTCTCCTTTAACTTCACACAATGCATCTTATATTCTATGAATGATATAAAATACTTCCAAGTGTCACAGACAAGAATAAAGACCACCACTGATCTGTCTGTGACAACATGAACTCTATGAAGAAAGAACATCGTTCTACGATTATTGTAGCCCATATCACTGCCCTGGCGAGCGCTAGCGAGTTACGAGTGCATTCCGGCAAGCTGGCCAGCGTAACACCCCGCCCAAGATGTGGGACGTTTCAGCCTCAGGTGAACTCCACATCTGACCAGACAGAATGCCCACTAACCCCGTATCACCTAGCTACTCTCCCAAGTTGTGAAAACAAGGCACGATCACAAACATAATTGGGCTTTGTAATTGGGGTTGTGTGGGACAGGGATCTGCCTTGCTTAGGCCAATCGGCTTTCTGCAGACTCCCATTTTCTTATGTTCTTATGTTTTTATGTTCTTATAAAACACTGCATTATATAAAAAAAATCTGCACAACACTTCCCCAAAATAATAGCATCATAATAATTATATCACGCTCAACGAGCAAGCTTCACCAAGCCTAGCTTACTAAGACAACAACTCAGAGTGTCTTAGATGCTTGCTGTGATATACTGCACTTATATACTATCAAAAAGAAAGAGTTTTTATGTGAGGTTTTTATATTTTTAAATAGTGTTTTTGGTGGCTTTGAACTACAGGGGCAAGCCTAATTTTTCTCAATTTTTCTAACATCATTCTACGATTATTGTAGCCCATATCACTGCCCTGGCGAGCGCTAGCGAGTTACGAGTGCATTCTGGCAAGCTGGCCAGCGTAACACCTGTGAATTAAATTGGGCCCCCGTCGGATATCCCTTAAATTGGTCGGCTAGAACCCTACTCGGGCCTGTCGACTTCACACCCCGGGGAACTACAGTTAATTTTGGTATTGCAAAAGTCACATTAGGAGGTTCACGTATAGACTATTCCTGCCTAGGTGTAGATGCTAATAAGTCAGATCCTATTTCCGACTCCCCTGAATCACGTGTAAGGGTGTCAGAGGGAGGTGTGGGAGGGGGCGGCTGTGGCGTCTCTCGCCGGCTGCTCGATGTGTCATACTCTTCTCTCCGGCGCTTGTGAGACCGGGAAGAGTCTGAGGTGGAGTGGCGAGTGTGTTTCCTGGGAGACGTCGACCTGGACCTCAACTTCCGCCATGTGGCACGGTCAGAGGAGGGGACCTCAGTGACGTCGCTCTCACTACTGATACTGATAACCTCTTTGCTGATGGCTTTAGCTTTGACCTTGGGTCTGACCGATTTGGAGGATCCCGATTTAACTAAAGGAGACTTGATAATTAGCTTTTCCCACAGAACTTCGTCATCACATTGAAGTGCCTTATGGGCTGTGTCCTTAGCATAAAAATTGAACGCCGCTTTCATCTCGTGCAAGGCCGCTAAACATGACAGGTCTTTCTTCGCCAACAAGGCGGATTTTAATTCAGCGCAGATGGTGCACCTTTTGGACAACCACACGCCCCGAGAGCAATCTAAATATTTCACACATTTGATGCAAAGAGTATGAGCAAAAACTGGTAAAAGGGAACAAGTGGGCGTAGCGCAAAGTTCAAACCTAGGCATGGTGCCGTAAATGAGAGGGTCCTCATCTCCGCCGGGATCAGATGTCCAACTCCGCCGGAGAAGTAGTCGGGACCTGGAAAGAAAATGTCCAGGAATCAATGCTCATAATGATAACCCACAGGTCCCATGACTTTTTCAAGTTGTGATCCTACTGAACAAGTCTGCAAAACTAATCTTATCACTTCGTGTACACTTGACTGGAGGTGCCGCAGGCGATAAAGTCTGAACGTGTCAATACGCCAGGCAGGGAGAGTTAACTCAGCGGGCCGAGTTTGTATCCCTGCTAGGAATGCAATTCCGCCGGGAGAGAGTGGTTCAGCCAAACCACGCTGGGATCTTTTGAATGTTCCTACCCTTCAGAGACGGATAACCTGGACCCACCGCACGGGGCCGCCGGAACAGACAAAACTGCCGGGAAACGGGGTTGGCACAGCCCCTTTCCTGCAGTCCCACACATATATATAAAATGCATAATAACATCAAGGGACGTCTCCCCTACCCCAAAGGAACAAGCCCGCATGCATGAACCAAAACAGGGGGCATACATAGGTAACAATAATAACAGAACATGTAGACACCTAAATTACCTGAAGCCTATGTCGGAGACCACTAACTAGGCCGACCACATGGACTGAAGAACATCCCAGCAGATGGCGCCCCAGCAATCAGCAGCCGCACCATGCAGAGGGAGGCCACCCAAGGGGCCTAAGCAAAACGCAAAACCCTGGGAGGTGGAGCACCACGTGCAGACACCCTTAACCAGAGCTTTTGCTGATATTTGAAGATAATGGCATGTACTATCCTCAATATTGACAGTCTGTATCATGCCTCGTAGAGTGGTCGCCTTCTAGCTAAGTAAACACAACAGCTAAGGCGTATCACAAAAACAACACACGCGGTACACCCATCCGGGACTTGTAGACGCCTGTGACAATGGTACCCTATTTTAACACACTCTTCCTGCGGACCGACCAATCTGGCAGCCGTGCTAGCTAATCTAACCCCTGTTACTACAACACAGATGGATGCAAATGAGTAAGGACTCACTAGAAGCTCTGCGAACGTCGAATGAAGCGGACACGGCGCGAGCCCTGTTGTCGGGAGGGACGCGGAAGAAGGAAGGACGTAGATGGCCGAGAAATCCACGTATATGGCAAGTCATATGATAACAGATATTAAGTAATTTTTTTTTTTTTTTTATATTTTACGAAGTTTTTTTCTGTAGGGTACCCGATCAAAATGACGATCCCATGAGGGAACTAAGCGTGCACTTATGACGAGTACTCCATGTTACTTCCGCGCGGGCTATTTAAAACGCTGGCGCAGGATGTTGAATGGAGACTATTATTATTAATAGGCGAAGTCGTCAATGATGGAGGGGCCCTATTAAATTGTGTTTTTGTTGATGCTAAAATACACCTCACACGACGGAAGAACTTGAAGAATGATGGAAATTGCGCGGTACAAGAATACGGGAAACAAGAATAGAAACTCAAGAAGACCAGTAAGATGATTATATGAGAAAAGCTAGTGTTTTATCATTACCCTAGTTTGTATTACCTTGATGACACAGCACACGAAGAATGCTTGATATCTTAGAGGCCAGTTTCCCATGCCTGCGCTGATCGTCCGGAGAGCAGAAGGGCAAGATGAACAGCACCACGAGCACCGCCACCACCGAGGCTCCCAAACTCGCCCAGACGAGAGGTGACAGCGGTAGTAAGAAACTCCACGGGTCAACTTCGGGTGTACCTCTGCCCACCATGATTCTGGTGCTCATTATGTTTACGGGGAAGGTGAAGTCGACCACCTTGTATCTGGCGGCTGTCATGTCGAAGAGGCCCAGGCCGAGGTCGACCTCCTGTAGGTAAAGTATTCACAGAGTTTAAAAACATATAATATTAATGATAATAACAATAAAGAAACACTATTAGATGAAATAAGAAACACCATTTTAGGATGTAGTGTTGTTAGCCTCAAATACAGTTTATCTTCACCTTGCAAGTCTACATGCATAACACAAAATAGTGTTTCATTGTTCTTGAGAGTTCCCCTACTTATGAATACATTCTACAACCAATAATACATCGCATGAGTCAAGGAACTCAGGTTTATTGAACATTAAGGATTGTGTCAACCACGAAGCAAGTCACTGTTAGACATACTTATCATATTATATGAATTAATCTTAATTCTGTTCCATTCTGTTTACTTGAACATTTTATTAATTTAGTGTACGACATAGTGACACTCTCAGGAATCGTGGTCAAATTGAAAGGAAATTTTATTTAATTTTCCTCTCTCTGAATCTAAGCACATTCAATTAACCACTTAAAGGCGAGCTGTGTGTAATGGACACCCTACCGCCACGCGACGATAATAGGCCCCATTCCCACCTAAAATCGTAATTTTACGATAAATATCTTTATTACTTATTCATATGCGCCTATTTTATGTTTACTGTAATATGAAGATAGTAACATGTAACAACAATAAAGCAAGTGGGAATAGTGTTTGGATGGTCAAAATCGCGAATTATTGCCGGCCGGTCCATTCATGAAATTGTGGAGCAGAGCGAGGCAGACCCTCCCTTTGCGAGGCCTGAAGCCTGACTGACTCACTCACCCACACTCTCCCTCACGCAACACACTCGCTAGTCACATGACCAGACCATAAGATCGACTTGGAGATATTGACACGAAAATATACAAATGAATAAGGGAATAATAGGGAAAATAGGTGACAATTGAAGGAGGGGGGGAAGGAGAGGATGTTGACAGATGTGGAGGAGTGATAGAAGGTATGGAGGGGAGTTATCTCACTTAATCACCATTTCACTTTTTTTAAGTGCAACTGGGTCATTTTAAAAGTATTTTTTTAGGCCTTACCTCTTAAGAGGTTCCTCGTCCTTGCCCACCAAAACCTCTTAGGAGTGTTCTCGCCATTCCCGGGTTAATGTAATTCCTATCAGAACGTTGGTATTAAGCACCGACCAGGCACACACATTGTAAGATGTATCAGTGCACAGGGGGTCCGATGCCTGCCGAAAATTACACTGTCTTTCGTTCCGTGGTTTCATAATACTTCGCGCATATTGGGCACATATACTGTTTTTGTTATCTTGTGTATATGTGATCTCCACTGTACAATACCTGTGTTAAAACCTGTCCTATCATTCCGGTCCAGGACCCGTCAGGGTTTTCCACCCCCCAGGCCCGGTCGACAGGGGTCACGTAGGAGAACCTATAGACAAGAAGAATGGAAGGTGTTTTAGTTAGCTCTTCCATTGCAATGGGCTCTTAATATTCTGACTAACACTGGTAAATGTTCTAGTGAATTGGAAGAACCAAAAATCTACATTTAGCTTCACATAGGGGCATTGCTATCTTTACTATAATGTATTTGAAAACCAAAGTACAAGAGTGTAATCGTACTGAAAGGGAAATTTTGGGCCTGTGTTACAATAGTTTAGAATTATAATTATGTACAGTAGCGCTAATAAGTCATGTCTCAACTATCATTACGTTTGGTTCGCTATGTGCTGTATTTATGTCTGTCAGATTTTGAATAGGGTAGGTAAGTGGAGGCTCATGTTTGTATATCTCACTCGAAATGAAGAAATCATGTTTACATAGTGCTGATACCGATTATTGATCAAAATATATTTGGTGCCGAGACATCACTTAGTTGACCGACTTTACAGCAACATATACTCATGAATATATTGATTTGCATTTTCAAATGATGCCATTCTTGAGTTCAAATACGGTTCATTTTATTATTTATTGTAGTGTGATTTATAAAACAAGATAATTTACCTGAATGGAGCAACTCTCCTTCTTCTCGGATATTAATACAGATTTTTTTTACCAGAAAGTGTGCATTTTGTTTTCACTAGAAGATATAGGAAAACTTGATATATATTGATAATGTTCTTATCAAGGAATTTAATCCAATCCTTGGTCGGCACCTAATGACGCATTCACAGATACGATATGTCCGACATTTGCTGTCCGGTGTGTTTGTTTGATGGCTAGATAATATTACCTCAAGTGATCAGTTTAGTATTATCATTTCAATTTTAACATTTACAGAGATAATCTTTTATAAATCCTTACTAGGTTTTAACCTACAGTACATCATCTGGTTGAGCATAAATAAGCTTCTTAATGGGCACATTAGGCAACTATGTCACATTTCAAGCCCTAGATATTACTTGACTCGAACACAATATCCATAATAATCCATATATGTGTGCCTATTGAGTGATATCACCGTAAGATTGGGACTTATCTCCGAAAAAGCAAGTATTCCTCACGTAAAGTTCATAGCCTCTGCTACAGTCTCCAGTAGTGTGACCTTAGGACTGAGGATGACCACTCTTTTCCCCCCTGGAGCCCGGGGGTCGTCCACCACCTTGGTCTTGTACGTCGGTAGGGGTACTCGGCCAACCAGTAGATGCGGACCCTTTGCCAACCTGGCCATTAAAACAAATCAATTAATCAAGCTAGCAAGTAATCCCGGTGAACACATAAATGATGCACATTTTTATTAATTCTATAATGCAAGAACATATATTTATGCTTTATAAAACTAGTTCAGTTTAATTATAATTATTTACTGTAAAATACGAGCCCAATTCACACCTATGTGACGCTGCTCTGCAACCTCCTGCGATCCTTAATTATTAACGGTTTCCCAGTCTGATCGCAGGCTAGGTCGGCGACAATAACAGAACTTCAACGATATTCATATTCGTGTGGGGTTTGCAGGAGGTCGTGTTGAGGCGAATGTCTTGAAATCTCATAACTAATAGGGATAAACATGAGGGAGGAGGAGGACTCGAAAAAACAACTGCCTCCCCTTAAGAAGCTTAGGAAGGATAATATAGAGTAGCTATAAGGATTGACTGAGATAGTTTGTAGCCTTTTAATTGGTGGACCTTCTTCCTAAGCTGAATAAAATCGTCTAATAGTTACCAGAACACAATGAAAAGGACGTCACTGGTACTGAATGGGTTAAGGCTTGTAACGTTTGAACACTCTACCATAGCTCGGGGTCTTAAATTTTCGAAGGTATCCCGAACTGCATTGAATCATTTCCTTAAGGAGAGATGGGCCGGTTTTCTGGACCACTTTCTCCCTCATATTTAGCCCAATTGGTTTTCAGATGTTAAGATGTTTGCCCCATTAGTTAGTCGATTTTGAGACCTTTCGCCCCATTTCTTCGTCAATATTTAGACCTTTCGTGTTGTTTAGGTGTAGATTTTTTCCCTGGCGAACGATAGTGAGCCTGTAATGTTGGATGAACCGGCCTTCGGCAGGAAAATTTGTCTACCGAAAAATGTACAAATTAATCTAGAAAGGGGATCTAATGGATGTTTTTTTTTTTTTTTATTTGATGGAGGTCTAGGGAGGAAACTAGAAAAACAAACGAATGCATGCAAAAATCGCCCAAAAAGTGATCCATCTCCCCTTAATTCTCTACCTAATACTTACATTTCGGAAGTTCGTAATGTTTTGTTTTTCTATGTGGACGAGGGAGACAAACGGCAAAACGGCCTGTGACGAGTGCCTCCCCCAGAGTTGAAAGAGTGACATGGCCAAAATCAAGGAATGTTCTAGCCAAAATATCTGGACACATGGAGTTTGAAGCAATTTAAGTAATAGGATGAGGAAACGATGGATTCAAAGAGAGAGTTCCAGAGCTTAGCTGTTGAATAGAAGAAAGGTTGGGAGTATTGTTTCACTCTTGGGTCGGAGAGTTACACAGAGTTGGGGTGGGATTGTGTTGCAAGACCGGTGCTACGTACTCTACGTAGAGGAGGTGGTATACACAGAGAGAGCTCTGAGGAACACTAATTATTGTAATAGCGATATAATAGTGAGAGAGATGCAACATTGCAACGTTTGCTGTAATGGGCCAGTATTTTTGTCATAGAGTGTTCATCAAGAGCATATATGGCAACTAATCGATTTGATTAAGTATTAAATGCAAACGAGACAATACAATACTTAATATTATTGGGATGGAATTTGTGCTGTACCTGGTTTCAGTGCATTACCACAGCACACCAAAATGCCAAAAAAATAAAAAATACCCTCATTGTTCCCTAATTAAATAGCACTGTACTGTTACGGACTAGGGTTCAAACCAACAACACCATGAATAAATGATTAACTCCAATGAAAAGGCAACACAACTTATCACCGTGGTATTATAAGAATGGAAGTTAACCACCCAAAACTAGACTGCAAGGTTAATATTATCCTCCAGCGAAACCCTATTATTATATTACCCTATTTTTTTTTTTTTTTTTTTCTATGTGATTGAGGGAGGCAAAAGGCATAACTGCCTATAGCGAGTGCCTCCCCCATAGTTGAAAGAGTGACAGGGCCAAAATCAAGGGACGTTCGAGCCAAAATGCCTGGACACACGGAGTTTGAAGCAATTTAAGTCATAGGAAGAGGGAAAGACTGATTCTGGGAGAGAGTTCCAGAGCTCAGCTGTTGAGTAGAAGAAAGTTTGAGAGTAACGTTTCACTCTTGGGTTGGAGAGTTGCACAGAGTAGGGGTGGGATTGAGTTGCAAGACGGGTACCACGTGCCCTACGTAAAGGAGGTGGTATGCACTGGGATAGCTCTGAGGAACACTGATTATTATAGTAGCGATAGAATAGCGAGAGAGATGCAACATTGCGGCGGAGAGAGAGAGATTGCAGAGAGTTGGTGAGTGGACGGGAGTTAATGATACGAAAGGCCTTCCTTTCAACTTTGTCTAGGAGAGCGGTGTGAGAGGAACCTCCCAACACATGTGAACAATACTCTATACAAGGGCGCACTATGCCCCTGTACAGAGCAAGAAGCTGTGCAGGGGAAAAGAACCCCCTAAGGCGGTTGAGCACACCCAGCTTCTGGGAGGCTGCCTTAGCAAGACTGGTAATATGGTCCTTCCAAATGAGAGCAGAAGAAAAAGAGACACCAAGAATATTGAGAGAAGATGAAGGGTTGATTTTGTATTGTTGAAGAATAAGGGATAGTCCGCTGGGAGATCCTGACGGGTAGATAGATGGAGAAATTGGGTTTTGGAAGCATTAAAGTTAACAAGGTTTTCTCTGCCCCAATTGGAAATAGTATTTAGATCAGAATTTAAGAGTTCTATGGCTTCATTACGTTTGTCGTTGAGGGATTGCTGGCTGGGGCGTTCTGAAAAACTAATGGAGTAGTGCAAGGTTGAGTCGTCTGCGTATGAATGGATGGGAATTAAGGTACAGTTAAGGAGATCATTTATAAAAATTAGAAAGAGAATAGGAGATAGGACAGAGCCCTGAGGAACACCGGAGTTTATAGGGTGAGGAAGTGAACAATGGCCGTCCACAACCGCGGCTATGGAACGGCCGGAAAGGAAATTAGAGACAAAGGCACAGATGGAGGGATAGAAACCGAAGGAGGGTAGTTTAGAAATTAAAGATTTATGCCAGACTCTATCGAAGGCTTTCGATATGTCTAGTGCAATAGAAAAAGTCTCACCGAAGTCCCGAAAGGAGGATGACCAAGAGTTAGTAAGATATGAAAGAAGATCACCAGTAGAGCAACCCTTAACCCTCTCACCACGGAAGGGCTCTTGAACGCCCATAAAAAAGCATATAACAGGTAACCGGAAGGCCTCTTGAACGCCCAGTGGTTGAAAGCCTGTGAGCTTCGTGTGCGAGACGTCGGTCCGACGCATGTAAACAACAGCCGGCTGGACCGACGCCCCGCATCTCCGGCCACAAGAAGGAGAGCGTCGCTTGTTCGTGTGTGCCTGTATGTTGTTGTTAAGTATCGAAAAGTGGTGTAAAGTGGCTGTTTTGGCCATAAAGTTATCTCCAATGAAATCATCATCACAGCTCAACCAGTTGACTTAGAGAGCTCTACTTAATGCCATTCTACAGGTAAATAACACAGCTACGCTTGGGGATGCGCGGGAATGCGGGAAGCAGTCTGATTAACGAATATACGGTAGCCTAGCCTAGACGTTTTTCGGCCAAAACACCCGGGTTTCGAGGAATATATATATAATACATAGCCGGGGCGGGAGGGTTAAGGAAGCCATACTGGCGATCTGAGAGCAGATTATGAGAAGAGAAATGCTTAAGAAATTTGGAAGCAAGAATAGTTTCAAAAACTTTAGAAAGACAAGAGATAAGAGCAATTGGACGATAGTTGGAGGGTTGAGAGCGGTCACCCTTCTTTGGGACAGGTTGAATGTGAGCAAACTTCCAGCATGAAGGGAAGACGTTAGAGGATAGACAGAGACGAAAGAGTTTGCCTAGGCAGGGAGTCAGCACGGAAGCACAGTTTTTGAGAACAACAGGAGGAACACCGTCCGGACCGTACGCCTTATTAGTGTTAAGCCCAGAGAGGGTAGAAAGTACATCTTTAGAAGAGATTAGGATTTTAGGCATAAGTAAGAGAGAGGAGGGCGGAGAGGGAGGAATAGCACCGGAATCATCCAATGTGGAGTTTCTAGCAAAAGTTAGAGCGAAGAGTTTAGCTTTGTCAGAGGAAGAAGTGATGGTTGTGCCATCAGAGTGGGAAAGGGGAGGGAAAGACGAGGAAGAGAAATTGTTGGAGAGGTTTTTGGCTAGATGCCAGAAAGCTTGGGAAGAGCTAGAGTTGGATAGTTCAGTGCATTTATTATTGATGAAAGAGTGTTTGGCAAGTCGAAGAACAGATTTGGCTTGATTCCGGGCAGAAACATATGAAGAATGAGAGTCTTGAGTTTTAAGGCGTCGGTACCGTTTGAATGCTTCCTCCTTATTGCGGACAGCAGTAGAACAGGCGTGAGTAAACCAAGATTTTTTAGCATTAGTCTGAGAGAAAGAGAATGGAATGTATGCTTCCATGCCCGATAGGATTACCTCGGTAATGCGTTCAGCACTCTCCGAGGGTCCTCGGCCATGGAAGCAGAAATCATTCCATGGGAAATCAAAGAAGTACTGCCGAAGAGCCTCCCAGTCGGCAGCGCCAAAGTGCTACAAGCGCCGCCGGCTAGGAGGATCGGGTGGCTGTACTGGAGAGATAGGACAGGTGACAGAGATAAGTTTATGGTCGGAGGAGCCCAAAGGAGAGAAAAGATCGACAGTATAAGAAGAAGGGTTAGAAGTTAGAAACAGGTCAAGAATGTTGGGCCGATCTCCGATGCGATCCGGGATACGGGTGGGTTGCTGAACTAACTGCTCTAAGTCATTTAAGATAGAAAAGACGTAGGCTTGTTCACCAGGTGGATCAGTAGTGTGAGAGGAGATATACAACAAGTAAATCAGAATCATATAATTGACATTAAGTTTACTTTAAATGTCAGTAGAATAATTTATGCTTTCGTAAATCCTTTAGGATTTATATGTACGGAACCACAAAAATATCTAAGGTATTTAAATCGGTAAACCTGACGTTTTGGACCGACAGCGATTTCAGTAAGTTTTATTTTTCCTTCATATATTGTGTCGTTTTATACTGAAAGGAGCTGAAATGAGTATTTACCCATTATCCAACAATCTAAAAACACGCCCCCCACTAGTGGGGAGGGCTATGAATTTCAGGGAAAATGAGGGGTTAAAAGCGTAAAAATACAATAATATAGCGTTTTGTATCAAAACTTGGCTCGGGTTTTCCCAAATTGCAAACCCATACAACCCAATTTTGTAAATGCCCGAGCCAACTTTTGACGAAGGCTGGCTCGGATTTCACGGGGTGGAGTGGGTAGCCTAATATCTCATGTTATAAAAATAGTCAACTTTGGGAAGACATTAGCCTAACCCAACAACCTTACCTAACCTATCCTAGTATTATGGGTGGGGGCTGCCGCCCCCATACGCCCGCTGGTTGGGTTAGACTTTTTTTTTTTTTTTTTTTTTAATGTTCTAGGCTATTTGCCTAACCTAGCAACCTTACCTAAACTAAACTAGTATATGGGTGGGGGCTGCCGCCCCCACACCCCCGCTGGTTGGGTTACTTTTATTTTTTATTTTAATTTTGTTTATGTCCTATTAGCCTAACTTAACAACCTAACCTAACCTAACCTAGTATATGGGTGGGGGCTGCCGCCCCCACACCCCCGCTGGTTGGGTACTGGCTGAAAAACTTATTGTCTTACAGTATAGCCTATATGTATTTTAGATTTTTTTTTCTTCTCCCTAATAATACATTTCAGCTCTTAATGATATATATAGTAATGATGTATATGCTCTATCGAACCTATTAGGCCTAAAAAGATCGATAGGCTAACTGTGGTAAAAAAACATCAGTATAACCTTTAAATCTTTAAGTTAATTTGAAAGTGAAAAATAGTAGTCTACATGAAAATAAATAAGGTAGGTATGGATGAAAAGATAATTTAAAGTATGGATATTATTTACATATAAATTACACTTTATACATCTATCCTTACATTCACACAATACAACATAATCATACAATACAAAATAATAATACTTATCTATAGAGAGATAGTTATACAAGGCAGGACAAACTCAGGATGACCCATGGTGAGGTCTAGGCGAAGCAGAGGCGTGAGGAGAACTGACGTTTCTCAAATCCTATATTCTATCGAGTCCTTGCATGGTCAGTAAAGTTATCGTACTGGACTAAAATACAACTACTCGCTCTCCAATAAAACAACTTAACTTACTAATAATTATATAGAATACTTCATCAAAATATATAAATGAAGAGTAAAACATTAAATCACGAATTATATAAGGACTAATCATACGTCTGCCAGAGAGATGCTTAAACAAGGTAACTTGTGCGCTTGGCGCCACAATCTGCCGGTTTTTATGGCCTGCGGCAAAAGATGTCTGGCAAGTAGGCTACAGTACACTCTGAACACAAAGTATGTTCCCCGAAGTTAGTTTACTTCCAAAAGGCCTTCCTATGTACAAATAAATAGTCACATATACCCACTAATAATTAGTTAACTCTATCCCACCAGCAATTAGTTTAATTAAGGCAATACATAACAGTACTGTATGAATATTCCCATATTCAAACATGGGGTCAATGCCTAGTGAGTTAATTGCTCAATAGGTGGGGTTCTGAGAGTGAGGGTCCGTGTCTGTGGAGTGAGACTGTGAGGCGCAGAGGCGGAGTAGCTTCAGAGATGGGATTGCTTCGAGCCGGAGTGCTTCGCATGTCTTACTCCCTAGACTGGAACAAGACCTCACAGGCTTCACCGTGTTCAGCGGTTGAGTGTGCAGGCTCTCAGCCTATGCCCGAGAGGGAATAGTTGGAATACAGAGAAAAAAAAAAATATATATACCATATATATATATATATACTGTATATATATATACTGCATATTAGTTTTTTACCATATCAATTCACTTATTCATTATTTTTTTTAATTTCCTCGCTAGACATCTTTTAAACTTAGAAAAACATCCCCTAGAACCCCCCTCAAGATAAATTTGTGCACATTTCTGTAGAAAAATTTCCTGAACGAAGGCCGATTCCTATTATAGTTACAGGCTCGCTATCGCACGCCAGGAACAAATCGACACCTAAACGGCATGAGAGATCTTAAAATTGACAACGAAATGGGACGAAAGGTAAAAAAGAGTACAAAGGAAATCAAGCAACAACAGTCTAGTGACCCTTCTAGGCTGCTTGTCCTCCAAAACACTGAGGATCAAGTGTCCAAACAGTGGTTTAGAGTGGGTAAGGGAACATTGGAAAGGGAATTACTACCCTGGAACTAATGTCCGTGACAGGATTAGGAAGTTAGTAGGGGACAGATGGGTTAGTAACTGAGGGGGGGATAAAATAAAGTTATTGATTTACAAACGCTGTCAGTCGCGGGTTTGATGCGAGATATTTGTGTAGGCGGAGTTTAAATGAATCAACGGGGCTGCAGTCTATAACGTCTCGTGGAAGCCCATTCCACAAGTTGACAACTCGATTGAAGAAGAAATTCTTAGATTCGTGTGAGTTAAAAGATTTACCAATAATTTTGCAACCGTTTCCCTGCGTGTAATTAGATTGGTCGATAATGAAGTACTTACTACAATTCATATTGTTGATGCCTTTGATGATTTTGAACACTTGAATTAAGTCACCTCTTAATCTGCGCTGGGTTAAAGAAAATAGATTTAATTCTCTAAGACGCTCTTGCTATGGTTTGTTCTTTAGGCTAGGTATAATTTTGGTAACTCTACGTTGAACTCGTTCTAGCTTGTTTATAACTTTTTGGTAATAAAGGTCTTAAAGTCACCAAACTAATGGGCCTAACGTCTTAAAATCTGAAAACTAATGGGGATAAACATGAGGAAGAAGAGGGGACCAGAAAAACGGCCCTTTACCCCTTAAGTTGTTTTGACAATCAAATGACCCCAGATCATTAATATAATACATAAACAAATATGAAAATAATATATAAGTATTATGATAATGAGGTTATATTATTTATAGATAGAAAATAAAAATAAATAAAAGAATGGCAAGGAATGAAATTGCCAAAAAAAATCAAAGTCTGTGACCAAGCAGGAGGTATGTGGATGTAATCAGAATACAGAAATTACATTACATTATTGAAATAGATCTATTGATTACATACTGTATATCCTTTGTCCAGGACTTTATGCTCACTGAAATGTATATCCTGAAATAGCCTCTTAGCCAGCGAAATAACATCATTCAATTGATTGTTTTATTCTAATGGAATAATATTGTTGTGTTATTGAACTCTCGAACTCTCTATCTCTCTGTATATGTATATATATATATATATATATATATATATATATATATATATATATATATATATATATATAATATATATATATATATATATATATATATATATATATATATATATATATATATATATATATATATATATATATATATATATATATATATATATATAATATATATTGTGACGCTTCTGCACGCGCGTCGGCTGCCCAGCCGTTTAGAAACCGGCTGGCGGCAGCCGCCCGGCAGGCTTTTCCTTAGTATATATCCTACGACAACGTAACTAATGTCTGGGATATTCTTATGTTGTTTCACAGCTTGTAGCTGCCCTTATTCTTAACCAACGCATCTTAGTATATTTTATTCTCGATAGTTGATTGTTTCATTATAATATATAAGATGTAAGTCTAGTGAGGGCGGGAGGAGACGAGCGGGAGAGAGAGACCGGCTTGGGACGTTGCTTCGCTTGCCAGCTTGGGACGAGCCTGAAGCATTGCCATATGCATTTGATTGCAACGTTAGGCTTAGTTTCGACTCACGCACGGGGTAGAGGATTTTGACCCGGCAACTGTGTTGAGTGTTGCCAAGCATGGGATGTATTCTGCATGCCTAGGGCGGGGTCCAGACAGATTCAAGACTCAGAGCTCACCTCACTGTCGTACCCTTCGGACCCCCTTGATATCTATCCCTCTCAACCCCACTTAGAAACTTTCTCTCTTACTTTGTATACCTTCTTTCCACTACTTCACCAATCTATTTAATTATCCCATCCCCTTGATAGACCTTATATCTACTATCATTATTGTATTAATGACGAGCTCTCAGATAACTAGATAGGATTTTGGGCCTTATGCAGAGATGTAATTGTTAATGAGACCTAGGAAGCTTTTTTGTTGTCTCATATTTGGTGGTTTCATGTTTGCTAGTGTGTTCTTGTGTCAGGTTAGCAGGAGCTAGACCGGAGGGGAGGCTTTTTGCGATCCTTTAAGTAAAGTCTGCTGGTGCGAGTCCTGTGGACCCACACGACTTTACTAGGATACCCGTGGGAGTCTGGGGGCATTTTCTTGTCTGTGTCCCTGTGTGTCTAGTGTTGTGTTGTGTGAGGGCCCTTGCCTAGTCCACTCAGCACTGCGCAAGCACGTCTTGCTTTTGTTTTAGGGTCGCCCGGAGAGAGTCAGATACTTGCGATCTGAGTCTCTCAAGAGAGCACCCTTTCAATTAGAGTAATTTGGCGCACAGACTTGGGAACGTCCCTAGGCTAGAGCAGGTGGCTCAGCCCGCGTATCCGAAGCCTATATCCTTTCAGCTAGACCTCTGCCACCTGGCAGATTAACAGCTAGGGGTTTATTATTTCTGTATGCTTGTTATTGTGCCACAGTTTACCGTTTTTGTGAGCATTGTGAGTCAGGGTGTGGCTTAGAGACTCTGTCCGAGCAGGCTTGCCTGACTAAGAGTGAGAAGCACACCTGTATGTGGTTATGTTGCGAGTTGCTGCCTTTATTTAATTATACCTATGCCATTATACACTGTATGGCCTATCACTAGTATTTATTCCTGCTTATGAGTTAAGAGTTCTCTAAATCCGTAACGTACTTTCTTTGCTAAGCATCAGATCCTACAGTAGCCGCATGCAGTTTAGAAACCCGCATCTTATCTACCTGTACGATGTTTTGAGGACTGTTTGCTTTCACCTTCTTTCACGCAGGGGTGATTAGTTGTATTAATTAACGTAACGTTAAATGTACTTTCTTCTAGTTTGTTATTAAATTGTTTCTGCAATTTAATTCCGTTATCTATCTTTTCCTTGAAGCTTTAAGTCAATTTAATTGTGTGATCTTTTATAAAGCCTGCTTGACTATCAGCAGTCTATAGTGCGTGCACCCTGTAACCGAGTCATAGGATACCTTGTTGTCCAGGCAGGACTCTTGACGGTTTAGGGTGGTTTGTTGCCTGGGTTTATAGATAAGGGTTGGATCTAGCGTTTTCCGTTGTTGCTTGTTGCCGCATACCTAGTCCAATAGAAAGAGCCCAGTGTTTATATATCCCAGGACGTAACAAGGTAGGTAGGTAGTAGGGGTAGGCAGCCCCGCCCAGGGAAGTACTACCGCCAAGGTTTCGGGAGACTCAGGGAATAGCCTGAATTCCATTTTCTCTCCCAGGCCTTGGTAGCTGGATTCATATCTTTCTGCCTCACACATCAGGGGTATCAGGAAAACCCTCTTTATATAACATACACATCCAACTTCACGACTTGCCCTACATTGCTATCCTCTATCCATAAAACACTACTCTTCCCACTACATATCATACATGTAACACCATACACCTTACCCAATAAACATGGCAGTACAATTGTTAAGAGCAAACCTGGTGGTCCCTCGGATATCCACCCCCGGCAGGGTTGAGTCATTGACACAGGGCCCTCCCGGTCGTCATCATGCGACTGTGTCAAGAGCATTGCAACGTCTCAAAGCTGCTCGTCGGTGCAGCTTTTTCTTTAGCAATATAATGGGACTTCACTCTAACATCAATTTTGTACACCAATTTCTTCAAGCAGAATCCCCTACTCTCCTTTTTTTGACAGAGACTCAAGTAACATCCACATCTGACACATCTAGATTTAATTTTCCAGGTTATCAACTGCTCCAAAATTTCAGACCTAAAGGAGGTGTATGTTGCTTCGCAAAATCTGAAATTGCCCTGGAGGAGGTTACTAGTTTCAATTGTCCCTATTTTGATTATTCTATATACAAATTAATTTCTGCTGGTAAATTTAAATACATATGTTGCATCTACCGTTCCCCAAATACTCCTCCAGAGCAAAGTCTTTTTGATTCTCTGTCCTCACAACTCAGTGTCCTCAACTTAAATGCTTCTTCTGAAATCACTGTGTTGGGTGATTTTAATGTCCATAATGTTGAATGGCTCACTTATTCAGCCAGGACTGATGATGCTGGTCTTGAATGTGAGCTATTTGCAGACTTATTTAATCTCACTCAACTAGTCAACAAACCCACCCGTGTACCAGATAATCCTAATCATAATTCCCACCTGCTGGACTTATTTTTAACAACCAATTCAGAAAATTATGATGTTACAGTGAGGTCCCCGCTTGGATCTTCTGATCACTGTCTGATACAGGCCACCAGTCTATCACCTACCACACCTTCCCACTCTGAACCTGTTTTGGTGACTAAATGGCATTACGATAGGGCAGACTGGGAGGGTCTTCAAGGTTTCTTTATTGATATTCCCTGGACCTCTTTCTTTTCTAATGATGCACACTCCACCTTGAGCCACATACAAGATTTTGTAAAAATTGGAATGGAAACTTTTATTCCTCATCAAAAGTACAGTAAAAGATCTAATTCACCTAAATGGTTTGACCATAATTGTGCTAGAGTAACTGAACAAAAAGCAATAGCCTACAATGCATACACAAGATCAAAAACACATGAAGCCTTTAATTACTTTAGAAACATCAGAAATCATGCCAAAACTGCATTAAACCTAACTAAATCAAAAAATTTCCACAAGCAGGCAAATAAACTTCTAAATAATCCAAATGATAACAAAATATTTTGGTCTACTCTTAACTCATTTAAATCCAACTTCACTACTGCTTCATCCATTCCACCATTAAAATCTCCGACTGGCAATCTTGTAAGTGACCCACGAGGTAAAGCTAACCTTCTTGCGGATATTTTCTCCACCAACTCAACCTTAGATGAAATAAATCAAGATGTCCCTGTACTTAATTTTAATTCGCCTGAAATTCCCTCACTTAAGATCCACACCAGACATGTCAAAACTATTTTGCAGAATCTTTCGGTAGATAAGGCTCCTGGTCCAGACGAAATTCCTCCAATAGTACTTAAGAATTGCTCCTTGGTGCTCGCTCCTGTATTGGCAAATTTTTTCCGTCTGTGTACTCATACCTCATGCTTCCCAGTACCCTGGAAAGAAGCAAACATCCATCCAGTTCCTAAAAAAGGTGCCTCTTCAGATCCATCAAACTACAGACCAATAGCTATAACTTCCACTCTTGGTAAAGTCTTTGAAATTATATTAAATAATCACATAATTAAGCATCTTGAGAATAATAAATTAATCAGTGATAGGCAATATGGTTTTAGACGATGTCGATCAACTGCAGACATGCTTTGCCTTCTTACGCATCAAATCAACCAAGCTACAGACCAACATGGTGAAACACATACAATAGCACTGGATATATCAAAGGCATTTGATAGAGTCTGGCATCAATCCTTATTGTCGAAGATGTCACACTACGGCCTTGCATCATTAGTTCCACTAATTTCTTCTTATCTTCATAACAGAAAAATATGTGTAATGGTAGATGGCCTTTATTCTCAATTTCACTCAATAAATGCTGGTGTTCCCCAGGGATCAGTTTTGGCCCCAATTCTGTTCCTCATTCATATCAATGATCTCATATCTACCACTCATAATCCAATACATTCCTACGCAGATGACTCAACACTCCACAGTTCCTTCACATTTACCAATTCTGTCACCCAACCCGATCTTATAAATTCAAAAATAAACACTGCAATTTCTCTGAACCAGGACCTTTCTAGAATTGATGGATGGGGACAAAAGAATCTAGTTTCCTTTAATGCACAGAAAACCAAGTACATTCAATTTTCTAACCGACAGAATCTCACTGACTCCCATATATTTTTTAATGATGTAAATATTCCCACTTCCCCTAGTATTGACATTCTCGGTGTAACATTAACTACTAACTTGAGCTGGACACATTATGTTAGAAGCATTGCTAAGAATGCCTCTAAAAAACTGGGACTCCTGTACAGAGTTCGAGAATTCTTCACTGACGAGCAGTTGGCCGTGATATATAAAAGTCATGTGCGTTCTCAGATGGATTACTGTTCACCTCTGTGGGGTGGAAGTGGAGTGGTTGCATTGAGGCAGTTGGACAAAATTCAAAATAAAGCTATTAGATTAATCAATAACCCTGCAATCACACAGGACCTTCCTACATTATCCATACGAAGAAACGTTGCATCCCTTGCATTATTCTACAGATATTTTTACAGCAATTGTTCCAAGGAACTTGCTTCAATTGTGCCGCCTCTCCACATCTTTCCCCGTAGAACTAGGGCAGCTGAGAGCGCCCATGAATTTACACTTTCTCCTCCACAATGCAGAACTTCTGCTTATCAGAATTCATTTATCCCCAGAGCTACTACTCTTTGGAATTCACTTCCCTCAAATTGCTTTCCACAAACTTACAATCTACAAATGTTTAAATCCAGTTGTTACAAACATTTTATGAATGGAGGATGCCTTTAGGCACATGGACCTTTTTGTTTTATCTGTGTTTTTCCTTCCTCCGTTCATTGTCTCTTAAAAAAAAAAAAAAAAAAAAAAATGGCGACCTTGCATAGGATTTACTGAACAGAGGAATATAGTGGTCATTTGTTTTGAGATTCCTTATGATTAGAGGAATACAGTGGACATAGAGTTTTTTTTTGGAGCAACCAATATAACACATTAAAGACTTTAAATAACATTAGTATATACATACTTGCATAGGAGATAAGGCACATTCTATAACCGTGATAATTACTGCAGTACACAAACATGTCTAATACATCAGAACACAGTGATGGGTCAGGTCACGATACGGGCTCGGAGGGAGAAAGACCTGTGGAGTGGCTAGTCGATAGCGAGGAGGGTGCTAGAAGATTTTTAGAGGTGCCCCTTACCGCTGCCAGGGGGTTGAAGCTGAATAAGTATGGCTTAAAGTGTGTGGCAGGTCTTCAGGGTCACCAGGGTTTAAGTGGCATGAGGAAAGATCAGCTGAGGACTTTGATATTGGGTTTAGAAGGGAGAGACCTGGGTGGAGAGGCGAGTGGGGGCCCCGGTCCCCCGCCCCCCCTCCACTCTACCCCCGTATCAAACGTCAGGGAGCCTGAATTTAGTACATACCCCCAAGTTGATGGTCAATGGCATCGTGGAATTCAATCACAGGGACCCTCCCCATTAAATGCATCTTCCCCTCCTCAAGGGTTGACTCCAGATTTGTTGTTTCGGCTTGAAATGGCCAAGGTTGAGGCCGCCGAAATACAGGTTAGTGTGCAGGCTGAGGTTGCTGCTAGAGCTCAGGTTAAGGCTGCTAGAGCTCAGGCTGAGGCTGCAGAGAGAACAGCTATACGAGAGGCTGAACTGCAGGCAGAGTCTACTAGGTATCGGGCTGACAGGGAGCTGGAGAGATCTCGAGTGGAGGTAACAGGGCGAAATATTGGGGGAGGTAACAGACATCGGGACCAATCATTGTCGCACCTGCTTAAACTAGTTCCTGTGTTCGATGAGTTATGTGTGGCTGAGTTTTTTATGCGATTTGAGAAGAAGTGTCAGGAACACCAGTGGCCTCAGGAAAAGTGGGCAGCATTAGTTTCATCAAGACTCCTAGGAAAGGGGCTAAAAGCGTATGATGCACTACCTTTAGTCCTGTGTAGTTTATGATGAGCTAAAGAAGGCTGTGCTACGGGCCTATGAGTTACAACCAGAAACTTACCGCTTGAAGTTTCGGGGTGTTACTAAGGGCAAGGATAGTACCTTCCTAGAACACGCCCGGGACTTGTCTGATGCACTACGACATTGGCTGCGTTCTGAGAGGGCAGCTACTTTTGATGAGTTGAGTGAGCTGGTTCTCTTGGAGCAGTTCTTTAAGTGCACAGGCGGGGACTTAACATTAAATATAAAGGAAAAAAATCCTAGAACTCTCCAGGAGGCAGCAGAAATGGCCGGCCTCCGACTGTCATTAATTCGAGGGTGCGGAGCAGCAGCTAGGAGTGAGTCGGGTGCAAAGGATCGTACCCCTCCCCCTCCCAAGAATTTTGATACACATAAATACACAAAACCATCTAGCACTGACAATAAAACTGAACATAAACCAAATACCGTCCCGTATAAGAAGTCTAATGGTACCTCCCACTCCCAAGGGAAACCAAAGAGTAAAGAGTGCTTTGCATGTCACAAGGAGGGTCACTTTGCAAATGCTTGTCCGAACAAGCCACCAAACAAGGTTGTGTCATTGGCCCGCAGCATAGGGGTGTCGCCTATATCTTCTGAGTTTGCCAAGGGTAGTTCGTTAGAGGTTGGGACACAGCCTGTGTTCAAGAGTCCGGAAGGCTCGAACCCTGTCCGCGACGTCTTTGGGGGTCATAGAGGGCATGGTTTTGTGAGATGGGCTGGCAAAAGGCGAGGAGTTAAGCTATTGCGTGATACTGGGGCTTCTCAGACCTTGTTAAGGAACTTTACTGGTGATGGGCTGGTCTTCAGAATGAGAGTTGAGCGTTCTCTGCCATACCCATAGCTTCCTCTGACTGTTCCTTTTACTTATATATTTTCTAGATCTCAAGTGACGGCGTCTTTTCCGTGGATTGACCTCCCTACTGCCAACCCTGGCAGATTGGGAGCCAAAGCGTCATATTTTTCCTTTGCCCCTCAACTTTCCCTTTATAATTGCTGAGGGGCACAGGGCCTTGGGTGGGGCTTTTGTTTCCCGGGCGTTTCCGCACCCTCCTCAGCTCCCCGCCTTTGAGTGGCTTCGGTCACCTGGGCTTTATTAGTGGTAAGCTGGGAGGGTTCTGTGGGGGCGCTTGGTTATGGCCTTGGCCTTGCTCGGGACCTTGGGGCTGCTCGGCCAGACAGTCTGAGGAAGAGCAACAACAACAAACTTTACTGGTAGACCGATTAACGCTGCTCGGGTGGTGGTAGTTCAGGGGATCAATGCTACGAAGTCCTACCCGCTGGTGCGGATGGAGCTGGAGGTGGATGGTGTGGCGAAGGAGCTGGATATCGGAATTGTAGAGAACTTGCCTGTTGGGGGTGTCGACCTCCTCCTCGGCAACGACTTTGCGGTGCCTGCTTCTAAGGTTTCACCCTTGGTCGTTGCCGAGAAGGCGGCCGACGTTAGTAGGGAGGAACAGGAGAGGGTTGAGAAGTGTAGCGTACAAACCATGGCGTGTGTTGTGACGCATTCTCAGACATCCGGAGCCTTGCAGCCACCACCTCAGTCTATCAAACCGCGGAGGAAAGGTCACAAGAAAACGGGAAGTGTTGGTCAATTGGAGAGTTTTGAGCCGGCAGTGTTTCTTGGTGACTCATTATTGGCACCTATGTTAGAGTCTGGAGAGGCCCCGGGGCCTGTCACCGCTAGTGCAGGTGCAGGGCAGGAAGAGACTCTGCGACAGCATCGTTATGCACAGCGTGAGGAAAGGATGGCTCAGCGGGACATTGGAGGTGGAAATAAATTATTTAAGATGAACTTGGATAATCTCGCACCTGCTGATATATGTTCCTTGCAGCTGGAAGATCCTGAAGTCAGGGCGTGTGGTAATGGTGCTGTCGAACTAGAGAGCGATGGGGATGCGCAGCCTGGTGATTTTTTCTTGTCCGAGGGGATCTTGTATCGGAGACATCAGGATCCCAAGAAAAAGTGGGATGACGGGTCAGGATTAGTGGACCAGTTAGTAGTACCGAGGGTGTGCCGTGAGAGCTTATTGAGATTAGCTCATGATGTGCCTTTGGCAGGGCACCTGGGGGCACGTAAGACGGAGGCAGCTCTGAGCAAGCTTTTCTGGTGGCCTGGGTTAAAGGTGAGTGTCGTGTCATGGGTGTCACAGTGTCACACTTGTCAAGTTGTTGGGAAACCCAATCAGGTCATCCCGAGAGCCCCGTTACAACCCATCCCTGTCATTGGGCCGCCCTTCAGCAAAGTAGTTATCGATATGGTTGGCCCATTGCCCCCCACTAGTGCTGGCAATAAATTTTTAGTAACTGTAATGGATGTAGCAACACGGTATCCAGATGCTTACCCCATGCGCAACGGGATGGCTAAGACTGTTGTCAAAAACCTACTTGTCTATTTCTCTCGTTATGGCTACCCTCAGGAGATCCAGTCCGATCAGGGATCCAATTTTACTTCTGCTCTGTTTAAGCAGACCATGCAGCAACTTGGGATAGTGTCTGTGGTGTCATCTGCCTACCATCCCGAGAGTCAGGGAGTTTTGGAAAGGTGGCACTCGACTCTCAAGAGTATGTTGCGGTGTTATTGCATGGAAAATGGGAAGGACTGGGATCTAGGTCTCCCATACGTTTTATTTGCTGCGAGAGAAGTACCTGGGGAGAGCTGGGGATTTAGCCCGAACGAGTTGGTTTTTGGACACAGGGTCAGGGGGCCCCTCCACATAGTCAAGGAGATCTGGGAGGGAGTCACAAAGCCATGCTCGCTTCTAAAGTATGTAGTTGAAAGCCGTGAGAGAATGCTAAAGAGCTTGGAGGTAGCAGGTCGGAACCTTAAGAGTTCACAAGCTCAGATGAAGGACAGATACAACCAGAAGGTGAAGCTGAGGGAGTTTGAAGTAGATCAGGAGGTACTGATACTACTGCCTCTGGTGGGACACCCCTTGTCTGCCAAGTATTCTGGTCCGTATCGGGTTGTAAGGAAGGTTTCTGATCTCGACTATTTAGTAGCTACTCCTGATCGTAAGAAAAAGAACCAACTTTGCCATGTAAATCTGATGAAAGAGTATGTGAGGCGCCCCTCCGAGCCTCTCACTGTCCTGGTGTTGATCTGCAACGATCGTGGTGGAGAAGGAGGAAGGGACAGTCAAGCTGCGGGGAGGATAATTGGGATTGTCATGTTTCCGCGGATCAGTGGGCGGGGAATTCTAGACAAGTGGCTCACGAGTTGATATTGCACCTGCCTGAGCAACAGTGTGTAGCTGTGCAGCACTTGTTTGATTCAAACCCAGCTGTTTTCGCGGAGCATCCTGGCCTCACTACTCAAGCGGTGCACGATGTCGATGTTGGGGACCACCCGCCCTTTAAATCAGTGCCATACCGTGTTCCCCCTATTAAATTACCAGCACTTAGGGAAGAGCTGGATTATATGCTGAAACGTGGGCTGATTTCTGAGGGTGCAGTAAGGTGGACTTCCCCAGTCACACTGCAGCCCAAACCAGATGGCAAGGTGCGGTTTTGTATAGATTTCCGCAGGTTGAATGGTTTAACCCCCACAAATGACTACCCTCTCCCTCGCGTGGACGACAGTGTGGATAAGATAGGAAAAGCCAAGTTCCTCACTAAGATAGACCTTGTTAAGGGTTATTGGCAAGTGCCCTTGTCTGAGCGAGCGCGAGAGGTGTGTGGGTTTGTGGTGGACGGTGCCACATATCGTTGCCATGTTATGCCATACGGGCTGAAAAATGCCCCTGCAACTTTCAGAAATTAATGAACGACATTGTAGCCGACATTCCCAACTGTACGGTGTACCTAGATGATGTCATAATATACGACGAGGATTTTAACAGTCACTGTGCTCACATCGGACAGCTTTTTAATAAACTGAATGAAGCAGGTTTGGTGGTAAACCTGGGTAAGTGCGATTTTGTCAAAGCCACAGTTTTGTACCTGGGGTTCGAGGTGGGGATGGGTCAGGTGTGCCCTCCACAGACAAAGATCAAAGCCATCGATCAGTTTCCCCAGCCTACGACTAAGAAACAAATCATGCGGTTTCTAGGTATGATAGGCTATTATCGTCGCTTCATCAAAGGCTATTCGACTGTACTTGCACCTTTAACTGACTTATAATCTAAGGACAAGGAGTTCCGGTGGTCTCCTGAGTGTGCAGAGGCGTTTTCCTTGGTGAAACACCTGTTATGTACCCACCCCATACTCAGGGCCCCGGACTTCAGCAGACCTTTTCAGCTGGCGACTGATGCCAGTGGCGTAGGGGCTGGGGCTGTGTTGTTACAGACTGATGATGAAGGTATCGAACATCCAGTGAGTTTTTACAGTAAAAAATTCAATAGTGCACAAAGGAATTACTCTGTAATTGAAAAAGAACTCCTGGCGATAGTGCTGGCGCTCAGGCACTTCGATGTATATGTTCCTGCTTTCGGACCAGTCGTAGTGGTTTATACCGATCATCACCCTCTGAAATTCTTGAATCAGTTTCATAACCGGAATATGAGGCTGACCAGGTGGTCACTCATGCTTCAGGAGTATAATCTGGACATACGCCATATTGCCGGTTCTGATAACGTGATAGCGGATTGTCTATCAAGGGTGGATGATGTTGGTTAGACTGCCACAGGATTGAGGGTTGAGTGTGGAAGAAAATAGGCTGTCAATGTAGTTCAGCCAAAAAAAAAAGCAAAATCCTAATAAAAACTCGTTATTTTTTATAACGTGTAGAATTTTGTATAAGATGTTGTAGCAGTATCTAAGGTGAATGTTTTCGCTTATTGTCGCTAAGTTAGTTGAACTTGCTCGGTGGAGCGCAACAGTCTTTATTTTTTTTATAAATAGTGCAATGTGTCGCAACAGGGTGTGGTACTATGAGAAGCTTTCTGTTAGATATGAAGAACTTAGTCAAGGGTCTTATATCTTGGGGGATGTGTGACGCTTCTGCATAGTAGCCACGTGCGGGCATGCGCGCGCGTCGGCTGCCCAGCCGTTTAGAAACCGGCTGCCGGCAGCCGGCCGGCAGGCTTTTCCTTAGTATATATCCTACGACAACGTAACTAATGTTTGGGATATTCTTATGTTGTTTCACAGCTTGTAGCTGCCCTTATTCTTAACCAACGCATCTTAGTATATTTTATTCTCGATAGTTGATTGTTTCATTATAATATATAAGATGTAAGTCTAGTGAGGGCGGGAGGAGACGAGCGGGAGAGAGAGACCGGCTTGGAACGTTGCTTTGCTTGCCAGCTTGGGACGAGCCTGAAGCGTTGCCATATGCATTTGATTGCAACGTTAGGCTTAGTTTCGACTCACGCACGGGGTAGAGGATTTTGACCCGGCAACTGTGTTGAGTGTTGCCAAGCATGGGATATATTCTGCATGCCTAGGGCGGGGTCCAGACAGATTCAAGACTCAGAGCTCACCTCACTGTCGTACCCTTCGGACCCCCTTCATATCTATCCCTCTCAACCCCACTTAGAAATTTTCTCTCTTACTTTGTATACCTTCTTTCCACTACTTCACCAATCTATTTAATTATCCCATCCCCTTGATAGACCTTATATCTATTATTGTATTAACGACGAGCTCTCAGATAACTAGATAGGATTTTGGGCCTTATGCAGAGATGTAATTGTTAATGAGACCTAGGAAGCTTTTTTGTTGTCTCATATTTTGTGGTTTCATGCTTGCTAGTGTTTTCTTGTGTCAGGTTAGCAGGGGCTAGACCGGAGGGGAGGCTTTTTGCGATCCTTTAAGTAAAGTCTGCTGGTGCGAGTCCTGTGGACCCGCACGACTTTACCGTGGGAGTCTGGGGGCATTTTCTTGTCTGTGTCCCTGTGTGTCTAGTGTTGTGTTGTGTGAGGGCCCTTGCCTAGTCCACTCAGCACTGCGCTAGCACGTCTTGCTTTTGTTTTAGGGTCGCCAGGAGAGAGTCAGATACTTGCGATCTGAGTCTCTCAAGAGAGCACCCTTTCAATTAGAGTAATTTGGCGCACAGACTTGGGAACGTCCCTAGGCTAGAGCAGGTGGCTCAGCCCGGGTATCCGAAGCCTATATCCTTCCAGCTAGACCTCTGCCACCTGGCAGATTAACAGCTAGGGGTTTATTATTTCTGTATGCTTGTTATTGTGCCACAGTTTACCGTTTTTGTGAGCATTGTGAGTCAGGGTGTGGCTTAGAGACTCTGTCCGAGCAGGCTTGCCTGACTAAGAGTGAGAAGCACACCTGTATGTGGTTATGTTGCGAGTTGCTGC
The DNA here is from genome assembly GCA_032716605.1 of Paralithodes platypus. Taxonomy (NCBI): domain Eukaryota; kingdom Metazoa; phylum Arthropoda; class Malacostraca; order Decapoda; family Lithodidae; genus Paralithodes; species Paralithodes platypus. The sequence continues at coordinate 34,750,562 of CM064546.1, forward strand.
CTTTATTTAATTATACCTATGCCATTATACACTGTATGGCCTATCACTAGTATTTATTCCTGCTTATGAGTTAAGAGTTCTCTAAATCCGTAACGTACTTTCTTTGCTAAGCATCAGATCCTACAGTAGCCACATGCAGTTTAGAAACCCGCATCTTGTCTACCTGTACGATGTTTTGAGGACTGTTTGCTTTCACCTTCTTTCACGCAGGGGTGATTAGTTGTATTAATTAACGTAACGTTAAATGTACTTTCTTCTAGTTTGTTATTAAATTGTTTCTGCAATTTAATTCCATTATCTATCTTTTCCTTGAAGCTTTAAGTCAACTTAATTGTGTGATCTTTTATAAAGCCTGCTTGACTATCAGCAGTCTATAGTGCGTGCACCCTGTAACCGAGTCATAGGATACCTTGTTGTTCAGGCAGGACTCTTGACGGTTTAGGGTGGTTTGTTGCCTGGGTTTATAGATAAGGGTTGGATCTAGCGTTTTCCGTTGTTGCTTATTGCCGCATACCTAGTCCAATAGAAAGAGCCCAGTGTTTATATATCCCAGGATGTAACAATATATATATATATATATATATATATATATATATATATATATATATATATATATATATATAGAGAGAGAGAGAGAGAGAGAGAGAGAGAGAGAGAGAGAGAGAGAGAGAGAGAGCTATATAGAGATATAATTATATATACAGTTTGTAGTACAATAGTGATAATTTTTGGATTATTATTAAAACAAATGATACCACTGGCACCAACATTGTGAACAATATATAAATTACATTTCATATTTATTAACTAAATATTATTTTCTAATAAAACGCCTAACGAAATGCTAGAATAAATATATATTATTGATTTGTTGTTGTTGTCCATTTACTTGATGGTGTATCCTCTACTTGAAGGCTAATTATTACCGAGCATCTATTAACAAAACATATCTTATGCTAGTCCATTTTATAACAGTAACAATATTATGGCTCTTAAGAGAAAGCAATCATTTTGAAGGTATTGGTCAACATGCAAGCAAATATGTTTCAATGCAAGGTACTGAGAACTGTATGATGCATTACGCCACATATGTTTCAATGAAAGGTACTGAGAACTGTATGATGCATTACGCCACATATGAAAGGTACTGAGAACTGTATGATGCATTACGCCACATATGAAAGGTAGTGAGAACTGTATGATGCATTACGCCACATATGAAAGGTACTGAGAACTGTATGATGCATTACGCCACATATGAAAGGTACTGAGAACTGTATGATGCATTACGCCACATATGAAAGGTACTGAGAACTGTATGATGCATTACGCCACATATGAAAGGTACTGAGAACTGTATGATGCATTACGCCACATATGAAAGGTACTGAGAACTGTATGATGCATTACGCCACATATGAAAGGTAGTGAGAACTGTATGATGCATTACGCCACATATGCATAATCAATAAATATAGTTCAATAAGCCAATTCACTGTCAATATTATTTTGCATTGTATATAGATGGAAAGTTTGCTGCTTATTAGATATAGTATTTCGTACTGATGATATCAAACCCACTATAATATGTCATTCTAATGTGCAGTATTTTGTATTACTGTGGAAAAGCAAATGTTTAGCGAACTCGATTGTTGGATATTCCAATAATAACGAAACATCAATGGAATCAAGACATTTGTCTCTGTATACTTCATCAACCCATGTTTATTATTTTAGCTTTGTCCCAGCTTTGAGATCATTAGATAATATTATGTTGGGAATTGTTTATGAATCACAGTTAAGGGGGGATGGTTCACATTTTGGTTGATTTGTTCATGTATTTGTTATCTTACTAGTTTCCTTGCTAGACCTCCATCAAACTTAAACAAAACAAAAATCCAGGAACCCCCTTAATGATATATTTGTACATTTTTTGGTAGAAAAATGTCTCGGACTAAGGCCGGATCCTCCTAAATTACACGCACGCTATCGCTCGCCAGGACAAAAGTTGACACCTAAATGACACGAAAAGTCTTGATATTGACGAAGGAAGGGGGAGAAACGTCTAAAAATAGACAAAATAATTTGGCAAACGTCTTAGAATATTAAAACTAAAGGAGCTACACATGAGGGAGAAGGGGGACCAGAAAAACGGTCCATCTCCCTATAATGTGGTAACTTGCCACTATGGGTACAAAGGAGTACAAAGGAGTACAAAGGAGTACAAACGAAATCAAGCCACAACAGATCTAGTGACCCTTCTAGGTTGCTTGTCCTCCAAAACACTGAGGATCAAGTGTCCAAATAGTGGTTTAGAGTGGGTAAGGGAACATTGGAAAGGAATTACTGCCCTGGAACTAATGTCCGTGGAAGGATTAGGAAGTTAGTAGAGGACAGATGGGTTAGTAACTGAGGGGGGGATAAAATAAAGTTATTCATTTACAAACGCAGTCAGTCGCGGGTTTGATGCGAGATATTTGTCTAGGCGGAGTTTAAATGAATCAACGGTGATGCAGTCTATAACGTTTCGGGGAAGCCCATTCCACAAGTTGACAACTCGATTGAAGAAGAAATTCTTAGATTCGTGCGAGTTAAAAGATTTACCAATAATTTTGCAACCGTTCCCTGTGTGTAATTAGATTGGTCGATAGTGAAGTACTTACTACAGTTCATATTGTCGATGCCTTTGATGATTTTTAACACTTGAATTAAGTCACCTCTTAATCTGCGCTGGGTTAAAGGAAATAGATTTAATTATCTATGACGCTCTTCGTATGGTGTGTTCTTTAGGCTAGGTATCATTTTGGTAACTCTACGTTGAACTCGTTCTAGCTTGTTTATATCTCTTTGGTAATAAGGGCACCAGGATTGAACGCAGTATTCCAGAAGAGGGCGGACTAAGGAATTGTAAAGGGTTAGGATAACTTCTTTGGATTTATGCTCAAATGACCTGCCTATAAAGCCAATTATTTTGTTTGCCTTCTTAACAACTTCTGAACATTGTTGACTCGGTTTTAGGTTAAGTACTTTGGCCTTAGGATACCAAACTGTTACTTATCATTATGTTGATGTCATTTTTGGATGAACACTGATCTTTCTATGACTGACAGCTTTTACTCACAGCCCCTTCAATTATACCTGAAGATGTTATACAGCGAAACGTTTCTATGGTAATTAACCCCTTATCTACCAGAGACGTCTTTTAAATTGTTTCTACCTTTGTTTCTAGCTACATTAAGACGATTTTATGAAGCTTAGGATGGATATATGGTAGCTAAAATTATTAATTGAACTAGCCTGTAGCCTGTTAATGAGTAGACGTCCTTCCTAACCTGCATGTAATAATTTAATCATTGCCAGCATACAATGGAAGGAATGTCACCGGTACTGAATGAGTAAAAGGTCCAACCCACACTAACTTCCATGCCACATCAAATTTTCAAAGTACCCAGTGCTTCTGTATGCTATTAAAAGTGGTGAAAGCTTACCTTGAGAATTTTTCCGGGAACAAGGAGAGGTGCAAGTTGTGTGTTAGTAGTCCTCGTGTGGGTGTCCAAGTAGCCAACATTAGGGGTTGGGTGCGAGGTGGACTGTAAGGCAGATCCACGAATACATCACACCTGTAGAAAGATCATAACGGCATGGCAATACAAGAATCCGCAGAAGACAAACAAACCATGCTTGGATGACATAATATCTGATATGTATGGCTAAACTAAAATCCTTCACACCTATATCACTTACATTCTAGACTACCGAAGATGGAAAAAATAAATTAAGATTTCTTCATTGTACTGTACATGTAACTTAGGAAATAGCGAGTTTCTTTGCTACTGAGACGGTATGCTTGAGAGTAAGAGGGACGTATGGAGTTTGTTGGTCATGGAGAGAATCTTGTGGAGTAAAATTAATTGTACAATGAGAGGAAACGAAAATTAGGAGTTGTAGGAAATAGCTAGTCCCTTATTTACTGACCTAAGAGACGGTGTGCTTGAGAGTAAAAGGAACATGGAATTGGTCATGGAGAGAGTGTTGCGGAGTGACTGGAGACTGTACAGAGGGAGGCGGGTGAGGACCAGGAGCCTTGTTGTCCACACCAGGAATCTCACCTTCGTGGACCACTCGGCGAAGGCGGTGAGGAAGGCTGGGTCGTCACTTATCACAACCACTGTCATGTATCGAGACTTTTTCCTCAACTGGAAGGATAAATGTAAATATGTTGAAAGATAGCACAACATTTTATTAGGTAAACAAAATAACAATTATTATTGTTATTGCAAATATATTAATACATTGGTCCGAAAATAATGACAGGCATGCCATGGGAAAGACAAGGATAGCTTACACATGTTATAAGAATGGAAGTGATCAAAGCTTGGATAAATTAACCCACATTAGGCAGGCAGCATCATGAGTCACCTCATATGATGCCTTGTACATCTTTGTAGATCCCACGCTATTTGGTATTAACCCGTAGTACTAAAAGTCAGGCTGGATTGCCTGAAGCCACCACGTTGATTGTCCGCAATAGTTGAGAAATGAAGAGCTCAGTATACCTTGAACCTTGCAAGTAGATGGGTGTGTTGCAAGCGCTATTTCTTCAATACGAGAATCCAAAACACTCCCACTTCCTCACTTGATTTTAAATTATTCAGAACAGTTAGGATGAAGATTGTTATGTGTAGGCCAGAACGCAACTTTGTAGCACACATTTCGGTCCGGAACCTATTATTTACAGTAAGCTAGAGCGAGTAAATACACAAATAATTTACTGAGCAGAGCTCGGGAATACTCCCACGTGAAACATGCTTCTTCGCACCACCAGTGTTGAGCCAGCACACGACCTGGGAATGAGTACTTGGTTTCTAAACATACTGATAATGCGGTAAATAACACAGAAATTAAAACAGGCCACTGACATTTATACCTCTATCATGAACAATCTGTTCTTTGAAGGTTAACTTATCAAATGCGATAGGCCTAATAAGAGGCTTTCTTGGTGAAATGTGATAGGCCTAACACGAGCACAGTTTTCAAAGACGTACCAAAGGCAGAACACATATGAACTTTGGTTGACAAATAGGTCTAAGTGGCAACTTTCGATACCAAACATCACAACACACTTACACATCACACAAATACTCACACTCACATACCCTCATTATTGTGCAGGCGGTGGCAGGGCTCTGAGACCATCCCTCAGCCCCAAGTATATCCCATACCCTTTATTATGTGTATACGTTTTACGAGGGAGTGAGTGGAGGGGCTCTAGATCGAGCATTATAAGGAGCTAAATATACAATCAAAAGTAAGGGGAAGAAGGGCGGAGGAATTTCTCTCCCCCACCCACACTCCCTCCCGGCTTTTTATGTGCTATATTTTTTATACCCAATTACTGGGTCATAATTCTTCACATGTACTTTCATGTGCCTTGTGGTGCAATAATAATGCTTTATATGAGAGGTATAAGGGATATTATAGAATTCCTCCTCCCGTGTGACTAGGCCCGAAAGAAAGCTGAAAGGGGTGCTACTCACGCCAATTGTGCAACTCCCGACCATAACCGCAACAGACTCTCAATTTGTTCGTGCAATAAACATTTGTAATGGGACCCGGGTGTGTGATGCAAACACGCTAATGTTAATTCCATTATATTACGTGAGGGTCAGATTTTCGGTAGAATGTTAGCACCACAGCGGGCTTTTCAAATCATAAGTTCATATTCGATAGGTTAATGGTAATGTATGCGAACAACAACTGGAAAACAAGTTCTAGATAGTTAACGCTATGTGATTTGACGTGTTCTGGGTCATTAGGATATTGTGTTAAATTATTATTCAAGATTCTGCTTGTTTTTGCCATTTTTGAGCAAAGTCTTTTAGTTTGTCACCTATTCTAGCAAAATGCCTTCCCATACTTCGTTCCAAGCTATAATTTGTATGTATGTATTTATGTATATACTCAGGTTCATACCCCATTGCTGGGGGAGGCCGACATGAGACAGAGCCCGAAGAGAAACAACATTTAAAGTTCCTATTCTCAGTGTCTGGGACCACTTTCGCGTTCCCTCGCCCGTTTCTTGGTCTCGTCTAGTAGGAGAATTATACATAATTTAATAAGGAAACGTCCCGGCCAAAGCCCGTTTTTTTTGTTTAAGTTACAAACATGCTATGCTCACCCAGACAAACATCGACACCTGAAGAGGGTCTATCTATCTATCTATTGCCTGACGCCTTGATCCCCGAAGGGGTGGCCACGAACGAACCGCCCCCATGCACCTCTGTCCCCAGTCAGTCGACGTCCCTCCCCCCAACCAGCACCGCCTTCGTTCATGTACTTCCTCACTCCATCCTTCCACCTCTCATTCGGTCTACCTCTCCCTCTCTGTCCCTCCACCTCGCTCTCGTACACCCTCTTAGTCATTCTCTCGCTTTCCATACGTTCCATATGGCCGAACCACCTCAAGTTGTTCACCTGAAGAGGGTGAAGCGTCTTATTATCGCCAAATTAATGAAGCGAAAACGTCTTAAAACCTCCATAATAATGGAGCAAAACAGGGTGAGCTCCAAAAAGTCCTCACTCGGACCATTTAGGGTTAAAATCAAACAAAACGTAGCACATGTGTGGATGCCTCATTTCACTTCACTTAGTAAGCCATGAAATCAACTAGACAAAGGTGTGATTGATTGTATAGAGAGTGTGTGTGTGTGTGTGTGTGTGTGTGTGTGTGTGACATATAACTCATAAGGGAGACAGGTACAGAGTAATGAAAGTGTTTTAAGTCTATGTACAGTTACTGACAAATGTTCGTGAGCTGTTGCGGTTTTCTTTACGAAAATATATCCATTTAGATTGGTGTTCAGATAAAATCAGCTATATAATATTAATACATAATATGTACTTATTTATATATACCTGATCTCATATGAAAATCAATCTAAATGGATATATTCCCGAAATAAAGAAAATCACAAGAGCTCAATAAAATGTGTCAGTAGCTGTACAGTATCTAAATAATGCATGTGATAAATTGCGGTAGATTGAGATGGATTGTGAAAAATTAGTGACTTTAAGCCATTTTTTTAGTCATCATATGATCAGTGAAGATTATGAAGGGATCGATAGTGAGCAGAGAAGGCAATGCATAGAGAAGGAGATACATGCTACTATATGTGGATGGAGGCAAACACCATGATGGAAGTACGTATATATATATATATATATATATATATATATATATATATATATATATATATATATATATATATATGTAAAATTCCATAGCAATCGAAAAAATAATTGAATTCCATGGCGATCTTGTATTTGCTTATTACTATGTGGATGCGAAATTACGTTTTTGATTTACAGTAAGACGGGAAAGTAAACATTTAAATGAATGGACACGAATACACTAAGATATGTTTGTATAGCCGACGAAATCAATAACAGTTAGAGCTGCATCACTACATCAAACGTGAAGATTCCTACAATCAAGCGAGCGAATAATAGATGAATATTTTACTCTGCTGGTTTAATTACATTTAAATAATCATGGTAAAGCGTCTTCATTAATAAGTAGACAGTGGCTATTTTGGGGCGTCTATTTATTTATAAATTCATCTATTTTTAATTATCTTTGCTGGACCTTCATCAAGCTTTAATAAACACTCACTAGACCCACCTTCAAGATATTTGTTTTTACATTTTTCGATAGAAAAATGTTCCAGCCGGAGACCGATTTGTTTTCAAATTACAGGCTCGCTATCGCTCCCCAGAAATAAAAATCGACACCTAAATGGTACGAAAGATCTTGATATTGGTATCAAAATGAGACAACAGTTTTTAATATCGACAAACTAATATTAATTTGGCGAACGTCTTAAAATTTGAAAACTAATGGAGCTAAACATGAGGAAGAGGGGGGACCACACAAACGACCCATCTCCCCTTGAAGATAATATATATGAACATGTGGAAAACTGAATGTGAATATAATAGGATAGTTACCTTCAGTGTATAGTGAAAGTAATTATGGGTGTGGAAAGGGGATTTAAGGGGGAGGTGGTCGCATTTTATGGACCCCCTTCTCCCTTGGGTTTGGCATATTATTTTTGAGATTTTGAGACGTTCGTTCCATTAACTGGCAATTTTGAAATCTTTCACCCATTTGGTTTTCAATATTAAGACCTTTCGTGCCAATTTAAGTGTCGATGTTTCCCTGGCGAGCAATAGCAAGCCTATAAATTTAGGAGGAACTGGCCTTGGGTCGTGAAATTTGGTCTACCGAAAAATGTACAAATTTATCAAGAAAGGGGATCTAAGGGGTGTATTTCTAAGCTTGATGAAGGTCTAGGGAAGAAACTCAAAAGTAAATGTATAAACAGGTACATAGACCAAAAAAACAAGTACTACTCCCTTAAAGAGTCCCTAATAAAGGTCGATTGGTAGTAAAAGGGGCGCTGGCTGACGGTGACATAGGAGCCCGGAAGCGATTTATTCATGGCCACCCTCTCGGGGCTCAAGGCATCAGGCATTAGATAGACAGATTGCCAATAGCATTATAATCATGTGGAGGTCACCTCAATGTTTCAGATATACATCGCTTTAACTCCATTATTAAGGGGAAAGTACTTGTTTTTTGGTCTATATATATTTAAATGATATTATATTCTTGTGTTTCTTCGCTAGACCTACATCAAGCTTAATAAACCACCCTCCAGACCCTCTTTCAAGATACATTTGTACATTTTAAGGTAGAGAAATATCCCGGCCTAAAGCCGATTTCTTCTAAAATGACAGGCTTGCTGTTGCTCGCCAGAACAAAATTAACAGACACCTAAATGGCTCGAAAGGTCTTAATTGTCAAAGACATGGAGCGAAAGGTCTCAAAATCGCCAAACTAACGTAACTAACGTCTTAAATCTCAAAACAAATAGGCTAAACATGAATGAGAAGGGGGTCCATAAAAAGCAACTACCTTCCCCTTAAGAGCATGTCATAATGTTAGCCAATCAATATTCATCAATTAGCTCTTAACCCTTTATGTACCAGCGAGGTTTCTTTAATTTTGTTCCAGCTATATTTGGAAGATTTTATGCAGTTTAAGCAGAATATGGGGTAGTAAAAAGGGTTAAGTGAGATATTTCAAAACGTGTTGATTGCCGGAGGTCCTTTTGAAACCGAGTATAATCGTCTAATAGTAGCCAGCATAAAATTAAAAGGATAGCATCGGTATTGGAAGGGCTAAGGATAAAAAGGGTATATCATTCGTAGCTGTCCAACCCGAGCGACCCCTCTGAAGAATGTAGTCAATCCAAAGTGCCCCTATGTAGAATTACCGATAGTATATAATAATAAGTATTGTATTTGTATTAATTTCACTCCAGCACCGAACACCTCATAAAGAAATTAATGAAAGCAAGCATTGTGATTCACCGGGATTCGAACCTGGCTTACCACATACAGATTTTAGACACTCTAACCATTACACCATCAATTAAGTAGTTATTCTCAAAATGTATAGCACATTGCCACCAAATTGACCTAGCACTTCATTCAATTGTCAATGGTTTGTCAAAAATTGTAATGTTCCTAAATGAGGTAAAGGTATCAGCCACTCATAAAGGAGGGGACATTATACATTATTTGTGCCAGACTCTATCAAAGGCTTTCGATATGTCTAGCGCAAGAGGTCTCAACGAAATCCACAAAGGAGAAGGATAGCCAACGACAGGTGAAAAGATATGTCATCTAAAAACTGTCAACACTTTATTCCGTCAACATTCATCCATTAAAGGTGGGGGCGCATGGGTTGAGGTAAACATGGAAAAATAATCACCAACCTGCATATAGTTATCCTGTAAAATACAATGTCACTGAAATAATTATTAACAATGGTATAAAGGATTTTGCGGGTCGTCTATACCTGGCCTGTGACGTCATAGTGACGTCACTCCAGTATACTCATCCTGGACTGGATGGTGGAATTACACTCTTGTGACGTCACACGCCCGGTATAGGCGATCCACAAAATCCTTTATACCATTGTTAATAATTATTTCAGTGCCATTGCATTTTGCAAGATAATTATGTACAGCTTGGCGATTATCATTCCATGTTTATCTCAACCCATGCGCCCCCACCTTTAAGAAAAAACTAAACACACCTGGATTCCTTTCCTGATGAGCTTGGACCACACACCTGGAATTACACTCGTTGAATTACACACACCTGGAATTACATACACCTGGAATTACACACACCTCGGATTATACAAACCTCAAATGATACAAACCTGAAATTACATACACCCGGAATTACACACACCTGGAATTACACACACCTGTAATTACACACACCTGGAATTACACACACCTGGAATTACACATACCTAGAATTCCACACACCTAGAATCACACACACCTGAAATTCCACACAACTGGAATTACGCACACCTGGAGAATTACACACACCTGGAATCACACACACCTGGAATTACATACACCTGGAATTCCACACAACTGGAATTTTCACACACCTGAAATTACACTTGTTGAATTACAAACACCTGGAATTACACACACCTGGAATTACACTCGTTGAATTACAAACACCTAGAATTATACACCTGGAATTACACTCATTGAATTACAAACACTTGGAATCACACACACTTGGAATTACACACACCTGAAATCACAAACACCTGGCTTCCTTACCTGACGAGCCTGGGCCACCACTCCAGAGATTTGTTTGTGTGTGTCGTTACTACCGCTGACCCTTGGTGACACTTGGAAGACGGTCACACCCCACGGCGACGGTAGGTCACTCACGTCATTTACCTGTATCGGGAATCACACCCATTAATGTACACTTGCCCACGTAAACTAAGAACACCTGCTATATTTGTGTATATTTATTTATTTTGATGTATTTATTTATTTTGTGTTTAAGTCTGCTCCCTAGACATCCATCAGAGTTAAAAAAAAAAAAAAAAAAAAAAAATCCAATGTAAATTTGCACAGGTTTTGGTAGAAAAATGTTCCAGCCAAACGCCGATTCCTGTTAAACTTGAGGCTCACTATCGCTCGCTTTGTAAAAAATTAATTATAAATGTCAAAAACGTCTTAAAATGGACAAAGACATGGGGCGAAAGGTGTACTACTACTGTATAGCAGTATTAAAATGTTCAGCATAAGAGGAATTTCATCAGCGCAAACAGATAATAATTAAATACACAAATATATTAATAACTTCATATCTGCAACTTCTAATGTTAGCTCAAATTACCACTTGAAATCTATGGATAAAATTATTATACCATATGTATCTGCTCTTGCCGTTTACAATTGTACTTCTTAACCCTTAATTAGCGGCGAGCAACATAAGTCGAGTTAAATAAAGCTGGACTATGTGGCGGCGCTCGACATAGGTCGAGTGGCAATTTCAGCACGTAATGTGGCTGAGAGAGAGAGACAAGTGGTGGCAGGAGACTAGCGAGCGTATGACTGCTCCAGACCACCGCGGCGAACCTACTGACACAAATCTCAGCTCCCTCCTCCCTCTCTCACTCGCTACATACTCAATTATGTACCGAAACTACCGAATTACCTGCTTTTTGCACTCGCGTTGCACGGTTATTGCAAGAAAACTATCCATCATACAAGGATCGTTATGGTGTCATTCGAAAGCTCTGTTTATGCCCTTTCAGGGATAGGTACTTGTTTTACGTTCTGGGTCTTATTTAGGCATGAAAATGATCACGTAAACAGCCCTATTTTGGCTAAAAACACCCCGCTGTGCGGTACATATAAATAAACCGCATAGGCCGCTCGTAAGGTGTTAATCTTTAGATATTTCCCCGTAAAGGAATTATTCGGTTTCAGGTCATCACTGGTAACTAAGGTGTTAATAGGCATATAGATGTGGCGACCCCATCGCCTGTCAGTTTTGTGGCACATATAGCCCATGGAGATTGGGACTGGGAATCCCACCTCCGGAATTTGCTCCCACTACGCTTGCTGATCCTCCCTACACCTTTAACCCGGGAACGGTGCCAACACTCTTAAGAGGTTTTGGTGGTGGAAGTCAATGGGACTCTTAAGATCCAAGGCCTAAAAAAAGCCTTTTAAAAGACCCCAGTAGCACCCAAAACAAAGGAATAGATGATTAAGTGAGATAATTCCCCTCCATATCTCCTATCACTCCTCCACATGTGTCTAAACCCCTTCCTTCCTCCATTCCACCCCCACCTTACCCCCCCTTCAATTATCACCTATTTTTCCTCCTAATCCCTTGTTTATCATTTTAATTATCGCGCCAATATCTCCAACCCGGTTCCAATGTAGTCTACTGCGCATATCGAGAGTGTGGCAAGAGAACGAAAGCAAGACTGAGGGCTCAGTCTGCCTTCAGGCCTCAGACGCGTTCGTCTCTCACCTCATGACTGGAGGGTCGGCAATACTTTGTCTTTTTCACCCCCCAAATACTATTCCCACTTGTTTTATTGCTGTTACATGTTAATATCTTAATATTAAACGTAAAATAGGCGCATATGAATAAGTAATAACGATATTTATAGTAAAATGACAATTTTAGACGGGAATGAAGCCAAATAGCCTTGCTTGGCGGGAGGGTTAATTGAACTACCAATAGCTCGTGCTTCCCGGGTTAAGGGAGTGCTGGTTTGGCTACTGACTAACTGGCTGCTTTTAACTTAACTAAGTTCATATTGCAATGCTAATCATTTTACCTTGATGTAATCAAAATCCAATGCCTAATTATAGTAAATTAATATAAAACTACATTGTGTTATCGCTCACTTTGTGCAGGTATATAATTGTATGACCCACCGCCGCATCTGTGATGTAGACGAGGAAGTAATCTCGTTGGTTGGCAGCTTGAAGCACAGCTGTGAGGGAGTCTCTTATGCCGGCCTTATTTTCAGCTTTGTCTTCTGAAAAATTTATGTTTCTCTGACGTAGTATAGCAATATTGTTAAATATATATTACACAACATCGAAAACCTAGGGTATGTAAATTACCAAGTGCCACTTCCAAGTATGGATTACAACCTAGCTATGTGTCAAAGTGCGTATATCTTGTATGCCTCATTTGCATATCAATACGTCTTAACATTCCCTTACATTACATGCCCCAAGCCAAGAATATGTCTTGGCAACTGGACCATGAATTTTCTTTGGCAACTGATCATTATTGATTACGGTTACTGAAGCATACAAAATTAAGCTGTCTATAGTTATCATAGAGCTCCCAGGAACTAGTTGGCCGAAAACCAATGAATTAGGAGCAAGTTATGCAGAACATCACGTACAGCTTTTACGAAGTGGGGTTTACTTGTTATGCTGGCTATATATAGTATGCACATATAAATAGAAACAACAAACACACAGTACACTATTTTTAAATGATTAGGATAAGGTTGTATATAAGGAATAGGTAAAATTATATTAAAAGTAGATCTAACAGTTGGACCTGTAGGCAATTGTTCATACACCAGTGTGTTCGACAGTATACTAAATATGAGCTATTATTGGTATATTTTACACAAACTGGCTATATACAGTACATATAGATGCTTAAATTTAAAGATTGAGTGTTCTGCACGAAGTACGGGTCCGGTGACCGATCTAATGTCCTTATGGCGGGGCTCCAGACAGCCCTGTTCAGAACTAGCTCACTTGTCAGGTATTTTATTTCAAAATCAGACCGTAAGTACTGATCCCACGTGTGTCTCGGTCTATCCCCTGGTGCAGCTCCGTCCACGTTCACGGACCTTTCACGAATGTTTCACCCTACTTAGTTCATTCATCCTCTCCACTTGCCCAAACCATCCAAGCCTGCTAGTACACATTAAATTTCATCACTTACGCTGTTGATTACTAATCGTCTCCTCATCTTTTCACTACTGATATCCTATCTTACAGTTTGGCACCACACATCTCATCTCGCTACGTTCATTCTGTTGATATCATTCACTTTGACAGGCCACGTTTCTAAACCTTAACGCCTTACTTCCGTGCTCTTTTTCATGCATAAACAACAGCCAGAGCATAATACAATTATGTATCACTGAAAGGGCAATAATTGAGCTTTCCAATGACACAAGAACCATCCTTCTACGACCACGCGTTCTCTTGCAACGATCGTGCAAGATGAGTGCAAAATCCCTAAAATACGGTAATTTCCTTACATAATTCCCTGTGTAGCGAGGCAGTGTGGGTGGGTGTGTGTGGAGTAGATGTCAGTAGTCGTGCGGGACCCGTGCAGAGCGGTCATGAACCGACCTACGCTCCTCCCGTCGCTCGTCTCTCTCTCAGAGCCATTATTGCTCAAAAATTGCGCACAGACTTAAGTCGGTCCCCGCTCTTTGGGCATGTGTTCTCTAGCCCGACTTAAGTCCACCCCCGCCAGACAAGGGTTAATAAATTAGTAATAGGAAAATTAAGTAATTAATAATGAACAATACTCACTTGTAGGAAATTGTACATTATTCACTTTTGAGAATAGAACAGCAAACGAGAATAGTTGTAGAATATCTAGTATCCTCATCGCTTCCAAGGACAATTCAAGATCTGTAAATGAATAATACAAATATTTCATGAACCATTCTAAAATGGTCACTGAAAATGAACCGTATTAAGGGGAGATGAGTCGGTTTTCTGGTCCCCTTCGTCCTCATGTTCAGCCCTATTAGATTTCAGATTTTATGACGTTTGGGCAATTAGTTTGGCGACTTTTCAGACCTTTCGCCCATTTCTTTGTCAATATGAAGATTTATCATGTCATTTAGGTGTCAACATTTCCTGGCGAGCGACAGCGAGCCTGTAATTTAAGATGAACCGGCCTATGGCCTAGGGTCTTGCGGGTGTTTTTATTTTTAAGCTTAATAGAAGTCTAGGGAGGAAATACAAAAAATAAAAATATATATACCGGTATATATATATACGGTATATATATATACTGTATATAATCTGTGTATATATATATATATATATATATATATACAGTATATATAAAGGAGCAAGTAAATACGCCCATCTCCCCTTAAAATCGTCTAATGATAGCCAAAATATAAGGACAAAGAGCGTGACTTAACACTTGCAGAATTTTATGCAATTTTATTCAGCTTAGAAAGGAATTGTGGGTGGCTGAGGTTTACATGGGATACAATTTACCTCTGTCATGCCTAGAGAACCTTTCTAAATTGGTTGCAATCGCCTAATGATAGTCAAAATCAAAATGTGAAATAGCGATTGAGTTACTCAAAGATGCAAGCATATCCTTAAAATCAAGAAATTGCGTGTAATATCGGTACCCAGTCATAAAATGCTTTACTTGTAGTACAGACATAGTCAGGAATTTATTGATTTTATATACTGTATATATATATTTTTTTCTATGTGAATGAAGGAGACAAAAGGCACAACTGCCTGCAGCGAGTGCCTCCCCCAGATGTCAATGAGTGACAGGGCCGAAATCAAGGGACGTTCGAGCTAAAATGGCTGGACACACGGAGCTTGAAGTAATTTAAGTCATAGGAAGAGGGAAAGACTGATTCTGGGAGAGAGTTCCAGAGCTCAGCAGTTGCATAGAAGAAAGTCTGAGAATAGCGTTTCACTCTTGGGTTGGAAAGTTGCACAGAGTCGGGGTGGGATTGTATTGCAAGGCGGGTAATACGTACCCTACGTAGAGGAGGTGGTATACACTGGGAAATCTCCGAGGAACACTGATTATTGTAGTAGCGATAGAATAGCGAGAGAGATGCAACATTGCGGTGAAGAGAGAGAGATTGCAGAGAGTTGGTGAGTGGACGGGAGTTAATGATACGAAAGGCTTTCCTTTCTACTTTGTCTAGGAGTGCGGTGTGAGAGGATCCTCCCCACATATGTGAACAATACTCAATACAAGGACGCACTGTGCCCCTGTACAGAGAAAAAACTGCACAGGGGTAAATAAAAACTTGAGGCAGTTGAGCACACCCAGCTTCTGAAAGGCTGCCTTAACGAGACTGGTAATATGGTCTTTCCAAGTGAGAGCAGAAGAAAAAGAGACACCGAGATCATTGAGAGAAGATGAAAGGTTGATTTTTATATTGTTGAAGAATAAGGGATAGTCCTCTGGAGGTTCCTGACGGGTAGTAAGATGGATAAATTGAGTCTTGCAAGTATTAAATACAACAAGGTTTTCTCTACCCAAATTGGAAATAGTAGCTAGATCAGAAGATAAGCGTTGTATGGCTCCATTACGTTTGTTTTTGAGGTACTGCTGGCTGGGGCATTCTGGAAAACTAATTGAGTGGTGTAAGGTAGAGTCGTCTGCATATGAAATGATGGAACTGGATGTACAGTTGAGATGATAATTTATGAAAATTAAAAAGAAAATAGGAGATAGGAAGGAACCCTGAGGAATACCGGAGCCGATAGGATGAGGAAATGAGCGATGGCCGTCCACAACCACAGCTATGGAACGGCCGGAAAGGAAATTAAAGACAAAGGCACAGATGGTGGGACAGAAACCGAAGGAAGTCAGTTTGGAAATTAAAGATTTGTGCCAGACTCTATCGAAGGCCTTCGATATGTCTAGTGCAACAGAAAAAGTCTCACTGAAGTCCCGAAAGTTGGATGACCAAGAGTTAGTAAGATATGAAAGAAGATCACCAGTAGAGCGACCCTTAAAGAAGCCATACTGGCAATCTGAGAGCAGATTATGAGAAGAGAAATGCTTAAGAAATTTGGAAGCAAGAATAGTTTCAAAAACTTTAGAGATACAAGAGATGAGAGCAATTGGACGATAGTTGGAGGTTTGAGAGCGGTCACCCTTCTTTGGGACAGGTTGAATGAGAGCAAACTTCCAGCAAGAAGGAAAGACGTTAGAAGAGAGACAGAGACGAAATAGTTTGCCTAGGCAGGGGGTCAGCACGGAAGCACAGTTTTTAAGTACAACAGGAGGAACACCGTCCGGACCGTACACCTTCTTGGTATTAAGCCCAGAGAGGGTAGAAAGTACAACTTTAGAAGAGATTAGGATATTAGGCATAAGTAGGAGAGAGGGGGCTGGAGAGGAAGGAATAGCACCGGAATCATCCAAGGTGGAGTTTCTAGCACAAGTTTGAGTGAAGAGTTCAGCTTTATCAGAGGAAGAAGTGATTGTTGTGCCATCAAAGTGGAAAAGGGCAGGAAAAGATGAGGAAGAAAAATTGTTGGAGAGGTGTTTGGATAGATGCCAGAAAGCTTGGGAAGAGCTAGAGTTGGATAGTTAAGTGCATTTATTATTGATGAAAGAGTGTTTGGCAAGTCGAAGAACAGATTTGGCTTGATTCCGGGCAGAAACATAGGAAGAATGAGAGTTTAGAGTTTTAAGGGGTCGGTACCGTTTGAATGCTTCCTCCTTATTGCGGACAGCAGTAGATCATGCGTGAGTAAACCAAGACTTTTTTGTATTAGACTGAGAGAAAGAATATGTAATGTACGCTTCCATGCCCGAGAGGATTACTTCGGTAATGCATTCAGCACTCTCCGAGGGTCCTTGGCCACGGAAGCAGAAGTTATTCCATGGGATATCAAAGAAGTACTGCCGGAGAGCCTCCCAGTTGGCAGCGCCAAAGTGCCACAAGCGCCGCCGGCTGGGAGGGTCGGGTGGCCGTACTGAAGAGATAGGACAGGTGACGAAGATAAGTTTATGGTCGGAGGAGCCCAACGGAGAGAGAAGATTGACAGTATGAGAAGAAGGGTTAGAAGTCAGAAATAAGTCAAGAATGTTGGGCTGATCTCCGAAGCAATCCGGGGTACGGGTGGGTTGCTGGACCAACTGCTCTAGATACTGTACTATTGCTAGCTAACTGGCTGGATGCCTTATTAACAATAACACCTAATCTCTCAACACATAAAATCTTTATTGCATCAATTGTGTAATAATTTTCTCGTTGCTTGTCCTATAAGGAAACATACTGTATATCTTATTGTTGGAACACAAAGCCTTGGTCTAGCATTTTCTCTTTGGTAAGTCTGTTCGGTCCCTTAAGGGTCCTTTAAAAAGTATGAAAGGAGATCTCTTCTTTCTTCTTCACCACTTCAGAGCTGGCCAATACATCAGGTCCATCTGCTCACTACCATCCACCACCTGGTTACAATCTCGTATCGCTTGGCTTATTGTGTGGAGGCAAGCGATATGTCGGCAAGCATCAGGATATTGTAGGTGTACCTGCGGCAAGGGTGGGCGGTGTACTTGATCCCGGCTCGTCTTGTATTGAGTAGGGCTCGGGTGCTGGAGATCAGGAACAATCTCTGGTTTTATCTGTCCATGGGTGCCAAAGTGGGTAAGTGGAGTGTTTCTGCTAAGAGAGTGCCAATGTGTCCCTGGTGGGTGACCGTGACTCCCTGCTGTGGCCCCGCCCACCTCCCTTTATGCCCTCCCCCGCGCAATGCAGCCCTCTTATTGGCTGAGCTGCGCGCCCGGGCAGGGCTATGTCAGCTCGCTCGCTTTGAACAATAGGATTCTTCCTTGCCTGTTTTCATCCGCGTAATATCTTCCTGGGAGCTTATTAATTTTGTGACGTTCTTTAGTCGCTGATGGGAGTAAGAGGGTGGTACCAATGTATTAGAATGCTTGTTACCAGGATAGAAAATAGGGGTGTAAACTGAGGGCAAGTTGTGAACCAGTCGTTTGGGAGAGGATTTGAGGCGAGTGTTGTGTTGCGCCGTAAGAGGCCTGTGATTGGTCGAGAGCACAGGAGTGCCAAGGTGTTCCCACGGACAAGAAGTAAGGATAAATTTTGCTGGCACGCCTGAGTTAATCCCGTCTTCTGATTGGCTGACGGGATTACTCATTCAATAATTATTAGGGGTTTGACCCCTACGGGGAACCCCTATTGTAATCATTAAACCCGGTTATTCATCCAAATTATCTTTACTCACCGGTTTGGATGCAATAACTCCAGAACCGCTCTTTGGATCGGGATCAAACTTTCACAAGAGGTGCGTTTTTGTATTGGGCAACTTTTGATATGCTAAACATCCGGCATGGTGGCCAAACAGGTACGTGGCAGCCGATTTCCCGAAAAATTTGACGCCTAAATACCGTCTCTCACACTCATAGGAAATGATTGAGTAGTGGCATATGGACTCCACTACTAATGCTCCGCAAATGTTATAGAGAAGGTTTTGCTTTTGCACGCGATTTTTTTTCCGGCAATCTTGAAAAAACCTCGAATTCCACTTAAAATTCCACATCTTGAAAACTACGCCGATGATCAAAGCCATGTTTGCGAAATTGGGTGAGGCTCGCGATTTCGAACGTTTTGATACCAAAATAATATAAATGGGTGGAATAGTTTGGCCGCAGCATTGAAAACTGTCTATTCTTGAATGACTTTAAAACCGTATTCGGTACCCACACAAAGTTTACCGTCTACAGTCTATATGCTTCCACGCATCCCCCAGTTTTGCTTAATAACATAGTCGATTTATTATTCAGATCTGGATCTATTATTTTTGTTTTATTTAACTCTCTCAAAACAGTTAGAGTCCCTACGAATTCACCAATTATTTAGCCAACCTACCTATACATACGTACCCTACCAAATAATAATGATAATTCAAATTTATTTTTGGTAAATAACAGAGTATTGGCTAAGGTTTTTAACAATTCCTCCCTTTGCCAAATGCTTTGTTTAATAACAAAGTTTGCGTAGTTTCAAAGTTTCAAACCTTCAAAGTTTTGAAAATGTTTGGTGTGGTGTGACTTACCTTTCCTCCTCCCTCAAACAGCAAGCAACGTTATCTGGGGTTCGAGAAGTATTGCACGCTTCCATAAAAATATATATAGTCCGGTTTTTACGCAATAACTCCGGAACTGCTTGTCGGATCGGGACCAAACTTTGACACAAGGTGCATTTTCGTATTGGGCAACTTTTGATATGATATCCAAAATGGTGGCCAGACACAGCCTTTCACACCCCACCCATCTCGTCCTATCTAATTTTATGTTGAACTCTATTGTTCTTGATCCCACTATAGGACTCGGTAGCCTATTCCACATATCTAAAACTCTGTTACTAAACGAATAGAGGCAGATCCCTTACACACCCAGTCACTCTCTGTCACTCGTTTGCTTGCACACAAAAGCAAAGTTTGTGTCGAAAGGGCCAAGCAGTTTATCTTGTGTAAACCGATACCAGTCTATTTCGGGCACACTGTTTATTGAGGCAAACCCCCTAAATTTGTAGCCTTCACTTCCCCCTCCCACAAACCTAGACTGATTTTGTTCTATTTATACTGTCTACGGCCAAATAATGGGTGTCCACTCTTCACATGGGACTACTGCAGTGTCTGCATGCTATATGAAAGCATGACAGTGATCAATTCGTATACTATATAGCAATTTCTTCCATCAACCCGCCTCCCTCTCTCCTCCACCTACCCCTGTATCACACCCCCAACACCCCACACGTGCATCTCTTTACCCTCGGGCGACTGACATATGATCCCTCCCTCCCTACATTCCCTCTCTAGGTCACGTATACTTTCAGCCTATATATCGTATATATTGTGTATGTGCGTCTTATTTCTTGCTATATGACATGTAGATAGGTCGCCTATATACGTACATGTACATTATATATCATGAACATGCCCACAGTACGATATATAAGCAATATTTAGCTCATCCCACCCCCACCCACCACCTTCCCTCCCACCACCTCGCCTCTGCTGCACCCTAAACCAGAATATATACGCGCGTAAATATCGACAATCGATGACAATGTATCACTCCTTTCCTCCCTCCGCCATTCGCTCCCTTTCCACCCCGTTTCACACATATAATTTTGCCTATATCTCGCATATATTGTGTATGTTCGCCTTATTTCTTGCTATATGACATGCAGATAGGTCGCCTATATACGTACATGTACATTATATATCATGAACATGCCCACAGTACGATATATAAGCGATATTTAGCTCATCCCACCCCCACCCTCCACCTTCCCTCCCACCACCTCACCCCTGCTGCACCATAAATCAGAATATATACGCGCCTAAATATCGACAATCGATGACAATTATCCCCCTCTCCTCCCTCCTCCCTCTTCTCACTTTCAATCACGTATCACACGTATAATTTCGCCTATATATCACATATATTGTGTATGTGCGCCTTATTTCTTGCTATATGATATGCAAATGGGTGCCCTACATACGTACATGTACATTATATATCATGAAAGTCACAATACGTTATATAAGCCATAATACGGCCAACCCACCCTCCCATCGCCTTGGTTCTACCCCCCGTACGCCAGAATATACGCGCTGGTAAATCTCGCCGCTCGATGTTTTTCTCGCTGCGCGATGCCGGTCGCGCCTTCCAACTACGGGACGCCCCCCCACACATTTTTTTGGAAAATATATATATGGCCGGGAGCGTTCGAACATTTCCTACACGCTGAGGTAGTTTTCATCGCGATTTGGAATAGTCGCCCAAATGGTCATATGCTCGCCCAGGGGTATCGAGTTCATTACCCCCCCCTCACGTTCCCGGGTTAAGGGGAGTGACCTGTATGGGTTTTTTTTCTCTCTGGGTTGTATCCATTCGGCCCCATTCAGCCTACTCTTTTAAGACGTTTATCCTCATCCAGGTGTCGATTTATGCCTGGCGAGCGATAGCGAGTCATCATATTTTTGATAATGTGTTAGACAGCTGGCTAAATTTGTACATTTGTTGACAGACAAATTTCTCCGGCTTCTATAGAAGCTGCATTTCTCCATAAAATGCTGCCTGCTATCACTTGCCAGGACAATATCGACACTTGGATGGGGATAAATGTCTTGAAAGGATCTGTAGGATATGTGGTAGTTAAAAGGTTTGATTGAGATAGTTTGAAGCCTGATCATTGCTAGAGGTCCTTCGTAAACTTACTTAAATCGTCTAATAGTTCCCAGAATATGATGAAAAAGACGTCCCTGGTACTGAATGTAGTCAAGATACCATTAATTGGATCACCAAGGTAAATACTGCACAGTACACACAGTGTAGTTCACAAAACTATCAACAAACGTACGTAATAGATGGTTAAAGTAAAACTGAGCACCTTTGACTCTGTGTTTATGTATTTATATGTTGTAAAGCTCCTATTGAAATATAAAGAAGCAGCCTGTAGTTTTCTAAACATAACTGCCAATTTTTCCAGCAGCACGCACCATGCAAAATATTACAAGCTGCAAATAATTGATCGCCACTGCAGACATATGACTCGATTTTGTAAACCAATGATAACAGTACACGGTTAACACTATCTAACTCGATGTCTTGACATTTTGTCTGGATCCCCTTCTCCTTCAGGTTAAGCTTTATTAGTTGTGAAACTTTGAGACGTTCACTCTATTAGTTTTACCAGTTTAAGATATTTTGCCCCAATTCCTTATCCATTATAAGATCTTTCGGGCCAATCACGTGTCGATATTTTCCTGGAGAGCAATAGCGACACTGCAATTTAGTTGGAACCGGTCCTCTGCCGGGGCATTAACGTATCGAAAAATGCCCAAATTTATCGTTGGGGAGTCATGGGGGTATTTTAAAAACTTTGATGGAGGTCTAGGGAGGAAACTGAAAACAATAAATATTCAAATTAGTAAATAAATTCAAAAAATAATAATTACACTTTTCCCATAAATTAAGATAGCTTGCAGCCCTTGAAATCTTAGAGGTCCTTCCAAATTTAAATAAAATCGTGTAATACATGGCAGAAAAGTATAAATATTACGCCATCTTGCTAGAAGGGTTAAGGATTTGTTAGTTAAAATATGATTTCAGAGGTTATCATCCCTATTGGATTATTAAGCCAGCACACTGTAAGTCAAGAATAGCGTCAGGCCTATGGAGCCTCTTTTGGAGAACTCCAGTCCCTTGGTTAATTATTATAATGCGCCTACAACCTTCTTTTATAATACTAATATCTTACAGGTTTATTTTATGATGAAAATGTGATGTATCATTTTGGACTACTAATGATCTCATTTTCACAATATAATAGACAATTATATTTGACCAAATCTATGTATTTACAATTAAATAAAACATATAACAAATCCACTGTGCGTAAAATTAATGCACCAAACACCTACTCAATGAGCTACCCCAGCCAGGAGGATCTGGCATTCGAGTCATGTGATAAGTAGTTTAAGCCCTTCTATATTTAGACGAAGCAGTGTAAGAAGGATTTGTATTAGTAAAATGGGTTAAGAGAGATGGTTCGAAGCTTGTTAATTGTTGTAGGCCCTTTTTAAACTGAATATAATCGTCTATTACTAGCCAGAATAAAGTTAAAAGGACGGCATATGTAATGTAGGGTTTCATAATGTGCCACAGGCTTCTGTTGACCTAATTAAAAACCATAACATTGCTTAACCCCTTCTCTAACGGCGACGTCTTTTTAATTATATTCTAGTTATATTTTGAGTATTATGTGCAGTATAAGAAGAATCTATCTATTTATCTATTGCCCGACGCCGTGATCCCCGAAGGGGTGGCCACGAACGAACTGCATCCACGCACCTCTGTCCCCAGTCAGTCGACGCCCCTGCCCCCAACCAGCACCGCCTTCGTTCATATACTTCCTCACTCCATTCTTCCATATCTCCTTCGGTCTACATCACCCTCTCTGTCCCTCCACCTCGCTCTCGTACACCCTCTTAGTCATTCTCTCGCTTTCAATACGTTCCATATGGCCAAACCATCTCTAGTTGTTCCTTTTCACACTTTTCAGCACATCTACCTCCACACCACACCTCCTTCTTACTTCTTCATAAGCCTGTCTATCCCTCCATGTAACTCTGCACGCACTTCTTAAGAAATTAATTTCCACTGTGTGACGTTAACCACTCCGTTAGAACCGCATGGCTTGTCCTACGGTGACTCGCTAGGATCGCCAGGGCAGTGGATGTGGCTACAGTTGATGTATTATTGTGTGCTTTATTTCATATGAAAGCTTGTGTCATGGGCAGTCCAGAAAGGCTCTTTGTTTTCGCCCATGTCAAGGCTTTATATATTTAATTGCAAAGTATATGTTTTATCATTAAGTAGTAATGATAGGATTTGAGAGAGAGAGAGAGAGAGTAGAACAGAGTGAGAGGAGGCGTGCAGTGTTTTTTGCCATGCTCGATGACGTCACGGCTGGCTGGCCTCTTGGGGATTGGTTGGAGGAGTTTTTTACCATGCTTGGTGACGTCATGGTTGGTTGGCCTCTTTGGGATTGGCTGGAGGACTTGTTACCGCTTTGCTTACGCGGTGCGAGCTAGTGCTAGTATATATACAGCTCTCTTGCCACTCTCTCCCTCAGATCTGGTTTCTAGAACGCATCCCTCTTATCCCTTTGATATCTGTCTCCCTCACTGCACCTGAGAACCTTTTCCTCTGTCTATCTCTCTCATTTTCCATATCTTTCACCACCTTTTATTAATATTATACCCCCTCTGGTTAACTCTGCATAATCAGCTTAATGCTGGCCAGTTGTATTGTGCGTTAAGGTCTTATATAACCCATGTATGTTAGTTGTCAAGATAAGTTGATCACGAAGCATTGGTTGGCATTCATATTGTTCAGTACTGCTTCCTGTAATTATTAGTGTTCTGCTGGATTAGATAATGCTAGACTAGGAGTCTGATATTATAAGGTATTGTTTCCGATGGGTGCTGGCTTTAGTTAAAAGCTGCACGACATACCTGAAAACTGGAGTTGATTGGGTAAATTCTAGTCTGTGTGCCATTGAGAGTAGAGCATGCACGAATGAGGGCTTTTTGCCTATACCATTCTGCAGTTCTAAGCTCGGTTGTTTGTCTTTGAGGTACGCCAGGAGAACGGTTAATACTTCGGTATTAAGGTTTCTCAAGAGAGCTACCCTTCACTATAACGTAATACTTGATGCACAGACTTGAGATTTGCACAAGGCTATGCGGCATGCCATGCGCACCAGTATCTCGTATCATTGACTCTAGCTAGACTTTATCAGTCATAGTAGACATTAAGTATATTAAACCAATTACTCTTATTATGCATACCCGTTTATGATTACACAAGCATTTCGCAGCCTAGTTTGATGTATTGAGAAACAAACGACTTAGGCTCTTTTTGTTGATAGGAATACTGCATTGTCGTGGCGATTATTATTATTGTTGTAGCGTTTAGGATATTCTTGGCTCCGACTGCATTATAATATCTCCTGCCTTTTTGTGTGCATAGCCTGCACGAGCATTGTTCCGCTGCCTTCCTCTTTGGGTTCCATTTCCGATTCGAGCATCTTGATAGCATCTAACATTTAAAGAAGATTCCTTGTTGGTGTTGAAGGACTTTAGTGCACTTTCTTTTATGCAGGAGTGCCTGACATTTATTGATTAAAGTAACGTAAGCTGTAACTTCTCTTACCACCTTACTTTGCATACCATAACCAAGTACCTTCAGTTATAGGTAGTAATAGGCTGTTTTCACATAACATTAAGCCTAGAGTAGACGCACATTTATTGAGAGTTTGATAACCTATTATTGCATATAGAACTCTGGAGAGTATTTGTGTTCTTTGTTCACTGGGAATAGACATCAGAGGTTGGATCTAGCGCTTTCCGTTGTAGCATTTATGCCATTACTAGTCCAATGAATAAGAACCATGATATATTTAAACCTCAGTCGTAACAAATGGCGATCTTACCTAGGATTTGGTGAACCTACATTTATTAGCAGGGAACATTTGTTGTTTTGGGGAATATTTTGCGGGGATCAGCAAGAATATTTTTTTTTGAAACATAGTATAGCCCTTGAGTATTTCCGAGAATTTTTGTGTGTATATTGAGGTATAAGAGTTTGGGGTGCTTCTTTTCTGAATATTGAGGTGAGAAATTTTTGTGAGCATCATGTCTTATACCGGATCAGAGGAGAATGGAGACACAGTACGTAATGTCGAAACTGAGGAACAGCAGCATGATGAAATGGTTAATCAGGTGAACTGTGAGGAGGATGCTAGGATATTTTTGCAATGGCCTGTTACTGCTCAGCGGTTGGAGGGTATCAATCGGTACGGTCTTCAATGCCTGGCCACAGCTATCGGTCATGCGGGTACTAGCAGCATGACCAGGGATAACTTGATAACGTGTGTACTGGGCAGGGTGACTGGGGAGCGAGATGGGTTGAGTGCTCAGAGCCCTTCGGCCATGCTTCCCCTACACTCGTCTCCCAGCCATCCCCGTAGTTTGCCGACCCCGAGTACGCTTCCACAGTCGGGTGGTGACTGGCAGGGTGGGTTGCCCCTGGGGTGACCACCGGTAATTTCAAACATTGTAGCACCTTCACCTCCTCAAGGGTTAACTCCAGAATTATTGCTTCAGCTCGAATTAGCTATAATCCAGCAGCAAATAGAATTAGCCAAGATAGAAGAGAGAAAAACTATCAGTCAGCAGTCTCAGCACATAGAGCTAGCAAAAATCCAAGCTGATTTAGAGTCGACTAGGTACGGTGCCGACATGGACGTAGAGAAGTCGCGAGTAGAGACAACGGGACAGCGACTTGGGGCTGGTAACCGTGTTCATGAGCAATCTCTCTCGCACTTTTTGAAACTGGTTCCGGTGTTTGATGAGAGTGGTGTAACAGAATTGTTGCATGCTTTGAGAAGAAGTGCCAGGAACAACAGTGGCCAGAGAATAAATGGGCAGCACTTGTATCCTCTAGATTAATAGGCAAGGGTCTTAAAGCCTACGATGCGTTACCTTTGGAGTCATGTATTGTGTATGAGGATCTCAAGGAGGGTGTCCTGAGGGCGTACGAACTGCAACCAGAAACGTACCGTTTGAAGTTCCGGGGTGTAACCAAGGGAAGAGATAGCACCTTTTTGGAACACGCCCGGGACTTATCCGATGCTATGGGGAACTGGCTCCGATCTGAGAAGGTAACAACATTTGATGGAATTAAGCAGTTAATGATGTTGGAGCAGTTCTTTAAGAGCACGGGCGGTGATCTAACTTTGAACTTAACCCTTATTTAGCGGGTGGTAAGGTATTTTACACTGTACCGCTCAGCGGGCATAATCCTGAAATATTCGCTCAATTTTACTCGCCCTAGCGCCGTTACTATGGCTCCAATGCGAACGAAACGATCATTTTTGGAAAGAGCAACTCTTCGTCTCCCCATATAAGTCTATGAATGGATGTTATGAATGAGTCTAGAGGGTGGGAAGAGGTGAGGAAGAGGAGGTACTTTTTGGACTATTTCCCGGGCACGTTCGGTTGCGTTCCCTTTGGCCTGACTTCGGCCTCTCGCGCATCTACTATTCCTTAGGTAATCGGTCTTATTTTTCTCTTATTTCTCCTTATTTCTGTATTCTCTCTCTCTCTCTCTCTCTCTCTCTCTCTCTTTCTTTCTCTGTCTCTCTCTCTCACTCCTGTCTGTCTGTCTGTCTGTCTCTCTCTCTCTCTGGCTAGCTCGCTTTCCCTCTCTCGCGGGCTCTGTCTCTCTCTCTCTTCCTCATCCGTATATGTAATTCTCATTATTATTTTCTCTAATCTCTCTCACTCCTCCTGTCTGTCTGTCTTTCTGGCTCGCTCGCTTTCCCTCTCTTGTGCTCCCTTTCTCTCTTCCTCATCCGTATTATGTATTTCTCATTATTATTTTATCTAACTAATCCCTCTATTTAATTTATTTGCTTGTAATATTTCTGTATTATTAAATATTTTTCACTCTTTCTTCAGTTCAGTTTCTGTATTCTCTCTATACGGTGGGAATGGTATTTCGTATGAGGGATGTGCAGCACAAATATTCAATCTTTCGGTGTTTGGTTGTTTGTATTACCGTAAGAAATTTACTGAACGCCTGCAAATAATACGCTATAAAATGTTTGCAATCAAACTCTCAAGCAATTTCAAGGTCACATGCAATTATAAATGTAGGCTATAGGTAGACCCAGAGAAGAAGAGACAAGAGAGAGAGAGAGTGTCGTGATAATATAACAATGTTACATATGTATCATATATATATGAAATTATAATATATACGGTAGGCCTACATCTGTTCCCCACAATCATATAATGCCAAGCACAAATATTCAATCTTTCATTGTATTACCGTAAGAAATTTACTGAACGCCTGCAAATAATACGCTATAAAATGCTTGCAATCTCTCTATTTTCTCTAATCTCTCTCACTCCTGTCTCTCTCTCTCTCTCTCTCTCTCTCTCTCTCTCTCTCTGGCTCGCTCGCTTTCCCTCTTCCTCATCCGTATTATATATTTCTCATTATTATTTTCTCTAACTAATCCCTCTATTTAATTTATTTGCTTGTAATATTTCTGTATTATTATATCTTTTTCACTCTTTCTTCAGTTCAGTTTCTGCATTCTCTCTCTCTCTCTCTCTCTGTTTCGCTTGCTTTGCAGGAATTTTGTTTTTGTTTTATATATAATATATAATAATTTACTTATCATTACTTACTATATCGTATAAACAATAGTAGGTAGCCAACTTACCATAATACCGATACACCAAACCGATCCGCATGCGGTTTTGTTTATCACCTGTTTACTAAAGTGCCACTATTATCGATTTTCTTGGAGCCGACTCGAGCGGGAGGGTTACCAATTGAAGTTAAATCCGCTAGCATATATTGTTATATGTAAGACATGATAAATACCACTAGAAATATGAATTGGCAAAATCCATAATATATCACTTCGAAATTGTTCTGAAATTTCAAAACAAAACCGCTAGTGTAAATCATTGCTGCTAGATCGAAGTAAAGGTCTCTAGATCTAGCGGAAGTCGCTATACGTATTGGCAGTACTGCACACTCATTCATTTCATTCATTCATTTTCTATTGAGCTCGTCCTGGAATCTTTACGACTCGGAATCTTACGATTGCCTTGCCGACGGCGATACGTTGTTGACATTGTTGTTGATGTTCCAGTGGAGGGATGAACAAAATATTTTCCTTCTCTAATAATAGCTATTTCATAGTCCCACAGGACTTATTTTGATATATTTATCAAATTTATTGAACGCCTGAAAATAATACGCTATAAAATGCTTGCAATCAAACTTTCAAGCAATTACAAGGTCACAAGCAATTATAAAACGGTATATTGTAGACCACAATCTTCGCCAAGCTTCGTTGTTGCTTGTATTATCGTGAGAAATGTACCATACACCCTGGTTATCGTGAGAAATTTACCGAACGCCTGCAAATAATACGCTATAAAATGCTTGCAATAAAACTCTCAAGCAATTTCAATGTCACATGCAGTATAGGTAGACCCAGAGAGGAAGAGACAGACAGAGAGAGAGGGGGGGTCAAAAACATCTGCTAGGTGTGATTTCCCTTGGGAGGGAAGAAATTAGTTAGGGGCGTGCCCTGGCCTACATCAGACAAAGAGAGTACAAAGGAGTACAAACAAAGAGAGTGAGACAGAGAGAGAGAGAGAGAGAGTCGTGATAATATACATTTTTTACACATGTATCATATATATGAAAACATGATATATACGGTAGGCCTACATCTGTTCTCCACAATCATATAATGCCAAGCACAAATATTCAATCTTTCGTTGTTTGAATTACCGTAAGAAATTTACCGAACGCCTGCAAATAATACGCTATAAAATGCAAAGGCAATTTCTTGTAGAGTGCAATTTTGAGGACGTAATGTGCTCTGAGAGAGAGCGGAGCGGTGATTAGGAGCATAAATTACCTCAAGACCGCTCGCCACACAGGGAATTATATAAGGAAATTACCGTATTTTAGGGTTTTTGCACTCGTGTTTTACGATCGTTGAAAGACAACCAGTGATCGTAAAAGGATGGTTCGGGTGTCATTGGAAAGCTCAATTTACGCACTTTCAGGATACATACTTATATTACGCTCTGGGTCTTGTTTATGCATGAAAAAGAGTACGGAACAACCCCATTTAGGGTAAAAAAAGAAACCCGCTGGGCGGCACAGTGAAATATACTCCATCAGCCGCTCGTAAGGTGATAAAATGTTTGCAATCACATTTTCAAGCAATTATAAAATATAAATTGTACTTACCAAAACCCACACCAGTATGTTCTTCGTCAGGAACGTCTCCAATTTGCTCAAGGGTCTGTCCAATATCATCCACAACATCCACCCCACGCAAATTATGCTTGGGGTGAAAGCCTATGATCGGGTTATTTTCGTCTTCCGAGTCATCCACACTACCAAAACTCTCACCCAGACCTTCGACGGTTTCATCCAACAGCTTATTAGAAAGTTCTGAAGAGTTCAGCATGATATCTAGTTCCTGGGTGGTAAGCCGGGCGTGGTTAGTAGGGTGGCGCGACGCACTAGGGATGGCGGCCACCGAATCGAACACGGGCAAATCTTGGCCTTCCATTATGGCTGCTTGAGGGTCACTTAGTCACGGTCACGCAGTGGAGATGTGTGGGTGGGCCCTTGTAGTACACCGCCTAACCACCAAGTTTCGCTTTCCACCTAAATTAGGGCGGGAATACGCCCACGGACTTAAGTCCGACCCCGCCATTTAGTCCAATTTTCTCGTATCGGACTTAAGTCCGACCCCGCTAAATAAGGGTTAAGAGCACGGGCGGTGATCTAACTTTGAACTTAAAGGAGAAAAACCCAAGAACTCTAGTCGAAGCAGCAGAAATGGCTGATCGACGGCTGTCGTTGATTCGGGGTTGCGGGTCCTCACAGAAGTACGATGCAAGTGCTAAGGACCGTTATCCTCCCCCTCCCCGTAGCAATGACACATTTAAACAAAAGAGCAATGAAACTAAAACTGAATCCAAACCTGACACCACGCCGTATAAGAAAAGTCAGGGGCCTTTTACATCACAGTAAAAGCCGAAACCGAAATGTATGTGTTTTAAGTGCCACAAGGAGGGTCATAAAGCAAATGAGTGCCCTAGTCGACCTCCTCCGGCAGCCGTGTATTTTGCTCACGGCATTGGAGTGTTCATGAGGACATCGGAGTTTGTTAGAGGCAATTCTTCCGAGGTAAATACACTGCCAGTGCAGAAGGATCCGGAAGGCTTATTCCCTGTCCGTGATGCCTTTAGTGACCACAGGGGACTCGGTTGTGTGGAGTGGGGGGGTATAGGACATGAGGTGAGAATTTTGCGTGACACTGGGGCATTGCAAACACTGTTGAGGAATTTCACTGGTAAACCTGTAAATACGGCGCGGGTGGTTGTGGTTCAGGGAGTTAATGCAACAAGGTCATACCCGCTTGTAAGAATGAAGATGGAAGTTGATGGTATGACTCATGACCTGGATGTAGGAATTGTGGAGAAATTACCTGTTGGGGGCGTCGACCTCCTTCTCGGCAACGACTTTGCGGGGCCTACTTCTGAGGCTCCACCCTTAGTCGTTGCCGAGAAGCCGGCCGACGTGAGTAGGGAGGAGCAGGAGTGGGTTGAGAAGTGTCAGGTGCAACCTATGGCGTGTGTTATCATCAGATCTCTTGCATCCAGGGCGTCACATTCTGGTCAACAGTCTTTAGACAAGCGGAGGAAAGGTACCGAGAAGGGGTTGAAAGTTGATGCGGTTGAGAGTTTAGTATCAACGGACATTCTCGGGGACTCATTATTAGGACCGATTTTCGAGTCTGGAGAAGACCAATTAACTGTTACTAAGAAGGCAGAGGATGGGCTTAAAAAGACGAAGAGACAGCAACGATACACAGAGAGAGAGCAACGGGAGGCTAAATTCAATGTAGGAGGGGGGCATGAGTTGTTTCGCAAACACTTAGATAAGCTTGCTCCTTCGGACATTCGTAAATTGCAATTAGAAGACCCGGAGGTTCGAATGTGGTACCGGTGCTGTCGAGTTGGAGGAGGACAGTGATGCACAGTCGGGAGATTTTTTTTTTCATAGATGGTATATTGTACCGGCGATTCCAAGATCCGCAGAGGAATTGGGAGGGGGGGTCAGGAGAGGTAGACCAGCTGGTCGTGCCGAGGGTTTGCAGGGAAAGCTTACTTAGGTTGGCTCATGATGTACCACTGGCGGGACATCTGGGTGTCCAAAAGACGGTTGCAGCCTTAGGAAAATTATTTTGGTGGCCTGGTCTGAGAGCACAAGTTGTGTCATGGGTGGCAATGTGTGATGTGTGTCAGAAGGTTGGCAAACCAAATCAGAGCATTCCTAAGGCGCCGTTACACCCCATTCCTGTCAGTGGGCCTCCCTTTAGTAAGGTTATAGTTGATATGGTTGGCCCCCTTCCCCCTACAAGTGCCGGAAACAAGTATCCCCTGACCATCATGGAGGTAGCAACAAGGTACCCTGATGCGTACCCTATGAGAAATGGGTCAGCGAAGACGGTGGTCCGAAGCTTGCTAGTGTATTTTTCCCGGTATGGTTACCCGCAGGAGATTCAGTCAGACCAAGGATCCAACTTCACTTCTAGCCTCTTTGTTCAAGCAATGCCGCAGCATGGGATTGTTACGGTTGTGTCATCTGCGTATCATCCGGAGAGCCAGGGTGTGTTAGAGCGATGGCACTCAGCCTTGAAATCTGTGCTTCGTTGTTATTGCTTTGAGAGTGGGAAAGGTTGGGATCTTGGCCTGCCATATGTTTTATTTGCTGAGCGGGAGGTACCTGGGGAAAGTTTGGGATTCAGCCCTAATTAGCTCGTCTTTGGACACCGTGTCAGAGGGCCTCTCCATATGGTTAAAGATATATGGGAGGGTGCAGAAAAACCTTGTTCTATGCTCAAGTATGTCCTCGACAGTCGAGAACGGATGTTGCACAGTCTGGAGTTGGCTGGCTGTAATTTGACTAGCTCTCAGGCCCTCATGAAGGACAGGTACGACCTCAAGGTTAAACTCAGGGAGTTTCACGTGGGTCAGGAGGTGTTGATTCTACTGCCCCTTGTCTTATCCGCAAAGTACAC
Source organism: Paralithodes platypus (assembly GCA_032716605.1). NCBI lineage: Eukaryota > Metazoa > Arthropoda > Malacostraca > Decapoda > Lithodidae > Paralithodes > Paralithodes platypus. The sequence goes on from CM064546.1 coordinate 34,783,488, forward strand.
TGGTCCTTATAGGGTGGTTGAGAAGCTATCGGACCTGGATTACTTGGTAGCCACTCCAGACAGACGTAAGCGCAATCAGTTATGTCACGTTAATCTCATGAAGGAGTATGTGAGGCACCTCCCTGAGCCTCTCACTGTGCCTGTGATGACGTTTAGCAGTCAAGGTGGAGAAGGAGAACGGGACAGTCAAGCTCAGGTGGAGGATAACTGGAAGGATAAGAAATTCAAATGGGCGCCTGAGTGTGAGAAGGCGTTTAGAGTAGTAAAACACCTGTTGTGCACTCACCCGATCCTCAGGGCTCCTGACTTTACCCTACCTTTCCAACTAGCAACTGATGCTAGTGGTGTGGGGGCTGGTGCCGTCCTTATGCAAGAGGACGATGATGGGCTGGAGCATCCTGTTAGTTTCTGCTCGGAGAAGTTCAATTCAGCCCAGGGGAGCTGCTCTGTTGTCGAGAAGGAGCTGCTGGCAGTTGTGCTTGCACTGAGGCATTTCGAGGTCTATGTCCCAGCCTATGGTCCGGTCGTTGTAGTTTACACAGATCATCACCCTTTCAAGTTCTTGGACCAGTTTCACAATCGGAATATGAGGCTGACCGGGTGGTCGCTGGCGTTACGGGAGTATAGCCTGGACTTACGCCATATTGCCGGTTGTGACAACGTGATTGCAGATTGTCTTTCGAGGGTAGATGATCCTGGGTAGATTGACACACGGGTAGCCTCCTGCTTTAGTTTGAATAGTATTTTGCGCTTGGTGCTTGTTGGCTCGCGGTTGTAGCCCAGCGTATTGGGTCGTAAAGCAGGAGTTGAGCGTTTGGTATAGAAAAAAAAAAAAAAAAAGGCTTGCCCCTATAGTGAAGCCGAAATAAACAAATTAAAAACATGAAAATACAAAAAAACTCTTTCTTTGATAGTTGAATTTTTTCAGTATGTTATAGCAGTAATTCTGAGTTGCACTCCTCTCAGAATGCTGGGCTAGAGAAGCTCGCTCTTGAGGAGCATAACTACATATGATTTAACCTATTGTGTTGGGGAGGGTTATAATTTTGTAAAATGTTTTGTTGAAGAACTGTGCCAGATATTTTACTGCCGCTGGGTGATGGGAAGTAGAGATATAGCATGGGTTCTAACCATCAGATTTTTGTAAGCCTTGGGGCCTCTGAGAAAAATCTTGGGGGGGTGTGACGTTAACCACTCCGTTAGAACCGCATGGCTTGTCCTACGGTGACTCGCTAGGATCGTCAGGGCAGTGGATGTGGCTGCAGTTGATGTATTATTGTGTGCTTTATTTCATATGAAAGCTTGTGTCATGGGCAGTCCAGAAAGGCTCATTGTTTTCGCCCATGTCAAGGCTTTATATATTTAATTGCAAAGTATATGTTTTATCATTAAGTAGTAACGATAGGATTTGAGAGAGAGAGAGAGAGAGTAGAACAGAGTGAGAGGAGGCGCGCAGTGTTTTTTGCCATGCTCGATGATGTCACGGCTGGCTGGCCTCTTGGGGATTGGTTGGAGGAGTTTTTTACCATGCTTGGTGACGTCATGGTTGGTTGGCCTCTTTGGGATTGGCTGTAGGACTTGTTACCGTTTTGCTTACGCGGTGCGAGCTAGTGCTAGTATATATACAGCTCTCTTGCCACTCTCTCCCTCAGATCTGGTTTCTAGAACGCATCCCTCTTATCCCTTTGATATCTGTCCCCCCCCCCACTGCACCTGAGAACCTTTTCCTCTGCCTATCTCTCTCATTTTCCATATCTTTCACCACCTTTTATTAATATTATACCCCCTCTGGTTAACTCTGCATAATCAGCTTCATGCTGGCCAGTTGTATTGTGTGTTAAGGTCTTATATAACCCATGTATGTTAGTTGTTAAGATAAGTTGATCACGAAGCATTGGTTGGCATTCATATTGTTCAGTACTGCTTCCTGTAATTATTAGTGTTCTGCTGGATTAGATAATGCTAGACTAGGAGTCTGATATTATAAGGTATTGTTTCCGATGGGTGCTGGCTTTAGTTAAAAGCTGCATGACATACCTGAGAACTGGAGTTGATTGGGTAAATTCTAGTCTGTCTGCCATGGAGAGTAGAGCATGCACGAATGAGGGCTTTTTGCCTATACCATTCTGCACTGTTCTAAGCTCGGTTGTTTGTCTTTGAGGTACGCCAGGAGAACGGTTAATACTTCGGTATTAAGGTTTCTCAAGAGAGCTACCCTTCACTATAACGTAATACTTGTCGCACAAACTTGAGATTTGCACTAGGCTATGCGGCATGCCATGCTCACCAGTATATCGTATCATTGACACTAGCTAGACTTTATCAGTCACAGTAGACATTAAGTATATTAAACCAATTACTCTTATTATGCATACCCGTTGATGATTACACAAGCATTTCGCAGCCTAGTTTGATGTATTGAGACACAAACGACTTAGGCTCTTTTTGTTGATAGGAATACTGCATTGTCGTGGCGATTATTATTATTGTTGTAGCGTTTAGGATATTCTTGGCTCCGACTGCATTATATCTCCTGCCTTTTTGTGTGCATAGCCTGCACAAGCATTGTTCCGCTGCCTCCCTTTTTGGGTTCCATTTCCGATTCGAGCATCTTGATAGCATCTAACATTTAAAGAAGATTCCTTGTTGGTGTTGAAGGACTTTAGTGCACTTTCTTTTATGCAGGAGTGCCTGACATTTATTGATTAAAGTAACGTAAGCTGTAACTTCTCTTACCACCTTACTTTGCATACCATAACCAAGTACCTTCGGTTATAGGTAGTAATAGGCTGTTTTCATATAACATTAAGCCTAGAGTAGACGCACATTTATTGAGAGTTTGATAACCTATTATTGCATATAGAACTCTGGAGAGTATTTGTGTTCTTTGTTCACTGGGAATATACATCAGAGGTTGGATCTAGCGCTTTCCGTTGTAGCATTTATGCCATTACTAGTCCAATGAATAAGAACCCTGATATATTTAAACCTCAGTCGTAACAACTGCTCTCACTCTTGGTCTGAGTCTCTCAACCAACGTCCATGCTTCACTTCCGTAAATCAGTGTCGGGATAACCACACTGTCATGCAAGGATTTCTTCACTTCCATACTGACCACCATATTTCTTATTACTGCTTTCAGCATTCCTACAACCCTCTTCCCCTATTGTACCCTCTCCGGCACTTCTTCATCCATAGTCCCATCTTTACTCAACACACTGCCCAGATACTTAAAAGAGCTGACGATCTCCATAGACTGACCGTTCAGCTGCACCTCACACTCTGTGACGTCACCCCTTTCGATGACCATAACCTTGCTCTTCCCCGCATTTACCTTCAAATTCCGTTTTTCGCACACTGTTCCAAACTCATTTACCAGACCCTGCAACTCTCATTCATTATCACTCATCAGAACTGTATCATCCGTAAACAGCAGTATAGGTTGCTTCCTCTCATTTCCCTCCCTTTTCAGCAATACACCAACATTCACTGCTCTTGATAGTATTTCCTTCATGACTCCATCCATATATACAGTAAACAACCACGGGGACATCACACACCCCTGTTTCAAACCAACATTCAGGTCAAAGAACTCACTCTGCTCACTCTCCACACATACTGCCGCCTTTGCACCTTCATACATGCTCTTCACTGCTTTCAGCAACTTGCCATCTACTCCGTATATTCTAAGTACTTTCCACAAACCTTTTCTATCCACTCTGTCATAGGCCTTCTCCAAGTCCATAAAGGCAACATACACCTTTTGTTTCTTCTCCAGATATTTCTCCAGATAAGAAGAATCTGGGGTAGTAAAGAGGGTTGATTTTGATGGTTCGAAGCCTAATGGTTTCTAGAGATCGTTCCTAAACTGAAGATGATCGATTAGTCGTTGCCAGAATAAGATAAAACAGATATTGTCGGTACAGAAGGGCTGAATAACGTCATCAAGGTTAACAGATATAAATTATATAAAGAATTCAACTGATATTATTGGGCCCTGGCATGATTTTTGGCGATATTAAGACGTTTTGTCCCATGTAGGTGTTGACTTTTTCCGGGAGAGCGATAACAAGCTTGTATTTTGGGAGGAACCGGCCATTGGCCGGTACATATTTCTACCCAGACATTTACAAATTTATCTCAAAAGGTGGTCTTGGGGGTACGTTTTACAGCTTGATGGAGGTCGTGGGAGAAACCCAAAAATAATAAATATATACACAATAAATTAACAAATAATACAAATAAATCCAAATCTCCCCTTGAGGCCCATATCTAGCCATCATTCAAACGAATAGGACAGCAAAAAAGGCTGTCATGTGCCCCGTATGAGGTCTCCCATTAATACGGTAGAATATTGCCTCACTGTATTCTACCCTCCGTCACCACACGCACTATCAGTCACACCAGCATTACAGTGTCACTATTAACCCCTTCTGTACCGGCGACGTCTTATGGATGTTAGTCTTGCTATTTTTAGACGAGTTTATGAAGCTTACAAACGAGTACAAAGGAAATCAAGCAACAACAGGTCTAGTGATCCTTCTAGGCTGCTTGTCCTCCAAAACACTGAGGATCAAGTGTCCAAACAGTGGTTTAGAGTGGGTAAGGGAACATTGGAAAGGGAACTACTGCCCTGGAACTAATGTCCGTGGCAGGATTAGGAAGTTAGTAGGGGACAGACGGGTTAGTAACTGAGGGGAGGATAAAATAAAGTTATTCATTTACATGCGTAGTCGGTCACGGGTTTAATGCGAGATATTTGTCTAGGCGAAGTTTAAATTAATCAACGGTGCTGCAGTCTATAACATCTCGGGGAAGCCCATTCCATAAGTTGACAACTCGATTGAAGAAGAAATGTTTAGCTTCGTGTGAGTTAAAAGATTTACCAATAATTTTGCACCCGTTTCCCGTTTCCCCGCATGTTATTAGATTGGTCGATAGTGCAGTACTTACTACAGTTCATATTGTCGATGCCTTTGATGATTTTGAACACTTGAATTAAGTCGCCTCTTAATCTGCGCTGGGTTAAAGGAAATAGATTTAATTCTCTAAGACGCTCCTCGTATGGTTTGTTCTTTAGGCTAGGTATCATTTTGGTAACTCTACGTTGAACTCGTTCTAGCTTGTCTATATCTTTTTGGTAATAAGGGCACCAAGATTGAACACACTATTCCAGAAGAGGGCGGACTAAGGAATTGTAAAGGGTTAGGGTAACGTCTTTGGATTTATGCTCAAATGACCTGCATATAAAGCCAATTATTTTGTTTGCCTTCTTAACAACTTCTGAACATTGTTGACTCGGTTTTAGCTTACTCGATATTGTTACTCCCAGATCGGTTTCTCTGTTTGCATTATTAAGCTGAGTGCCATTCATCAAATAGTTTGCTTTCTCATTTTGGTATCCGATATGTAGTACTTTACATTTATCCGTATTGAAACTCATTTGCCAAATTTGGGCCCAACATGACAAGTTATCTAGATTGTGTTGCATATCGTCAACTTGTTCTTTTGAGAGTACGCTATTTGCAATTTTTGTATCGTCAGCAAATTTTGAGATTGTACAGGTGAGACCCTCATCCATGTCGTTGATGTAAATTAGAAAGAGAATTGGTCCTAGTACCGATCCCTGGGGTACCCCACTACTTACATTGGATATATGGTAGCTAAAAATATTAATTGATTATAGTCTGCAATCTTTTAACGGGTTGACATCCTCCCTAAGCTGAATATAACCATCTAATAATTGCCAGAATAAAAAACAAAGGGCGTCACCGGTACTGAATGGGTTAATGTGATTGTATTTTTGGCATGCATATTATCAATGTATGAAACCTCTGAGGATCGATGACGCATATATTGTCTGTTTTCTGGCTATTATTAGACGATTGTATTCAGATTAGGAAGGGTATATGGTAGTGAGAGGGTTAAGTGAGATAGGTTTTACCCTTATAATTCCCACAGATCCTTATCAAGCAGAATACAATCGTCTAATGATAAGCAGAATAAATGTCAAAAAGTGTCATGATCCTCAAAACACGTAATTTTCCTGAGGGTGTTAATGTTATTGTAATGGCCGACATATTATCATTATATTATGGGAAAAATTTGGCTTACTCTATTCTCTGCAAATAGTCGATAGGTAACATAATTTGCCACCCAATTATTCACTGCCTTGCATTAACCCCTTCTGTACCGGCGACGTATTTTTAGTTGTATTTTGGCTAGTATAAGACGATTATATACAGTTTTAAAAGGGCCTCCAGCAATTATTGGGTTTCAGACTATCTCACTTCACCCTATTTACTTCCACAGAGCCTTCTCAAGCTGCATAATATCGTCTAAATATACCTCTAATAATATAAAGAGACGTCGTCGGTACAGAATGGGTTAATATCGAAATCATTAATCTATTAATTATAAATAAGCCAGAAATATTTTATATCTATCCTCTCTAACTCAGACAAGGGTTGGGCAATGAGCTGTAAATATCCGCACCTATTCCCGGGATGACCCTTGAACAAGTGGTAGCAATAATATCTCGATTATTCTAGTAAATTTCGAAATATAGAGGTTAGTGGTCAATAGTGTTGGCCTAAGTATAATGAATAGACTATAGTTAAGGGGAGATGGGTCGTTTTTTCTGGTCCCCCTTCTTCCTTTTTCCTCATGCTTAGCCCCATTAGTTTTCAAATTTCAAACCGTTCGGCCCATTAGTTTGGCGATTTTAATACCGTTCGACCCTTTTCTTTGTCAATATTAAAACTGTTTATGTTATTTAGGTGTCGAGTTTTTCCTGGCGAGCGATAGCGAGCCTGGTATATAGGAGGAACATTTATGTACCAACAATTATACAAATATATCTTGAAAGGGGATCCTGGGGTTGTTACTTTAATTAAGTGTGATGGAGGTATTGGAAGGAAACTAGAAATATAATAAATATATGAACAAGGTTACCAGAAAGTGAACTATCCCCCCTTTAAGTAGCTGTAATCATAACAACGGATAATTCGAAATATGACTGACCGAAACTGGCTGAATAGATTAGCGGAAACATATACCTGGTTGACAGAGGTGCATGAAAGCGATTCATTCGTGTCTACCCATCTAGGATTAAGGTGTCTGGCAATAGGTATAGATAGATAGACTGCCTCTAAGCTATCAGCACATCGAAATGCTATTCAGTATGACGAAACTCTTAGAAAGCTTGGTTAAGGGGGGTCACCGGCTTTTTTTTTATCTTTCTTTCCTTTTCTCTCTTCCCCTGGCTTGTATCCATTCAGCCCCATTCAGCCAACTGCTTTAAGACGTTATCCTCATTCAGGTGACGATTTCTTTCTGGCGAGCAATAGCGATTTGATTTTGCCCCGAGGGGCGAGTTTATTGAGCAGCGCCCCCCATCCTGTGAGGGGACAACCACTAGTAAGGCGATACATACTGCTCAAAGAGCCATTATTCCACTGAAACAACAGCATCGTCGTCTGGTTACATCCATATTTGTGTTCATAAGTCAGGTTGGCATTATTCAGATGTGATATTATAGTTTCCTCATTTAATTGTCACATGGTCTGTATAAAAAAAAAAAAAAAAAAAAAAAAAAAAAAAACAAGCAAGCTTGTAGTGACTGAATTATTAATTGACAGGTTGTAAATAATAGCACTACAGAACTAGTGCAATCGTATGAGGAGACTATTCATATTTTCATTACATCAATGATTATTGAGATCATAGTTAGCTGAATACAATTATTACCAAAATAGGCAATGGTATAAATCAACATAATACATAATTTAATACAGGCGGACATAATCATGATCCGGTTCGTTGTGCACTGGGAGCTAAGGTGTCTTGAGATCGCCTCGTACCCATACACAACGAACGTATTATAGTCTGGATGGTTGGTATCTAATTAAATATACTTAGTGGGTATTTCAAGAATGTCAGGGGGTAAGGAAATGTGATTTATATATTAGAAGACTGTGATTAACGAGACGTGTAACATGTGGAGGGAGGTGGTAGAAAGAGAGGGATCTCGTTGGGGGTGGAAGTTTCGCTCCCAGGAATTTTCGTTCCTGTGGTATTTCAATAATAATAATAATAATAATAATAATAAGGGGACAACCACTGGTAAGGCAATACATACTGCTCAAAGAGCCATTATTCTACTGTAACAACAGTATCGTCGTCTGGTGTTATTATAGTTTCCTCATTTGATTGCCACATGTGCTGTATATACGTGCTCATGAGAAAAAAAAAAAAAAAATGTGACTGAATTATTAATTGACAGGTAAATAATAGCACTACAAAACTAGTGCAATCTTATGAGGAGGCCATTCATGTTTTCTTACATCAATGGTTATTGAGATCATAGTTAGCTGAATACAATTATTACATACAAGATGTGACTAATATTTCGAACTACATTAATTATTATGCAATAATAGTACCACAAATATATTACAATCATATGAGGGACACTTCACATTCTTCATTACATCAACGGTTATTGAGGTCATAGTTAGCTGAATACAAGAGTCACATACATAATGTGACTAATATTACCAACTACCGAAGTTATAATGGAATTATAGTAATACAAATATTTTACAAAGATGAGTTACATGGTTCAAATTCTTATTACAATAATGGTTATTGAGGGGATAGTTAGCGCAATATGACCAGTGGAGAAGTTTATATGCCGATAGTAATATAATATTTAGTAGGGTGTGTGGTTATGGGAGAGAGGGAGGGGGGTTGTAGGAGGTAGAGGAATGGGTGGGAGAGGAGGAGGAGTAGGGGGGGGGGGGGGAGGAGGAGGAGGTAAGGTACTCCAGGGAGGAGGAAAGTGTGAGAGGGGAGGTGTGTGTGTGTGTATGTCCCTTCTTAAACATCCTAGACTCCTAGAGGGACCCTACCCGTCGTGACCCAGTCACCAGACCCCTGCCAATGCCTTCTCTATACATAATTATGTATAGAGAAGGCATTGCCCCAGCACCCAAAACACACAGCCATACAGATTCAGATTCAGATTCAAATTATTTTATTTCCATAAAATAATATTCGGAGGGAAGGTGCAAGTGGTCCTCCGGGAGGGATGTGCCGCATATCCGGAGGTACTTGTACATCAAGCCATTAGCCGAGAATATTGAGGACAACACAGCAGTATGGTTAGGGGTTTTGTAGGAGGTAGAGGAATGGGTGGGAGAGGAGGAGGAGTAGGGGGGGGGGGGGGGAGGAGGAGGTAAGGTACTCCAGGGAGGAGGAAAGTGTGAGAGGGGAGGTGTGTGTGTGTGTGTATGTGTTGGGGAGGGTGGGACATACTACATATAAATAAGTTGTTTAAGGCCAGCGATAGTACTGAAGATAAATATGGTAGTACAAAAAAAAAAAAAAAAAAAAATCTTAAAAGGGAAAGTTTGAATTTCAATGCAAATCTACAGATATCAGCAGTATCGCTTCATCGTACCTGACACAACATATCAATAAGTAGGGAAGGAAACTGTATACGTGCAAAGATCAAGATTCAATTAAGTTTAGTAGCAAAACAATATTCAGAAGGAAGATACTAGTAGTCCTCCGGGATGGATATGCCGCATATCCGAAGGTACTTAATTGTAGATCAAACCATTAGCAAAGAATATTGAGGACAATTATGTTGCTTACATATGCAAGGGTCATGTATATTGGCTTGCAAAAGGATATGAATTGGCACTTAACAGATTATTTAAATAAAAGCTGTGTTAGAGGCTCGGAGGGATATGTATATACTGTACATTGTCAATCTATTAAATGAGAATAGCAGTGATAAGTAAAGAAATACTGACTGATATTATAAGTGTGACATGATCAATGAAAATATGAAATCGTGTAGAGGGCGTTACAAAGGGTTTAAGTGTGACCTTGTAAGAAAGAAGATATGTGTGGAGGGCAAGGGGTAGCGAGCCAGCATTGTATGGAGAAATCCGGCTTCGCCGGAGACATTGTTCTATCGAAAAATGTACAAATATAGCTTGCTGTCAAAACAAAAATATATATATGCTGGAAAATATGGACAACTGGATGGGGTAAACGTCTTAAAATAGTAGGCTGAATGGGGCCGAATGGATACAAGCCAAAGATAGAGGGAGAGAATGAGAAAAAAAGCGAGGTGGGCTGTAATACTTCACACTTATTTACTGGTTGACATATCAGCTCGATGTCTGAAATACTTTATGAGAGGTTGTGAGTCAGGATTTGTAGACAGGGGATATTAGATTAGACTAAATATGTCTTGATGGTGTTTTGGTTAGAGCGCGTAAGTTCTGTAGGTTCGAATACTGGGAGACTCACATGCTTTCAATAATTATATTTGGGGGTAATTATTATTAAGAACGATGTTGAAAAATAAAATAATAACCTAGTCTTTTACAATGATACTATACACACCAATCAGCGGTTGGGCATTAGAAACCCACTCCCGAAATAAGCTAGAAAATAGAACAAATTGCTTTTATAGGCAGATGATATAATATATCATTATGGACTAACCAGAAGCGAAATGTCGTGAGCTCACTTCTAATGTCAGAGGAGCACTGAGCTAAACAGACCGGGACCTGTTATCTTATAACTTCTACTCTTGATACCTCCTTTGTATGCGAAGTTAGCATGTGCGCAGGTGCATGATTATTGTCAAGAGAAAATCCATTTTATTCACGCACACACATTCACACCCACATACGTGCACAAACATACACACACTTAGTCCCCACCACCACCATACACAAACGCGCACATATAGTCTGTTAGCCCCACAAAGACATACACACATTAAGACTCACACATACACACACATGTACTGTACATGCACGCACTTGACACACACACATAGATCCACACACACATCCACACACTAACAGTAGACCCACACACAGATGCACATACCCACACACATGCAAACACGTAGATCCACACAGACAAACATCCACACCCACACATGCACACCACCACATATCGACACAAGCGATTCTTCATTACAAAAGTTTATTATATATTGTATCTAATCGTACATTATAAATAGTGTTTATGTTGGGAAGGGGGGTGGGAGGGGTTACGGAGGGGGAGGAAGAAGAGAGGGGGTGGAATATAGGGAGAAGGGGAGGAATAAAGGGAGGTAGGGAGGAATAAAAGGAGGTTGGGAGCATTAATGGAAGGTGGGGAAAAATAAAATAGGGCGAGGAATAAAGGAGGTGGGGAGGAATAAAGGAGGTGGTAGGAATATAGGGAGGGGGAGATCAATAATGGAAGGTGGGGAAGAATAATGGAGGGGAAGGAATAAAGGGGATGGGGAGAAATTAAGGGAAGGTGGGAGGAATAAGGGAGGTGGGGAGGGAGATGGGAGGAATAAAGGAGAGTGGAAGGAATAAAGGAAGGTGGGGAGGAATAAATGGAGGTAAGAGGAATAAAGGGAGGTAGGAGGAATAAAGGATAGTGGAAGGAATAAAGGGAGGTAGGAGGAATAAAGGGAAGGTGGGGAGGAATACATCGAGGTAGGATATACATCGAGGTAGGATATACATCGAGGTGGGGGGAATAAAGGGAGGGTAGGGAGGAACAAAGGGAGGTTGCAGGAATAAATGGAAGGTAGGGAGGAATACAGGGAGGTAGGAATAAAGGAAGATAGGAAGGAATAAAGGGAGGTTGGAGGAATAAAGGAAGGTAGGGAGGAATAAAGAGGGGTTGGAGGAATAAAGGGAGGTTGGAGGAATAAAGGGAGGCTAGAGGAATAAAGGGGGGTAGGGAGGAATACAGGGAGGTTGGAGGAATAAAGGGGGGTAGGGAGGAATAAAGGGAGTTTGGAGGAATAAAGGGAGGTTGGAGGAATAAAGGGAGGTTGGAGGAATAAAGGGAGGTTGGAGGAATAAAGGAAAGGTTGGGAGGAATAAAGGGAAGGTAGGAGGAATAAAGGAAAGGTGGGGAGGAATAAAGGGAGGTAGGAGGAATAAAGGTAGGTGGGAGGAATAAAGGGAGGTAGGGTGGAATACAGGAAATGTGGGGAGGAATATAGGAGGTAGGAGGAATAATGGGAGGAATAAAGGGAATGTGGGGAGGAATAAAGAGGGGGTAGGAGGAATAAAGGGAGGTGGGAGGCATAAAGGAGGTACGGTATAGAGGAATAAAGGTAAAGTAGGGAGGAATAAAGAAAGGTGGGAGGAATAAAGGGAGGTAGGGAGGTGGGAGGAATATAGGAAGGTACAGTGGAATAAAGGTATGGTGGGGAGGAAAAATGGGTGGTGAGAGGAATAAAGGGAGGTGGGGGAATAAAGGGAGGTAGTGAAGAATAAAGGGGAGGAGTAAAGGGAGGTAGGAGGAATAAAGGGTGGTAGGAGGAATAAAGGGAGGTAGGAGGAATAAAGGGAGGTGGGAGGAATAAAGGAAGGTGGGGAGGAATATAGGGAGGTAGGAGGAATAAAGGGAGGTAGGAGGAATAAAGGGAGGTAGGAGGAATAAAGGGAGGAATAAAGGGAGGTGGGGAGGACCAAAGGGAGGTGGGAGGAATAAAGAAAAGGTGGGAGGAATAAAGGGATGTGGGAGGAATTTAGGGAGGTGGGAGGAATAAAGGCAGGTGGGAGGAATAAAGGAGGGTGGGGAGTAGTAAAGGAAGGTACGAGGAATAAAGGAAGGTGGGAGGAATAAAGGGAGGTGGGGAGGAATAAAGGGAGGTGGGAGGAATTTAGGGAGGTGGGAGGAATAAGGGGAGGTGGGTGGAATATAGGTAGGTGGGGAGTAGTAAAGGAGGTAGGAGGAATAAAGGGAGGTGGGAGGAATAAAGGGAGGTGGGGGGAATATAGGGAGGTGGGAGGAATAAAGGAAGGGGGGGATAAAGGGAGGTGGGAGGAATAAAGGAGGTGGGAGGAATAAAGGGAGGTGGGGAAGAATAATGGGAGGTAGGAGGAATAAAGGGAGGTAGGGAGGAATAAAGGGAGGTAGGGAGGAATAAAGGGAGGTGGGAGGAATAAAGGGAGGTGGGAGGAATAAAGGGAGGTGGGAGGAATAAAGGGGTGGTGGGAGGAATAAAGGGTGTTGGCGACGAATAAAGGAAGGTGGGAGGAATAAAGGGAGGTGGGAATAATAAAGGGTGTTGGCGACGAATAAAGGGAGTTGGGGAAGAATAAAGGGAGGTGGTAGGAATATAGGGAGGTGGGAGAAATAAAGAGAGGTGGGAGGAATAAAGGGAGTTGGGGAGGCAGGGATGTGGGAGGCAACAGAATAGGAGGAGAAGTAGAAATATGGGGAGAATTTGAAGAAGTCACAAAGCAGCGAATGTCACCTTTGCCCCGGTTACTTCAAGCTTTCCTCTATTTTTGTCTCTGCAAACAAGATTATGATACCTGAGATAAGCTCCGAGTTTTCAGAGCAGTTAACTGGTCTCTAAGGGGGGATCGGCAAAGCACCAAATCGGGTGAATTTAGTTTTAATGTAGGTATTCGTATAAAAATGAATACAGGAAAATAACAAAACTGTAAAAATCTAGATTACTTTTGACAGGTTTAGAATTTTAAGTTTGTATTATTGAGATTTACTTAAAAAATTGTTTCTATATATATTCTAGAAGCATATAATGGTAAAAACCTAATAATCAGTAACATACGGACCCAATACCCCACAAAGATTTAAAAAAAAACAAGTGGGGAGGGCTTTGAAGCTCAGGGAAAATGAGGGGTTAAGATTTAACCCAAGTAGCGCGATAAGCCTCACGGAAGTATCTGTATAGCTTGCGTGATAGGCCTCATGGTAGCAAGCCCATGACAAAAAAAAAAATCCAAAATGCACCAGGGGCTCTCAAAACAAAGGAATATGTGATTAGGTGAGATAATTCCCATCTAGTACCTCCTAACACTCATCCACATGTGCACCCCCCCCCCATCCCCTTCGTTTCCTCTCCTTAGTCCCCCCTCCTAAAGTATCGGCAATTTTTCCTCATATTTCCCTCATTTATCGGATATTTTCCACGCCAATTATTCTCAGGCAAAGCTCGGAGACAGGGGTGAGTTATTTACAGACCCTAGAGAAGTGTGAGATCTTCCTCGGGTTACTCAGTAGCTTGCGAGATGTTGCAGAGGGAGGATGTATATCTCTCCGCCAGTCGACCCAGAATATGACCGAGGGGCGAAAATATATGTTTCTCACCACCTAATTGCTGTTCCTACTTCTTTTATCACTCTTCAAGGTTCATATGTTCATCATATAAGTAACATTTATGCATATGGAGAAGAAATAATGCTTTATATGGTAACTATAACGAATTATGTCAGAATCCAAGGGTTATAATTACGCATCCTGGGCACTTTTCGCTAACTCATTCTCGGTCTCCTCGGGTTAACGAGTGAATTTGGGTAAATAAATATTGTCCACACCTTTATTACAGGTAGCACCAACGAAGTTGACACAAATCTTGATCCCTGACCTCTCTGTAACTCAAAAGGGCCTATAGAGGAAACTGGCTGTATATATTCACGCCTATATCCTTGTGGACTCTTCCAAAATGATAGAAACGTCAGCCCGATTGCTTCCATTAATTTTGAGTTGTATGAAGCTAAGGGGTCAATATTATTGTCAAGTTCGCTGGCGCTACCTATTGTACATAAATACGGAAACGCGAGCCAAGTTGTTTACTTACAAGATGTAAGAACAACATAAATACGATAAATGCGGGGTGATCCACACTCGAACGTCCCCTGTTCTTCGGCATAAACGCACGGACCGCTAGATATACTTAAAACGACCGAAACATAATGTAGGCCAATGTAGACGCACAGTATCAACCACACACACACACACACACACAGACACACACATAGGGCATCTTTTTGCAAGTGAATGTAAGTTAAAAGTGAAATAAGATTTTCAGTGACCTAATTATAGCATCTTGGGCATATACTGACGAAATTTCAATATAACTAGCCATGCCGACTTCCTTTTCCCTCCACTCCCTACACAAATTTTAATCAAGGGCTGGGTACCCTATCTCGCACATAATATCGCGTTTGAAAGAACTGAACATTTTCCATAATCGCGGATGGAGAGGGGGAAGAAATGTGAAAAAATAATCCCAGTTATAGAAGCTAGAACAAAAAAAAGTACTAAACAAAGCAACTGAGAAGAAACCATACAAACATTTTGAAGTACCCTGTATCTGGTACAATCTACCTTCGTTGATCATGTCTAAAGACACCTCCCTTTCTAACAAACTTGATGAAGTGATTACAGTAGTAAAATAAATCAGTGCTGATATTGTGGCTATTATTGAGGCATTGCAAATCGTCCCAGAAGCATACGAAATAAAAACTACGATATTTTTCACCGTCTTCGGAGGGAAGGAGAGGTGGAGGCCTTGCGATGTCTGCCTGTAAACAGCTGTCTGCCTCACACCTGGATATAGACATTCCGGAGGGAATTGAGGCCCTCTGGGTGAGATTACCCCCTTCCCCCTTCCATACCCGCTTCTCCGCCTCCATCATTTACTGTGTAATGTATCCCCCCCCCCCCACACACACACACACATACACATGGACCCACCGGACCTGCTACGATTTATCAAATCATCGAATCATCTGATGAACTGAAATTGCGATTCCTCTCAGCCAAGATAGTAATTTGTGGAGATTTTAATGAACTTAATACCGATGAAATAGAAGAACAGCTACACGTATCCCCAATTGTAGACTTCCTCACTCACAACAACAACACCCTTGACTTAATTTTGACAGACCTGGGTGACCAGTACCTATCACCTCAGCCCTTAGCCCCCGTGGGTCACAGCAACCATATGTCTGTGTTCTGGTCACCTGCCCTCACCACCTCAAATCAACAAACCCCCGTCATTAAGACTTCCCGCCCCACCCTCTAGCCTCAGCCATGAGGGAATATGGCCAGTGGATTGTACATCACCTTTGGACTGAAATTCTCACAGAAACAGATGTGAATACTAAATGTGACAACTTTGTAAGCACTGTGAGCTGGTCCATACCACCATTTCTTCCCCATGTAAAGGACTAAAATGCATCCAGCTGACGTTCTTTGCATCACACCACGTATCAAGAACCTCCTAGGCCAGCAACGTAAAGCCTTTTTTCGCAAAACGAGGGCAGTATAGAATACTTCAAAATAAGGTGATTAGAGAAATTTGCAAAACCAAGAAATAATTTTATCCAAGTAAAATCCATAACTTTTAACACACAAACAGTAGTCAGTGGTTCTAAAAAATCAAAGACCTTTGAGGCATAGGCAAACAGTCCTCCCCGATCCCCTGTCCCAGCAAACATTGAAGTATTGTCCCGGTTCAGGAATATAATGGAAACCCGACTTTTATAACGAATAATGGCATGCATGAATGGGATATGTATTGGCCCAATGCAGGATTTACGATACAGGATATCATTGGCACGCATTAACTGGATCCATATTGGCCCAATGCAACATGTCAGATATCAGATAATACTAGTATGCATGAATTGGATCTGTATTGGCCCAATGCAGGATTTAGGGTATCTGATAACATTATGGCAATCATTAACTAGATCCGTATTGGCCCAATGCAACAAGTCAGTTACCAGATAATACTAGTATGCATAAATTGGATCTGTATCGGTAAAATGCAGGATTTACAATACTGGATAACATTGGCAAGCATTAACTGGATCCGCATTGGCCCAATGCAACATGTCAGATACCAGGTAATACTAGTATGCATGTATTGGATCTGTATTGGCCCAATGCAGGATTTACTGTATCTGATAACATTTTGGCAAGCATTAACTGGATCCGTATTGGCCCAATGCAACAAGTCAGTTACCAAATAATACTGGTATGTATAAATTGGATCTGTATAGGTACAATGCAAGATTTACGATACTGGATAACATTGGCAAGCATTAACTGGATCCGTATTGGCCCAATCCAACATGTTAGATACCAGATAATACTAGTATGCATGAATTGGATCTGTATTGGCCCAATGCAGGATTTACGGTAGGCCTATCTGATAATATTTTGATAAGCATTAATTGGATCCGTATTGGCCCAATGCAACATGTCAGATAATACTTAGTATGCATGAATTGGATCTGTATCTGTACAATGCAGGATTTACAGTATCTGATAACATTGGATAGGAGCTGTGGTGGTCGAGTGGTGAGCACGCTCATGTGTGAATCTGCAAGACCCGGGATCGAATCCCTGCCACGGCGGACATTTAGTGGGTGTGGTAGTACGTCCTAGCATGTTTCACATGCTCGCACCCAGTCAGGGAACATCCTGACGACGTATACAGACTAAACACACATAACAAAGCCACTCCAACAGCTTCCTCTCTCTCCAACACCCCTTCTCCCCTCTCTACACGCTTCAGAAAAATAGGAAAAGTAGAATGTAAATAAGAGGTGCCGTTGCAAAGGCTTATCCCTCAATACTTCATATGATCTGATCTGATCTGGATATCCAAAATTGATCTAGGGTGTAGACCTATAGCCTATTGTCATTTCATGATTTCAATAATGTATTTAAACTGTAACTTTTGAATTTAATTTAAATAAATTAATGATTACAATCTTACTTTTCCAGAATAATATAAAACGTAAATTTATGTAAATTAATTCGGTATAAACTGTCGGCAATTTTAGCTTTCCCTTCTATAGTCACTGATTATATAGGGATATTTGATATTTCAACAATTCATTTAAGCTGTAGCTTATGAATTTAATTAATTAATAAAATAAATGCAAATGCATTAATTATATGACAATACCTTTACAAAATAATATTAGGCTAAACGTAAATATATGTAAATTAATTCGGTGTGAACTCGGCGATTTTAGCTATCGTCTACTGGCTCTTCCCGCTCTTCTCTCCCCGCTCTATCTGGATTATCTGTCCCTTCTTGCTTTTTTCCTTTTCATACCTAAAGAAGGTAATAAAGCCGCCAGAATTCTCGGATCATTGTGACTAACGATAAATTCACCAGAATAGGCCAAGGCCTATTGCAGTCTTGGTGCCCACAAGGGCCACATCATCCACATTCCACATGCCCATCTCTGAGACCTCCACAATTTTGGTAAGTCATTTAATTCGATGTGCACAGTTATAGGTGGGGAGGTGTGTATTTGTCTCCACAATCATCATTAACCCAGGTACAATTATGGCCTAGGCTTATAGCCTATGCTAGCCCTAATAATATTAAAATAGGCCTAGCCTAGATTAGCCTAGCCTATCATGGGCAAGAATGGTAAGTGCGGGCGTACCGCCTGCAGCCTTGTTTACACTACGCGTAGTGGAGTCTGACCTTTCCCATTATGTTCCCGTCTAGCCTATTTTGACTGCCTTTGGATTTAAAAAAATTAAAAATACATTAGCCTAACCAAACAACCTAACCTAACCTAAACTAGTAGGTTATTCATGTAGTAATGAGAGGGGGCAAATTGCAGAAAATATAGCGTCGAAATAGACGGGAACGTAACTGCGAGCGCACATGACGACCGTACGCCCGATCACTACATCCATCCCCTATCATGCTAGCCTATGTATAATGTATTGCAACCTTAGGCCTACTCAAAGTAGGCCTATCAAAGCCAGTAAGAATGTTTGGTAACGTTCCACAAGACTTTATTTACCATGTTTTTTGTTTTTTCTTCAAGGAATAGGCCTAGGCCTAGCCTATAGTGTTTCATAGTTTGAGTGGATGATTTGCATTAACTTACAGTACCCATTATCCATCAATCTGAAGATACGGAGTCAAATCACGCCATGTAGGCCTATTGGGTGGGTCTCGCTTTTACAGTTGGCGAGCAAAATTGTGGGGTAAATTTGATACATGTTCTTTGATAGCCTATGTTCGGTTAAAATTGAAGACAACCCGGATAAGAGCCCCATCGATAATTATCAGTGTTCTAGAAGTTTCATGGACGATACTATGTTGGTGTACATATAATTACCGTCGCAAATTCACTATAGGCCTAAGTGAAATACGAGAAACTGTTGGATTGTTCACCGATAAACAGGGAACGTGAGCTGGGTTTAGACCGTCGCACACCCATAAACAGGGAACGTGAGCTGGGTTTAGACCGTCGGTTAGTTTTCGGTTAAGTTAGGTTAAGTTAGGCTAATGTTGAAAATACTAAAATGCGATGGTCCTCGATATTAAACAACACTATATCAAAGAAAAAGAAACCAAAAACTAAAATAAACTAGTAAAAAGGGCAAGAATGTTAAGTGGGGGCGTACCGCCAGCCTTGTTTAAACTACGCGTAGTGGCATCGGACCTTTCCCATCATGTTCCCATCTATTTTGACTGCCTTTGGATATAAAAATACATTAGCCTAACCATACAACCTAACCTAACCTAACCTAGTATTCAACAGGGGGCAAATAGCAGAAAATATAGCGTCGAAATAGATGGAAACATAACTGCGAGCGCACAACATGACGACCGTACGCCCGAAAACTACATCCATCCCGTAAAAAGGCTGTCCGGGGTCTCTTCAATTTTTACCCTATGTTCTTATGAGGGTGGACCCCCCCAGCCCCCCTTGACATATTGTCATCTTCATATATGTTGATCTGTAAGGAGGCAAAAACAGGTTGCCACGCTCACGCCATTTATTGGGTGAATCGCGCTTTTGCTGCATCCTACAAAACAAAAAGGAGAAGGAGGTAAAGTCGACAGAATACTAGCCTATATGTATTATTGGTGTTATTTTTCGGTGAAATCGGGTTTTTTCAATTTGTCGATAACAAAATTCCTCCATGCGGACTATAATGAGAAAAATTTGGTGAGTCTATTGGTCCCTATTTCCCCTGATAAATTGTTTCAGATAATAGCGCCGATGTAGTGTCCTTGAATATTATCAAATGTTTTTCTCGGGCTTATGCTGTAGGTGGATGCGCATAGGCCGGTAATTATAGAGAAAATTATATCATTAAAGAATAAAGACATCTTGCGCCGCACTATTATAAATTATTCATTAGGTAAAATAAGGGATGGATGTAGTGTCTGGGCCTACGGTCATCATGTTTACATAGGTCGATCGCTGCACGGCCGCGGTTAGCCTAAGTTCGCATCTATTTTGACGGTGATTTTTGAGGTTATTTGCTCCCTGCTAGCAATATAGGCTATGATGATGACAATATGTCATGGGGGGCACATATTATTGTACCCAAAGGCAGTCAAAATAGACGGGAAATATTATCTCCCATTGACATTGGAATTTGAACCTAGTACCCTTGGGTTCTTAGTTCAGTGGCATGACCACTACACACCTACCTGCACTTATATATATATATATATATATATATATATATATATATATATATATTATATTTTTTTCACCTATGATAAAAAATCTTTTGATGAGCCTCCATGGACCATAATTATATGATCTCTAATTATTTTAAAATTCCTCAGATATCATAGTGAACAAGCAGAACTTGCAAACAGATGAAGCCGAGGTTCGAAAGGCCATCATGATATACTTAAGAAATGCGGGAGACAGGTGTTTTGGGACGAAAGCGACGGAGCGAAGCAGGTGCCAGTAGTCAGAGCTCCAGTGTTGAGGACCCATGCGGGACTCAGTGATAGCAATATACATTATATAATACTCAATCTCAGAGAATCAAGTTTGTGTTAGTCTTTTGTGCAAATGCCAGTTAGGTAAACTTAACATATTTGGTGCAGAGAGTTCGAGAATACTCTCATATATTATTATTGTTTTGTATACATATATATAGCCCTATTTTTGTAACAATGTTTTACCAAACTGTATTTTCTAGGATGAAGTAAAGCATAATTTCCATAGAAGTTTATTCTTAACCCAAGTGTTAATTAACTTTATACTAAATATAGTTTAAATATTGGGTAGTGGACCATTCATATTATACTCTTTACTGTAGCATTCATATGCTGTATACTGTAGTAGTATCTGCTCAATAATGTCTTCCTACATGCACAACAAAATCAGCTGTAAAGTCTTTTCTGAACTGTAACAATTTTAGAGGAGTAGCCTATAGTTCATTTTGTTTTGATAATGTAAAATCTCAATAATGATCGAGTACAAGTAATATTCCCAGTACTGGATGCTGGAATGATTGTGAATAGCCATAATAGTTTTGAGATTGAAATTCCATAATATAAACACTATTGGGTTTAAGGTATTGTAACAATACCTGCCCAATATAATTTCATAATGCATATCAGAATGACAATTGTTTTACAACATAGGCCCCAAATTGGAATTCCATAATATAAACAATATTGGTTTTAAGGTATTGTAACAATACCTGCCCAATATAATTGCATAATGCATATCAGAATGACAATTGTTTTACAACATAGGCCCCAAATTGGAATTCCATAATATAAACAAAATTGGTTTTAAGGTATTGTAACAAAACATGCCCAATATAATTTCATAATGCATATCAGAATGACAATTGTTTTACAATATAAGCCCTAAATTGGAATTCCATAATATAAACAATATATTAAGTCATTGTAACAATACCTGCCCAATATAATTTCATAATGGATATTGGAATTATAATGGTTCAACAACATTGGTCCATAATATATACGATACATTGCCGTTAATGGCCCGGGGTGCAAACGGATAACGGATTTATATTGGCCCATTATTGAAAGCAGTTTTGACAAGTACCGGGCCAATATTTGATATTCAGGAAATCCAGCATTGGGCCATTAAGGTACCAATATTTCCATGTTTGCTGGGGTGTCTCCTAACTGCCATATAATGAAGCTCCAGAATAAATAAACACAATTTTTCTATAATCTGCCAGACCCTCCCCAATTTGACTGCACCCACAGTCGAGTTGCCATTATAGTAACTTAGTAAATGCTAATAGTACATACTTTTTTTTTGCATATTCAAGAAGCTTGGGGGTTCCAAATCTCGGATCCATAGGATGTCACTGTGACATCATTGGAGAATCTATAGAAATTGAGTAAATCCAAAATGGCGGCCCTGGCCACCATCACAAATATGGAATCGACCATAACCTTTCAATACAGTTAGATAGAACTCTGATTTTGATTTATAAACCCATGTTTTGGGTATAAGGAATCCAATGGAGCTAATTTGAAATTTTTTAAAGGTCGATAACATGATTTAAATTGAAAATAGCCGCCATTCGGGACCGAAAATGGAAAATAATCAGCGAAAAATATGTATGATAATGTTATATTCATTAATTTTGACTATAAACCTAGGTTTTGAGGTGAAAGAAACCCTTAAGTGCATGCTGAGCGCACAAACATATACGGTATAGTTACATTTGACAAGAAAACACACAGATAAGTTTAATAAGAGTAACAACTATTATAGCATATATTACAAATTCAACTGGTATTATATTTGGAACATTTGACTTATTCTAACAATTCATCACTTTCATAATTTATATTATACAGTTTTTGTTCACTATTATCATATTTCTCCCACAATAAACATTCATTCTCTCCTTCAACTAGCTTGGTGAGAGGGTTACAACGGCATAATCCTCCAACACAGACGCAATAGTATGTACAGGATACTCCAGATGATCGACAACCGCCATATTTGTGCCAGACTCTATCCAAGGTTTTCGATATGTCTAGAGCAATAAGAAAATTATCACCAAATTCCTGAAAGGAAGATGACCAAGAGTTAGTAAGATAAGCAAGAAGATCACCTGTAGATTGGCCCTTAACCCTTGTCTAGCGGGGGGGGGGGGGGGGGGGGTTGGGGGGCTTATTTGGGCATATTCAGGCCCTCCTGAATGATAAATCAAGTATCTGCATGATAAGTAATGTATTCGGCAAAAAACTAGGCGCTAAAAGCTTCAAAATGAGACCAGAACGAGCTACGTAGCACTCGTGGTTCTCATACAGTGGTACCAGTAACATGGGAGTTTAGCGTATAGCGGCATATTTTTCCCAGCTATGCTCACTACAGGCTACACTGCCGGCCTCTCGAGAACACAGGGAACATGAGTTAATGGTCGGCGGTAAGCCCTGGGAGTCAGTTGTCTGGCCCGCTGCGCTCCCGGCCATTTGCACTCGATTTTAACCCTTTAAAAGCCTTAATAATGCTCCTAACTTGCTGCAAATTGGAGGCGGACTTAAGTCCGCCCCCAATCTTTAAGGGTTAAGGCAACCATACCTGGCAATGGGAAGATAAATGCTTCAGAAATTTTGAGTTAAAAATAATTAAAAAAAGTTTAGAGATGCAAGAAATGAGAACAATTGGAAAATATTTGGAGGGTTGAGAGCGGTCATCCTGCTTTGGGACAGGTTGAATAAGAGCCAAATTCCAGCATGAAGGAAAGATGTTAGAAGAAAGACAGAAACAAAAGAGTTTGCCTAGGCAGGGAATCTGCATGGAAAAACAGTTTCTGAGTACAACAGGAGGAACACCATCCGGTCCGAATGCCTTCTTATTATTAAGCCAAGAGAGTGCTGAAAGTACATCCTTAGAAGAGATTATGATATTAGGCATATGTAAATGCCAGAATAGTGCCAGAATCATCCAAGGAGGAGTTTTAGCGAAAGTGTGAGTGAAGAGTTCAGTTTTGCCAGAGGAAGAGGTGTCGGTGGTACCGTCAGAGTGGAAAACAGGACGGAAAGATGAGGAAGTGAAATTGTTGGAGAGGTTTTTGACTAGATGCCAAAAAGCTTGAGAAGAGCTAGAATTGGAAAGTTCAGAGCATTTGTTATTGATGAAAGAGTTTTTGGCGAGTCGAAGGACAGATTTGGCTTGATTCCGGGCAGAAACATATAAAATACAGGATTCTCGAGTTTGAAGGTGATGGTACTGTTTGAATGCTTCCTTCTTCTTGCGAACAGCAGTAGAACAAGCTTGAGTACACCAAGATGTTTGTGAGTTTGTCTGAGAGAAAGAGAATGAGATGTATGCTTCCATGCCCGAAAGGATTACCTCATTAATGCACTCAGCACTCTCTGAGGGTTCCCGGAAGCCAAAATCATTCAATGGGAAATTAAAGAAGTACTGCCATAGAGCCTCTCAGTCGGCAGCGCCAAAGTGCCACAAACACCGCCGGCTGGGAGGGTCAGAAGGCCATACTGGAGAGACAGGCCAGGTGACAGAGATAAGGTTATGATCGAAGGCGCCCAAGGAAGAGAGAAGATGTACAGTTTAAGCAGATGGATTAGAGGTTAGAAATATGTCAAGAATGTTGGGCCTATCTCCATGGCGGTCTGGTATACGGGTGGGTTGCTAAACTAACTACTCTAGGTCATTTAGGATAGAACAAATGCTTGTTTACCAGGTTGGTCAGTGAAAATAGAGAAGAGCCATTGGTGGTGGTGAACATTGAAATTTCCTAAGATGGAGATTTCTAAGAAAGGAGAGATGCATAGAATGTGTTCCACTTTAGAAGTTAGATAGTCATAGTATTTTGGATAGTCAGTAGAATTAGAGGAGAGACAAACAGCGCATAAATATTTAGTTTGTGAGTGACAAGAACGCTTTAGCCAGAGGGTTGAGAATTCAGAAGAGTCAAAATTGCGAACATGAGAGCAAATATGATTGTTGCGTACGTACGCACAACATCCACCTTTGGCCTTGAATTGAGGATAGAGATAGTAGGAGGATATAGAGAAGGGTTTGCTGTCAGTTGCCTAGTGGGATGGTTCAACTCACTCACCCTATGGACCAAGATTACCTTGTTGCCTTTCCTAAGACAACCATCCTCATCTATGAGAGATAGCGGGACGGCGCATAGTTTGTGCTCGAATATTTGCGACAAATGTACATGACATTGCTGCCCAACAATTAATGAAGAGACAAGTACAGATGGCACCCATGTCATATACTGACTTATCACCAACCATGATGCCACACTTGATAGACTCCATGGTTTTTACTCTGCAAGTGATTTTTGAGTGGAATCCTTCTTTGATTGATTAGCGAAATCTAAACAGCCAATCTAAACAGCATGGTTTACATTGACTTCAGCATTTACAATGCTTCCATTTATAATTTTGTAAACTTGAGTGCTATCATAATTGAGATAATGAGTGTGTATTGCTAGTTCATCTTGTATTCGCCTTTTGTCTTCTTTGCCATTCTTAATTCCCCCTTCACTTTCTTCTTTGTGTTTAACTTATATTGTTGCATTTGTTTCAGCAGAGTACATTGAGTCCATAACCAGGACAACATTGGCACAAATGTGATAGGACTCTATTCAGATGGTCACCTGATCAGGTGGTAGTGATATGCCTTTATATCTTCCCGGTAGCTTGCCCTTTTGCATGTACCTTTGTTCACCAAATTGATCACTTGAACCTGAGTTCAATGATCCCTCATTGTGACGGTTGACAATTGCACCAACAAGAAGGTCAGCCTTGGCTTCTTTAGGCAGAGAGTGGTCCATCTCATGCAGGTGCCAGGTGATCTACCTTGCATACTGCCAATGGCCTGCAGTAAAGAAGTATCCAATCATCTGCCTTAGTAATTTTGCTGGAATACCAATCACCTTCTCGTTCAGCACGCACGAATTGTTGTGCAATGGGTTTGTCAGTAGCAGACAATCCACCCATAGTCTTCCAGTAGAATGTTCTCGGGCTTTTTCAATGTAAAGTGATATTTCATCTGACTTCTCCCCATCTTTTAAGCAGTCGTGCAGGAGGGCAACTGACACCATCCAAAATTCATGCATTGATCAAACCCCTGACCTGCCATTCATGCTTGATTTCAAACACCCATATGAAGAGGAGACAAGAACATCCAGACCATTTCCCTTCATTAGATTACCAATTCATCCGAGAAATGATATAATTGTGTGCATTCCTCCTGGTCTAAGAATGGCTGATGTAAAGAGATAATGAGGTGCCTGAAATGTAAAAGAGAAATTCATATTGAAGGAGTAATCCCGTCCGCCAATCAGGAGACGGGATTAGCTCAGGTTTACACGCAAGGCTTACCCTTTAAATCTTGTCACAGGGAACACCCTGGCAATCTCCAGCTCTCGACCAATCAGCAGCCTCCTATGACACAGCACGACGATCATCTCATATCCTTCCCCAAACGCTTGCCTCATAACTTGCCCGTATATTATATCCTGGTCGCAAATTCAAAGTGAGCGGGATGGTATAGTCCCGCCCGAGCATGTGGCTCGGCCTATCACATGGCCGTGCTGCGTGAGGGAGGGGTATAAAGGGCAGGGAGCGGGGCCACAGCAGCCAAACAGCCGCGGGTACCTGCCTGGAACACATTGGCACGCTCTAAGCAGAAACACCCCGCATGATCACCTTGGCACTTATGGGGAGATAAATAAACCTGTTCCTGACCTCTAGCAACCGAGCTCTACTGAATACAAGACAGGCCGGGATCCAGTACATCGCCCACCTTTGGCACAGATATACCTACAGTACAATATCCTGATGCCTGCAGACACATCGCCAGCCTTCACACAATAATCCAAGCGATTCAAAATTGTTACCTGGTGGTAGATGGTACTGAGAAGATGGACTTGATGTACTGGCCTGGTTTGAAGTGGTGAAGCAGAACCAAGAGAGCTTCCGGAATATTTTTAAAAAGACCCTTAACCCTTAATTAGCGGCTCACCACATAAGTCGAGTTAAATAAAGCTGGACTATGTGGCGGCGCTCGACATAACTCGAGTGGCAATTTCAGCACGTAATGTTGCTGAGAGAGAGAGACAAGTGGTGGCAGGAGAGTAGCGAGCGTATGACTGCTCCAGACCACCGCGGCGAACCTACTGACACAAATCTCACCTCCCTCCTACCTCTCTCACTCGCTATAAAAGGAATTGTAAGGGGAAAGTGCCTAATTACATGCTTTTTGCACTTGCGTTGCACGATTATTGCAAGAAAACTAGCCATCATAAAAGGATCGTTATGGTGTCATTCGAAAGCTCTGTTTATGCCCTTTCAGGGATAGATACTTGTTTTACGTTCTGGGTCTTATTTAGGCATGAAAATGAACACGTAAACAGCCCTATTTTGGCTAAAAACACCCCGCTGGGCGGTACATATAAATAAACCGCATAGGCCGCTCTTAAGGTGTTAAAGCCCCGAACAGACTTACCAAAGAGGTAAATGCTAGACTGAGCCTTTGTGTTCCAACAATAAAATATATGCGTTCTTATAGAACAACAAAAGACAAACTGATTAGACAATTGATGAAATAAAGAGAAGTGTTGAGAGATATAGTTTGTCATGTTAGTAAGGCACTCAGCCAATTAGTTAACAATAGTACATAATCTAATCGGGTCTTATGTAAAGATACGGATAATGTTAAGGGGGAATAACTGAGATAACTAGACTTACCTGAGCAGTTTTCCGGGGTTTAGTATTAGCAACATAGCTTAGACCTAGCTGGAGAAATAGTTAGAGAAGGGCTTCATCCCAAACCTATGAAATACTCTTTTAGTTATAAGGAAACAACATTTATTAATTAGAGATTCAACTCGTCGACAGCAAGCTTTCGATTGCGCGTAAATCTCTAGGCAACTAGCTTTAAGGATCTCATTGATTAAATAATAGTTTATAAGTAACATCCCGTTCTTTAGCATTAATATCAAATACAAACCCCAATGTACTTCAATAAACTAATGAAAGCATATGGCCCTCCCGGGATTCGAATACGGGACACCACACCCAGAACATAAGCACCTAAACCATTGCACCACCAACACAGTTAAAGGTTAAGTACACGATCACGATTAATATCCATTTTCGAATTTTGGATATTAATCTAATCATGTACTCAGACCCAACTACATTATGGAAAGCGTAATGTTTTAGTGAGAGGAAAGAACATAGCATGGGGCCAAGATCAGTAAGGACCGGCCTCGCTATACTAGTTCCTGAACCTATAGAAATAAGTAACACCCCGTTCTTTAACATTAATATCAAATACAAATCCCAATGTACTTGAATAAACTAATGAAAGCATATGGTCCTCCTGGGATTCAAACTCGGGACACCACACCCAGAACATAAGCACCTAACTTTGTAAAGGTGACCTAAAGGACATAGCGTTCTGATAATTATTATCTAGATGATATAAATACCTGTCAATGTAGTATTTGTGTTAAATATTATTAAAGGGATTTATGAACGCGGATTGACTAATTGTTTACTAGTGTGGTCATGGTGACATAAATACCTATAGATGTATTAATTGTGTCTAATATAATTAAGGTGATTTAATCGTATGTAAAGGACTAAATGTGTCTGATATTGTTAGGGTGATTTGAGAACATATTGATTAAATCCCCGGTCCTAATATTGTTAACAATAATTGAAGGACACATTGAGGGAGAGTTATAGTATAGTTTTGTCAACCATTGTGAATATAGTGATATGTGCCATTGGCTTGGAGTCGAAGTGGGTCAAAACTCTGAATAGCAATTGTCCAGATAGGTAGTAATGGAAATGTAACAATTCCGAAGTGCAATCTATACTGAACCGTCGTAGAAATTCAACTAATAGTTTTAACCATCTTGACCCAATCAGAGACTTGCGGATTACAATTACCATGGGAGTTTGTTAAATAAATACGCAAACTTTCAAACAACAGTCGAATTATTCCTACCCTAGTAGAGCATTGAAGTTAAGTTAAAGTACAACACATTACAATCAAAAGAAATTTGTCATTTGGGAGAAAAATGGTACTATTCATTGATTGTACAACACTGGTGATGTATGTTTTTATTAACAACACCGTTTAACAAATATATATTTCTTGGGCATTAATTTAATTAAATGAACAGGTTTATAGACAGAAGTAATGGATATAACATTTGCAAACATATTTTTTGGCTGATTTCCTTCCATTTTTGGTCCTGAATGACGGTAATTTTCAATTAAAGTCATGTTATCGACCTCAAATTATCTTCAAATTAGTTCCATTGGATTCATTATACCCCAACTCATGAGTTTAGACACTATATCAGAGTTCTATCTAACTTTATTCAAAGGTTATGGTCGATCACATATTCTTGATGTTGGACAGGGCAGCCATTTTGAATGTCCTCAATTTCTATAGATTCCCGAAAGATATCACAGTGACATCCCATGGATCCGAGATTAGGAATCCCCAAGCTTTATGAATAGGCAAAACAAAAAAAACGTACTAATAACGATTTCTAGGTTCATTAAAGGTTATAATTATAGGAATGGCAACTCTCTCCTCCCCTTCCTCCCCAACCCTTGCCCAGGAATATGAGGTCGCTAATAAGCTCTCAAATTTCAAATAATAAACAAATCGACAACTCCCATTGACCTACCAATGACACTATATACAAATGTTACTGTAAAATTGGCCATACCACTCTGCTATATAATAAAGTAGGTGTGCAGTTTTCGCATTAACAAAAAAAAAAAAAAAAAAAAAAAAAAAAATGGATACGCAACTCTGCGACCTAGAAATCTGCAAGTAGTATTGAGTCTCTTAGGTAAAATCGGTTTATATACAGTATATTATATACATACTTATATATATATATATATATATATATATATATATATACTGTATATACCGGTATATATATATATATATATATATATATATATATATTGAGAATATATCACAAATACACGTGAGCCACTAAATGTTTCTAGTCTCTCAGTGGGGATCGAACCATCGACCATCAGAAAGATAGCCGACGCTTAATCAATTACACCACGGCAGTCTAAAAGACACTCAGCCTTCTATCCTATTTATGTTAGGGAGAAGGGAAACCCACTAGGCGAATATATTTCAATTCAAACCTAGTTGTAGGATCCATATTTCCAGAATACCATACACGGATTTTTTAGTGTCCCGACGCAACTCGGGTTGAAATTGATTTAATTTAATTCTAACCCACAAAAATTAAATGAAATCAATTTCAACCCGAGTTGCGTCGGGACACTCAAAAATCCGTGTATGGTATTCTGGAAATATGGATCCTACAACTAGGTTTGAATTGAAATATATTCGCCTAGTGGGTTTCCCTTCTCCCTAACATAAATAGGATAGAAGGCTGAGTGTCTTTTAGACTGCCGTGGTGTAATTGATTAAGCGTCGGCTATCGTTCTGATGGTCGATGGTTCGATCCCCACTGAGAGACTAGAAATATATATATCGCTATTACACATAAGATACTGTTTTCTATACTCACAGCCGGACTTGAACCACCTACAGTCAGAACAAGTGCCCATACTTTAATCCACTATACCACGGCGTGATAGAGGATATTTGTGTGCAGTGGATTAAAGCATAGCCACTCGTCCTGACTGTTGGTGGTTCGTGTCCACCTGGGAGTATATAATTATTTATAATTACATTAATGATCACATTGAATCTTAACCATTGGAATATTTATTTATAATAAGGTCAGCGTAATACTATTGTGTAGCATTATAAATATGGTGTAATTCAAATTTAAAATATATACAAGAAAGAAATAGTGACCATAATCTGCGACCTTCACCATTCACCTTGACCTTTGAATAACAAAAACACAAAATTTAGACAATCGTTGCATTGACCAACCGAATTTGCCAGCAACATTTGGTGACAATACGTAACCGGTTCAGTACAGTTCTGTCGGTTTCATTTCATACTGGATATTAAGACGATTTAATTTAGTTTATGAAGGGCCTCCATAAAATTAGCAGGCTTTCAACTAGCTTAATTAATCCTTTTTACTACCACAGATCCTTCATAGGCTCCACAATATCGTCTAATTATATCTAGAATACAATAAAAAAGACGTCACCGGTACACAAAGGGTTAAACTGTCTAGGAAGAGTTTAAACAACATTATTAACACTCTTCTTTTGTTTTTTGGCCTTGACCTTTAATACCTTAAGTATTATAATATATATATACTGTATATATATACTGTATATATATATATATATATATATATATATATATATATATATATATATATATATATATGATTGAAATATATGTTATTTAAGTAAAATGCAACTAACAGTCCTAAGCTTATCGAAAATTTAGTATTTTCTTATGATGAAGGTTAACTTATGACCTTGGCCTGTGACCTTGACCTGTATGTAGGTATTATATTTTTGTTTGCTTTGATGTAACCCTAGAAAATCAAATAAGTGTGTAAAAATTCATCAAAGACCATCAGTTAGTTTCAGAGGTATTAAAGGAGTAGTTGACCTGACCTTTAACCTTTATTTTGACCTTCATGATGTCTGAAAATTTAACATTCTAATTTTCCCTTAAAGCACAACTGTCTCAACAAATTTTGTGAAGTTTACATGAATAGTAAAGCAATGAGCATATTGACCTTATATTTGACGTTGACCTGTGACCTTGACCTATCGGCAATCCGAATATGCATGATAAGCCGAATTATAATCTTACAATAAATAGAAAATACTAGTAAAAATCATATTTCGACCTTTAACCTTGACTTTTGACCTTGACCTTCGACCTTAGAATTTCTTATCAAGGATTTAGTTAGCTTAACAGCAACGTTTGTATTAGCTAGCGTTATAAAAATGGTGTAATTTGTATAACAACTTATTGATTACAAATAGTGATCATATATTGTGACCTTTGATGTTTGACTAAAAAATAAAATACATATAATTTGATGGTCGTTGCATTGACCAACTGAATTTGCCTGTATAATTTAATGACAATACCTTAAACAGTCAAGGTAGAGTTTAGGAAAAATGACAAATACTCTTGTTTTGACCTTGACTTCTGACCTTAACTATTGCAATATTTATGTGAAATTTGATATATATGAGTAACATATATAGTAATATATATATATATATATATATATATATATATATATATATATATATAATTATGTATATATATAGAGTAATATATATAGTAATATATATTTGAGTAATCGTTTTTAATAAATAATAAAAGTTGACCTTTGACCTTGACCTGAGACCTTGACCCTTATGCAAGAGTACAGTGTTGTTTGCATTTACATTGCCCATGAAAATCAAATAAGCATGCCTAATTTCATTAAAACCCATCTGTTAGTTTCATATATATTAATAGCATAGTTGACCTGACCTTTGACCTTTATATGTCTCAACATTTATTATTTTCCTTTTCACTTAAAGTGCAACTATCTCACCAAAATGTGTGAAGTTTGCATGAAAAGTAAAGAAAATAGCATATCGACCTTGTATGCAACCTTGACCTTTCATATGGAATTGAATAGTTTATTGTATGCCCTTGGCCTAGGTATTCCAAATATACATGATAAGCCTAGTGAGAATCTAAGAGTTAGTGTAAGAAATACTGGTAAAAACCCTATATTGACATTTGACCTTGAACTTTGACCGTACCCTTTGGTATATTTATCTAAAATTTGGGCAATACGATGCCAAGGTTATCAGTACCTTGTATAATGTATATTAAAAATGAAGACATTTGAATAAAAATACATATATATATAGTATAAGTTGACCTTTGAACTTGACCTGTGACCCTTGACCTTTTTGTAAGAGTTTTTTTTTGTCATTGAAATTGCCAAGGAAAATCAAATAAGCTTGATTAATTTCATTAAAACCAATCAGTTAGTTTTATATATATTTATAGAATAGTTGACCTTGACCTTTGACCTTCACCTTGACCTTAATGGTATATGTCTCTAAATGTGTCATTTTCTATTTCATTTAAAGTGCAACTATCTCACCAAATTTGGTGAAGTTTGCATGAAAAGTAAAGAAATTAGCATATTGACCTTATATTTGACCTTGACTTGTGACCTTGACCTTTCATATGGAATTGAATAGGTTCTTGTATGACTTTCGCCTAGGTATTCCGAATATTCATGGTAAGCCTAGTGAGAATCTAAGTTATTATAAGAAATAGTAGTACAAAACTTATTTTGACCTTTGACCTTGACCTTTGACCTTACCCTTTAGAATATTTATCTGAAGTTTGGTCAATAAGATATCGAGTTTACCACTAACTTGTATAGTGAAAATATAGACATTCGAGTAAAAAGTAAAACACATGAAATATTGACCTTATTTTTAACCTGGACCTTTGACCTTAACCTTTTAGTTAAATTGAAAATTTATTTTTGTTGACCTTCGCATTGACCAAATGTATATATCTGTGAAATTTGGTGAAAATCTATCGAACGGTCTAGGAGGAGTTACCGGACGGACGACGACGACAGACAAGATGACTGATGGTGCACAGTATACGGGCGGAATCTGTGTGTGCGATACCACTCTGCTTCGCAGAGTTGATTAATGCCTCACTTGAGCAAAGCTTATTACCAACTATATAAATCTAAAGTTAGAGATATAATAGATCCCCTTAAAACTTTGATAGGATAAATGACTGATTATGATTTAGAAATGTGCAATACATTAAATAGTCACTTTCTTTCTGTTTCACTAATGACAATTTGGCACAGTTTCCCAAAGTCAGTAAGGATATAGCGACAGTATAGAAAAGATGTTAAGTACAGTTACTATTAGTAGAAATGATATGCTTAAGGAAATTGACAGACTGAAACCTCGGACATTGCCAAGTCCTGATGAGGTATAATTATGCTAGAGTATTAAACAATGCAGAGATAAGCTAAGTTTCCCCTTAACATTTATATTTAACAAGTCATTAGAAACAGGCTTAGTTCCAAAAGTTTGGAAGCTTGCATTAATTAGTTTCGATCTTCAACAAAGGTGAAACATCAATAGCATCCAATTACCGTCCCATTAGTCTCACATCAATCATAGGAAATTTGCTAGAGTCAATTATTGCTAGGAAAAATATAAACCACTTAGAAACGTTTAACTTAATCAATTCTTCTTAGCATGTTTCCACTCAGGAACGTGCTTGCCTTATTATCTCAGAGGTATATGAAGCAATAGATAATGATAAGTCATATGATATAATATATTTAGATTATAGTAAAGCTTTCGACAGAGTCCCTCATGAGAGATTGATGAGAAAGGTTGAGGCACATGGAATAGTTGGGTCGTTGTTGGGATGGATAAGGTCATGGCTAATTGGTAGGAAGCAGAGAGTTAGAATAAATGGTATTTAGTCAGAATGGGGTGCAGTCAAAATTGGTGTCCCCCAGGGATCTGTATTAGGCCCTCTGTTGTTTGTGATATACATAAATTACCTTGAGTTAGGTATAACTAGTAGGATAAATAAATTCGCAGACGATACCAAACTGGGGAGAAACATAGATTAAGATAGCGACACAGAGTGCCTCCAATGGAATCTAGATACCTTACACGAATGGTCAGTGAATTGGCAGATTAATATTAACATTGGCAAATGCAAGGTATTATAAATAGGGAAGATGGATACAAATGCAAAATATAAACTAGCTAATATGGAATTAGAAAACTCAACTGTGAGAAAGATCTGGGTGTGTTTGTTAGCAATTATTTGAAGCCTAGAAAACAGTGTAGAAGCGTTCGTAACAAGGCAAACAGGATTATCGGGTTCATTTCTAGGAGTGTGAGTAACAGAACTGCTGATGTTATCTTAAAACTGTACTTGTCATTAGTGAGACCCTATAATTATGAATCATGCTGTTACATTTTGGTGTCCTTAATACAGAATGGACATAAATTCCTTGGAAAGAGTACACTGTAGAATTACACACATGATCCATAATATTAGGCATCTTCCATATGAAAAAAAAGGTTGAAGAAACTAGGCTTAACTTCGTTAGAAAGACACAGAGTTAGAGGGGATATGATAGTGGTGTTCAAGTGGGTTAGTGGGATTAATAAAGTGGACATGAAAAATGTCAGTGAAAGGGAATAAATGGTTTCAAACTAGATAAATTTCGTTTCAGAAAAGGTATATGCAAGTAATTGCAAGTAATTGGTTTGGTAACAGAGTTGTAGACATGTAGTATAGGCTACCGAGTGATAGGATAGGATCAAGAACGATAGAGAGCTTCAAAACATAATTAGATAGGTATATGGACGAGGTAGGTTGGGTGTGAAGGGGATCTTCCTGGTGTGGGCCAGTCGGCTCTCTGCAGACTCCCGTTTTCTTGTGTTGATCTCTGACCGTGTTGGTGAGGTCGGTCCTCATGGTGTGAGCTAGGCCTATAATTAGGCCTTATAATTAGGGTTGAGTTTGAGAGGGATCTACCTTGCATGGGCCAATTGGCTTTCTGCAGACTCCCATTTTCTTATGTTCTTATGTTATCTGTTACCAAAGCTCTGTGTGTGTGTGTGTGTTTCCGATGATTACTGTATTATTGTAACTATATACTGTAGATATGGCTGTTTACATACTTTACTAATTGTGTTGTATGTGCGTATCCAGGACCTTAGGTGTTGTATGTATGTATGTGCGCTGAAAGGCTTTTGTAAGTACTTTTTTCCTCATATCAATGATCAGTTAAATTCAGATTAACCCTTCCTACCGGGCTGTCTTACCCAATGACGGTCACCCCTACCCGGGCGAAATGGATGAAAAACGTCTAGGCCTAGGCTACCGTATTTATATTTATTTCACTGCTAGAACTTTCCCACTCATCTCTAATCGTAGTGCGGTTTTCAATCTGTATTTTGGCGTTGAGTAGAGCTCTGTAAGTCAACTGGTTCAGTTGTGATGACGATTTCAGTGGAGCCAATATTGCAGAGATGTTGCCAATATGGGGGCTTTTCAGACACTAATTTCGTCTGACGTCAGAACAATAACATTGAAGAGTCTTCTCCTTCTTGTTTTCGGAGGTGCGGTGACGCAACGCTTGGGTTTGTTGACATACGTCGTACGCACGGCGTTCAGACCAAGCTTAATTAGGCTATTAAGCTGCTGCCTTAGGTAAGGCATACCGGGTAGCGGCCCTTCTTTCGAGCTGTCCTTACCTAAGGCAGACCGGGTAGGAAGGGTTAAGCAGGGGTCTGAGCCCAACTAATCTGCCATAGATTATAAGAAAATCGGGTCAAGAACAGATTAGGTAGGGAATATTCGCGACTTAAATCAAGCGACTTAAATCAAGAGGTCAAGGTAACCGAGTAGTGCTTTGATAAGGAGGGTGTAAGAATCTATAATAATTATAAATACATTAGTATTCAACCAAATAATTGAATATACTGAAGCTAGACCGAAACAAATGAAATAAGGATTATTTAAAAGAGGAAAGAGAGATAAAGAAGGGAAATGTATGAGTAGAGGTCTTATATACTGATATAAAGAACATTTTCTTGAATCTTGTATAACAAGCTTAGGGAATTATGTATGTTCTTTATCTTACAATCCTTGTCAAATTTTCAATATGTCAATTACTCTCTTGTACATTTCATTATTATCTGCTTCGTATATATTATGTATAAATTATTATTTTCATATGTGCATCCATTAGTATGTAAACTGTGTATTTTCAGCCCCATCCGGCTGCCAATTACCAATAAACCGTGTATTACTATTATTATCATTAGGCAGAGTGAGAGGTAGTAAACAAATAGACGCTCAGTATCGACTATTCACACACACACACACTCACACGCACGCAGTAAACAATGTAGACGCTCAGTATGGACTAGGGCGCAACTCCTGACCAGAACAAGGCCATGATATATACCGGAGACTCAACATGGTATAGGTCAGTCGCTGAGACAACACCAGATCCTCTTGAAGGTTGATCACAGTACTCAGGTAGGTTCTTCCTATTTCAAGACAGGCATACCAGCTCAGCTTGGCCTGTCACATCTCGGTATCACACAAACCAAAAAGCAAAAATCAAAACTGGCACATACGTTGAGACTCGCCTGTCAAGTCTTAGTATCACAGAGACCATATTGCAAAAATCATGAGTGTAACATATGTGATATGGATAATACGTGTGTGAAACGTGTATAAATTCAGCCACCCCCAGCTATGGGGTATGCGCCTAAGTATATACATACATACAAATTCGTGATGTTAGAGGGTAAAGGATTAGTTAAAATAGGACTTCAGAGGCTATCAACCCTATTGGATTATTAATCCAGCACACTTAAAGTCAAGAATAACGTCAGGACTGGAGCCTCTTTTCGAGAACTCCAGTCCCTTGAGACCGGGAAGGTATTTATATTGACAAAGCAGTGGGGCGAAAGGTGTCAATATCGCCAAACTAACAGAAATAACGTCTTAAAATCTCCAAACTAATATACTAAACATAAGGGAGAAGGGGGTACAGAAAAAACAACTACTTCCCCCTTAACGTGTTCCAAGTTGAATAGATAAACCGAAGAACACTGTTTATGCTTACCATTCTTCTTTCACATAAGTGCTTAACCCGTTCATTACCGATGACGTCCTTTTAAATTAATTCTTGCTAATATTTGACCATTTTATTCAGTATAAAAAGGGTCTCTGGCAACTAACAGGCTTCGAATTATCTTACTTAACCAATGTTACTACCACAGATCCGTCTTTCTTAGTTTAACAATGTTACTACCACAGATCCGCCTTAAACTGCACAGCCAATGTTACTACCACAGATCCGTCTTTCTTAGTTTAACAATGTTACTACCACAGATCCGCCTTAAACTGCACAGCCAATGTTACTACCACAGATCCGTCTTAACCTACACAAAATCGTCTAAATATAGCTAGAATAAAATAAAAAAGACGTTGCCGATACCGTAAGGGTCAAATGTTTACAGTATACTGTATTTTATGATGTTGTTGAGTGTGTTAGATACACATGTTAGCAGTAACAACCTTCACATGTGTTGTTGTGATATATGTACAATGATTGCCCATGTTATAACCTGAGTTGTGTTAATGCCATGGTAGATATATTAATTTTGAAGAATAGTATATTGCTCTCGACATTATAGCAGAGTTCAGCTTGTATATGTTGTTTTATATTCATAGGCAATGCGGCGTCATCGGCAACGCGACTTCCCGTGTTTTTTTCAGTGGAGAAGAATTATATGGATGAGAAACTGTGGCATGCCGATTAAAGACATTGCAAGACTATTAAGCATCAGTGTTTATAAATTACAAAAGTGGAAGAAGTTTTGGGAGAAACAGGGCTTTCCACTACCCAAGATCACAAAACGGATTTCATCGCTAACTAAAGCGTTAATTGCTTTGAACATGTATCTGACCTTACAAGATAGAATCAAGAGTATGTATCAATATAAGACACTCTATGATATACAAAATGTCAACTTAAACAGATATAACCCTGCTCAGGCCTGCTTAGTTCAGTTCATCCCCCAGGAAGAAAGGAAAGCAGAACAACACACACTGTAAACACTGTGTACGCAAAATAGAACACATTCTATATTATATATTTGCTATAACCTGGCAAGTTTGCACTTGGTTATTTTGAAATAGAAACTCGTCTTCGAGCTGCATGGTTTATGGTACTTTGTTGATTATTTGTTTGTGTTTATTTTAGCAACTTAAAAATACAGTAGGAAAAGCTTGTCAACCCGTAGTAGTTTTTTTTGGTGATAACTCACCTAGTTATAAAAAACTAGACTGTTGTACATTTGTAATGCATATCTCATTTAATGCACATATCATATTTTGTATCTATGTCTTCACAAAGCCTCAACAAAAGTGTTCGAATTGTAGTTGAAAAGGATTATATCACTGTTTGCATGTACCTGCTACAATACCATGTTCTATAGTGCACAAATAATTCTGCAATATACTATATACCTGTACATACTGTACATATAGGTCGAATCTGGAGTGAAGTGATTTGATGTGGTAATGCAGCCGAAGGATACATGCTGATGATCGTTTTAGAATTACGGCTCTATAGGTGAATTTATAAAGTAAATAGATGTGTGCAGAAGGAAACGACAGGAGCAGAGGAGATTCAGGGTAAGCAAAAGACATGGCATATAATTTCGACGAAAATAACACAGGAGCTTTTGAAGAATGCGGAAAAGGTCGCTATAGCAAGCCTCCTGGTAGCAATCCGTTTAGAAGTGGCTTGTGGTTACATGTCATCCCCATCCCAGAGATGTGTTAGGTGGTTGAAGGCCACAGTTGCACGCGTGTTTGGGGCCAACAACACGTATTATGAAAAGTATTAATTTCTTATTAAATCTAACTTATGTACACCGTATAATTAATATTGAATCTGTTTGTTTTTCTTCTTTTTTGTCTATGTATATGAAAGAGACAAAAGTCAAAGCTGCCTGTAACAAGGGTCCCCCCCCCCCCCCCCCACACACATAATCTGAAAGAGTGGAACATGGAACCAAATTCAAGGTACGTTAGAGTCAAATGGTCTGACACACACAGCCTAGAGAAGCTTAAACCATAGGATGATGAAAAGAAAGACTGACAGAGAGAGTTCTACAGCTTACTTGTTTGTAGAAAAAAATACTGGGAACATTGGTTCACTCTTGGGCTAGAACGTTGGACAGCATAGGGGTAAGCATGTGTTTGAAATGCAGGTGCCACCCACTCTCCATATGGGAGGAAGTATATTCTGAAAAAGCTTTAAATAAGTCATACTGGCAATATAAAATTAGATCATTTGAAAACAAATGCTTAAGACATTTTGAAATGAAAATGTATACACAAACTTTACACATGCAAGCAATAAGAGCAATTAGACGATCGTTGGAGGGTTGAGAGCGGTCACCCTACTTTGGGACAGGTTGAGTGAGAGTAATCTTCCAAAAAAGGAAAACATGTTAGAGGAAAGACAGAAGAGTTTGCCTAGGCACGGAGTCAGCACGGAAGCACAGTTAATGAGTACAACAGGAGGAACACCATGATTTTTCTACACCTTAATATATAGCCCACAAATTACATCCTTACAAGAGATTAGGATGTTAGATACAAGTAAGTGAGAGGGGGGTGAAGAGTAAGGAATAGCACTGGAATGATCAAAAGTGGAGCTTTTAGCGAAAGTGTGGGCAACAATTTCATCCTAAACAATATCAAGCTTTTCATAAAACGTAGACGGAGGAATTCTTTAAAAAAACATGTCTGTGTGTATGTATCCCTAGAAATGTATTTATTAATGTTGGTTACTTGTATACAATATATGTATAGTATCAGTGCATTACCACAAAGCCCACTGAAACGCCAAATACATACCCTCATTGTTCCCTGATTAAATATAACTGTATGAATATTCCCATATTCAAAATATGCTACAGGGGAACAATGCCTAGTGAGTTCATTCCTTAATAGGCGGCATTCTGAGAGTGAGGTTACGAGTCTAGGAGATGAGACAGTGAAGCACTGGAGTGAGGCAGCTTCAGAGTGGGGGCTGCTTTGAGCCGTGAGTGAGCAACTATGCCCCATGCAACGTGTGAAGGCAAGATGACAGGGGTTGGTTGCAGCTAAAAGTGCTTCACATGTATCACCCCCTAGACTGGAATGAGTCCTCACGGGCTTCACCTTTCAAGGTCGGTCGAATGTACAGGCTCTCAGCCTATGCCCGAGAAAGAGTAGTTGTGTGTTTATGCTGAATACTGTCAATAACATTATTATGGTTGATTACAATTTTACAAAATTCTATAATACAGATATCACCAAGTTGAACTCCTTCAGTATTCGATTATATATTTTCACTTTTTTTCTGGATAGCATTAGTCGACATAACATAAGTTCTGTTCACCCATCTGCAACCAAAGGGGTAAATCACAATCAACTCTAACTTTCACATTTCCTTCTTAAGCTGAAAACATTTGTCTATTGATGTAATACAACACAAATTTGTCTCGGTAAACTGAAAACGAACTAATACAATATTGCTCATTAGAAAGCCTTAACTGTTACGTATGGCAGACATTTTCAACTGATGTTCATGTTTACCTTATATCAATTGAAAACATAAAACGGTGAAAGTTTTGTTAGCCATTTCATTATGATGACGTAATATTCGTTTTATTCTGGTTACCATCAGACGATCTTCTTCTACCACTATGACACAAAAGGGCATCTCATATCTCTATAAACCATCTGAATATTATAGGTCGTCTTTAAATTGTATACCTTCTAAGATTAGTCAAAATAAAACGTGAAAAGGGTGTCATCGTGCTGAACGAGTTAAAGTGGCATTAAACAATGGGATGTGTCTTCTGATATTTGGTTCTGGGTATTTTATCATATATAATATATTACAATTAAAAGGCTTTTCTTTGATCATTGCTACTTCCACTTTAACGTTGATTTAAAGCTTCTAAATTTGATATCAGGAAGAAAGATCTTGATACACGTTTGAAGATTTCATAACTTGCAGAATTAACCTATCTTGCAAAGACGTCGGCCTGGTTTGTCGACAACCCCGACACAGACAGAGGGCTGGTCCTACAACACCAAACAGATAACCTATATATCCTCAATAACATTCATCAGCATACCCATACTCCCCACCAAGCCCTCTACACCCCATCATCACCTGATATCACCTTTTGCTCCCCTGAACTCGCCCTACAACATCCTGGAGGGTGGTCAGATCCTTAGGCTCAGACCACCTCCCGATCAATATCACCACCAAAACAAGACTCACCCCAGCTAGCCACAGACACACTTACACTAACTATAAAAGAGCTAACTGGGAAGCTTTCACAAATGAGGCAGAACAACACTTTGAAACCTTAAACAGTATACCCATCACTAACATCAACAATGCTGTACACACATTCAACATGACTATCCAAAACGCCGACAAGAAACACATTCCAAGAGGTAACATAAAAAAACACAAACCCAACTTCTCACCAGAAATTCAAAACCTCATCATGCAACGCGACACACTGAAACACTCCCCAGCATCCCACACACAAGACATCAAACAACAAATTCAAGCACTCAACATCCAGATTAACAACAAAATACAAGAACAACAAACACTAAATTGGAATAACTTCCTACAAACACTCGATCACAAAACAAACCCCAAACAACTCTACAAAACACTAAACAGCATCACACTTTCCAACAGCAACACAACACAATCACATGCTGCAATCACAACAACAGACTCTACTCCTTCACGTAAACAACAAACAAACACTCTCATCAATCACTTCTCTCATGTCAGTCACCTAAAACCCCACAAAGACGACCGACGTGTCATCCGACCAAAAAGACAATTCCCTACAGACCCTGACTATACACCCTTCACCAACAACCAGACAAAGCATATCATCAACAATCTCAAGCTCTCACCCGCCTGTGGCCTAGACAACATAAGCAACATTCACCTCAGACACCTGGGACCACAAGGCATACAAGCACTCACTAACATATCAAACTACAGCTACTCACACAACACAATACCAGACATCTGGAAGCATGGTATCATCATCACATTCCCCAAACCTAACAAAGATCCCACGCTACCCTCCTCACAACACCCTATCACACTCCTTTGCACCCCCTCCAAAGTCATAGAGCGCCTTGTACTACAACTGATGACACCTGACTTACCTCTTTGTCCAACACAACACGGCTTCAGGCCATTGCACTCCACAAACACTCTTCTTACAGACCTTACACAAAGAGCTTTTGACGGCATCAACTCAGCTAGACCACCACACAGATCAGTACTTGCCACACTCAACATTAGTAAAGCCTTCGATGCCATCCCCCGCCACAACCTAACAAACAAAATCTACAACACAAACATGCACAACAACACAAAAAGATGGCTGGCCAACTTCTTAGCAGGCAGATGTGCACACGTATCTTTTGCCGGTCAGTCATCTAGCATTAGAAATTTCCCAAACGGAGTCCCGCAAGGATCCGTCCTGTCGCCCGCACTCTTCAATCTGTACATGCATGATATAAATACGCCAAATTCACCCCAAATAACCATAGCCTCCTACGCAGACGACATAACACTCACAAGTACGCACCAAAACCCAGACACAGCAACAATACTCCTTCAAGAATATCTCGACACATTATATGAATGGTGCACTACAAACAGACTCAATTTAGCCCCAGCTAAATCCACCGCAACCCTCCTCACAAGCTGGACAGGAGAGCACGATTACATCCCGGGACTCAACATAAACAACACACCCCTAACACACACACACACACACAAAATCCTAGGAGTAACATACAACACCTAAATTACATTTAAACAGCACACCACAAACACGAAAAAGAAACTGACACCCAGACTTAACGCCCTCAGATCACTTACCCACACGAAATTTGGACACAACAAAGAAACCACCACCACAATCTACAAACAATACATAAGATCAGTTATGGAATACGCAAGCCCGGCCTGGGCTTATAACCTAGCTGAAACACATCATAAGACCTTACAGACTATTCAAAATAAAGCCCTGAAAATCATCACAGGATGCACAGCTACTACACCCACAGATCACCTACATCAAGAAACCAAAGTCCTCAAAGTCAAAGATCATCTAGACATGAGAGGCACTCAATTCCTGGCAGCAGCCTCCACGAATCA
The DNA here is from genome assembly GCA_032716605.1 of Paralithodes platypus. Lineage (NCBI taxonomy): Eukaryota > Metazoa > Arthropoda > Malacostraca > Decapoda > Lithodidae > Paralithodes > Paralithodes platypus. The sequence continues at coordinate 34,826,892 of CM064546.1, forward strand.
ACACCACCCACTACACTACATGGCAACACACCACAGACACCAAGAAATATCAAAACAACACCCAGCACACGCTATCACACACAAATACTGTCTTCTCTCCCTCCCTGCCCACCCCAAACCAACTTCCGGAAGCACATCCATACTCATATCACTCGCCGTTCCATCCACTCACTCATAGACAACACGCAGCTGCAAGCACGACCTCCCGAAATCCATCCTTCTGAATTCTCCCTTCCTCGCAAGGACAGAGTCCTCCTGGCCAGGCTGAGATGCGGACACCATCCAGCTCTTCTGAGCTATCAGAAGAGACTGGATGACTCCGTCGTCGACACCTGCCCGGGTTGTAACACAGCACCCCATACCATTAAACACATCATAGAAGACTGCATTTCACACAACCACTTACACCAACAACACAATTTACACTCTTTGAGAGCTCTGTGGGAAAGCCCGACTGTGGCCATGGCCTTCCTTAAGGACTCGGGGCTGTTCGGCCAGGCAGCTTAGGGAACAACAACAACAACATAGCAAAAATGTTCAGGTTATTCAAATATATAACAGTTGCAGTACTACACTTGTATCGATCTTGAATATCCGATCCTTCCGTGATGTAATGATTCAAATTATAGTCTCTTATTGTACATGCTTAGTTTGAATCATATAAACGGTGTCTAAATATTGAAAACACCACTTGAGGAGGTGCCCTTTTTTTGTTTCGCAGATAGCGTTTACGAAACGTTGGACTCCTCCTCAAATGGTATTTGTATTGATTCTGTCAACTTTCCTGAGTTCATATTAACTGTACTGTATCTTATGTCTATTTTTAGGAATTGTAATCAGTATAAACATAAGTCTTGGCTGTACCAGACAACAAACTTGCCCCCTCATTTTCAGAGTGTATGATTGTGATCTATGTCTATTATATTTCTTTTGAAATACATTAGATAAGGATAACAATGTTAATTATTATCACAGAGCAAACATTAACTGCTTCAGTATAATATGATAACATATATGTATTTAATTGTGGACATCATTAGGCAATTTTATGTAGGATCTATGCAGGTGGCATCACACAAGGGTTTGGAGCCATTTTTCAGGATTCAAATTTACATTAAAGAAAAAGCTGTTTTGTAACCAATGCTACAACCCATGAAGCCCGGTTATCCTCATATGAAGACGCATAGAGGTTGCATTAAGCAGCCTGGGCTTTTTCACATAAGAAAGGAGCTAATTTTCCAACATTACGGGGGTGCCCAAAATATTTAAGGTAAACATGGTTACCCATTAACAATCCGTTATATATTGAAAATTCACCTTTCAATATCTTTCTTCACGACCCCAAAGTATTTTAGCTTAAATCCCCTTGAAAATATATAAAAATTGAGGTTATCTCAAATTGTTCTGGGTAGTGAGTGCATCGCCACTTGATATATGTAAAAATAAACACATAGAAATATAATATTTTGGGAAATTGACATTATATACTCATAATATATTGCACCATCCAGTAACCCCACTGAGACAGAGAGTGCTCTGTCACTCTGTGTCAACACCAGCACCATTCGAGTATGAGGTAATGATAAGAGCGGTCATGTGTCACTCTCCTCTCCTCAACAGCCAACTTTGGGAGCTGTTTATGGAAATACGAGTTATTGACCTCCGAGATCGATAGGACCCGAAACCATTGGTCGTATGAGAATCATTCATATACCAATCGGAAGAGCTTGAAAAGTTCTATAATGCCCCGATTAATATTTTTGTACTCAATTAGATACAATAATGTATACGTACTGGGCTAAATACAAGAAACACTGCCTGTGAGTTGATGGAATAATAACAAATGTTTATCCATGAGATTTTGTAGGACAATATATTGTTTTTAGTAGTGGTACGAAGTTAACCTTATTTAGCCACTAATACGTATGCCACATCTCATTACCAGTAATAATATAATACAAACACATTAATAATATACGGTCCCTTTAAACCTTGGGCAAGAATGCTATATTGTCAGGGCCGGCGGTACCTGCAACACACACCAAAACATGCTCACGTTTAGTGTGTCTTCTAACATGGTGTCGCCAGCAAAGCTAATACAAACATGCTGTACATCCAAATCATTGCATGCAAGCAGTTTACAGCAAACTCTATCTATCTATCTATTGCCTGACGCCATGATCCCCGAAGTGGTGGCCACGAACAAACCGCCCCATGCACCTCTGTCCCCAGTCAGTCTATGCCCCACCTCCCAACCAGCACCGCCTTCATCCATTACTTCCTCACTCCATCCTTCCATCTCTTTTTCGGTTTACCTCTCCCTCTCTGTCCTTCCACCTCGCTGTCGTACACCCTCTTAGTCATTCTCTCGCTTCCCATACGTTCCATATTGCCGCACCATCTCTAGGTGTTCCTTTTCTCACTTTCCAGCACATCTATCTCCACACCACACCTCCTTCTTACTTCATCATTCGTCTGTCTATCCCTCCATGTAACTCCGCACGCACTTCTCAAGTAACTCATTTCCACCCCTCTCACTCTTGGTCTGAGTCTCTTCTCAAACGTCCATGCTTCGCTTCCGTAAGTCGTGTTGGGATTACCCTACTGTCATGCAAGGACTTCTTCACTTCCATACTGACCACCCATTTCTTGTTCCTGCTTTCAGTGTTCCTACAACCCTCTTCCCCTGTTGCACCCTCTCCTGCATTCTTCATCCATAGTCCCATCTTTACTCAACACACTGCCCAGATACTTAAATGAGCTGACAATCTCCATAGCCTGACCGTTCAACTTCACCTCGCACTCTGTGGCATCACCCCTTTCGAAGACCATAACCTTGCTCTTCCCCGCATCTACCTTCAAATTCCGTTTTTTGCACACTGTTTCAAACATATTTACCAGACCCTGCAACTCCCATTCATTATCGCTCATCAGAACTGTATCGTCAGCAAACAGAAGTACAGGTAGCTTCCATTCATTTCCATCCCTTATCAGCGATACACCAACATCCACTGCTCTTCCTTGTATTTCTTTCATGACTCCATCCATACATACAGTAAACAACCACGGGGACATCACACACCCCTGTTTCAACCCAATATTCAGGTCAAAGAACTCGCTCTGCTCATTTTCCACACATACTGCCGCCTTTGCACTCTCATACATGATCTCCACTGCTTTCAGAAACTAGCCATCTACTCTGTATATTCTAAGTACTTTCCACATACCTTCACTATCCACTCTGTCATAGGCCTTCTCCAAGTTCATAAAGGCAACATACACATTTTGTTGCTTCTCCAGATATTTCTCCACAACACAATTCAGGGTAAAAATCTGACGTACACATCCTCTTCCCTTCCTAAATCCTCCCTGCTCGTCACCTATCCATTTATCCGTTCTCGCTTTCACTCTCTCAAACACTACCCTACTGTATACCTTCCCTACTACGCTTAGAAAACATATTCCTCGGTGGTTACCACACACTCCTATTTCCCCTTTACCCTTGTATAGGGAGACTATTATGACTGTCTTCCATTCATCAGGTGCACTCCCCTTCTCCCATGCTAGTTTGCACATTTTCCATACCCATTCGATCACTATCTCAGCACCATACCTCAGCATTTCCCCACACAATCCATCTGGTCCTGGTGCTTTCCCCAACTTCACTCTTTTCATGGCTTCCCACACTTCTGACCTCCTGATCCCCACCACCTCCTCCACTACTTCTCTTCTTCTCCCTCCCATACCCCATCCAACTATGTTTGCTGGTGCTTCATTCCTTACATTAAGCAACTCGTTGAAGTACTCCCTCCATCTTTCGACTCTTCCTTGCTTCTCGACTAGCACCCTCCCATTCTTATCTTTCACACCCTTACTGTTTCCCTTGCTACCTTCCCTAACTTTCTTGACTTCTTTCCAGAACAGTTTCTTACACTCCCTCCATTTTACACTCAGATTCCTTCCAAATTCCTCATCTACTCTTCTCTTACTTTCCTTCAATACTCCCTTCACCACAATGGTGAAATATCTCATTGTGCAATACATTATTACAATAATTTCTATACCAAATATAGAGACTAAAATCGCCGGTGGTGCGAATTGCAATAGGAGGAGCAAATAGTTACAAACCAAAATCATAGTGTGTGAAGTAGTTTGGACACGGTCTAACGTGATATGATTCTCGCTATATAAATACTTATATTCATCACATCCTCATAGAAGAATCACTTGATGTAGACGGTTCTACTCTTTAACATCCTCAAAATGGAGGTTTTTGCTACATTTTGACAACTTAATTATACCAGTTAGGCTATTCCATTGTGGAGATATTAAACAATTAAAAACACAAAAATATAACAAATGTACCGAAAACCTCCAGGGAAAAGCGGCACAAATATTAAGCCCCCACCATCACCACCGCCCTGACTTAATGGTTTAATATTGACGATATCTTAACATTTGGAGTTAAACCAGAGATGAATAATTATACAGTATATATAATCCTGTATATGTATATGATATACAGTATAACTATATACTGTATATATATATATATATATATATATACTGTATATATATATATATATATATATATATATATATATATATATATATATATATATATATATATATATATATATATATATATATATATATATAAATATATATATATATATATACAATTATATATATATATATGCATATATATGTATATATATATATATATATATATATATATATATATATACTGTATAAATATATACTGTATTGTGACGTTGACCACTCCGTTAGAACCGCATGGCTTGTCCTACAGTGACTCGCTAGGATTGCCAGGGCAGTGGATGTGGCGACAGTTGGTGTATTGTTGTGTGCTTTATTTCATATGAAAGCTCGTGTCATGGGCAGTCCAGAAAGACTCTTTGTTTTCACCCATGTCAAGGCTTTATATATTTAATTGCAAAGTATATGTTTTATCATTAAGTAGTAATGATAGGAGTTGAGAGAGAGAGAGAGAGAGAGAGAGTAGAACAGAGTGGGGGTGGGCGCGCAATGTTTTGCTATACTCGATGACGTCATAGCTGGCTGGCTTCTCGGGGATTGGTTAGAGGAGTTTTTTACCATGCTTGATGGCGTCATGTTTAGCTAGCTTCGATAGCATTGGTTAGAGGACTTGTTACCGCTTTTCTACGCGGTTCGAGCTAGTGCTAGTATACATACAGCTCCCTCGCCACTTTCTCCCTCAGATCTGGTTTCTAGAACGCATCCCTCTTATCCCTTTGATACCTGTCTCCCAACTGCACTTGAGAACCTTTTCCTCTGCCTATCTCTCTCATTTTCCATACCTTTCACCACCTTTTATTAATATTATATCCCCTCTGGTTAACTCTGCATAATCAGCTTAATGCTGGCCAGTTGTATTGTGCATTAAGGTCTGATATAACCCATGTATGTTTAGTTGTTAAGATAAGTTGATCACGAAGCATTGGTTGGCATTCATATTGTTCAGTACCGCTTCCTATAATTATTAGTGTTCTGCTGGATTAGATAATGCTAGACTAGGAGTCTGATACTATAAGGTATTGTTTCCGATGGGTGTTGGCTTTAGTTAAAAGCTGCACGACGTACCTGAGAACTGGAGTTGATTGGGTAAATTCTAGTCTGTGTGCCATTGAGAGTAGAGCATGCACGAATGAGGGCTTTTTGCCTATACCATTCTGCACTGTCCTAATCTCGTTGTTTGTCTTTGAGGTACGCCAGGAGAACGCTTAATACTTCGGTATTAAGGTTTCTCAAGAGAGCTACCCTTCACTGTAACGTAATACTTGACGCACAGACTTGAGATTTGCACTAGGCTATGCGGCATGCCATGCGCACCAGTATCTCGTATCATTGACTCTAGCTAGACTTTATCAGTCACAGTAGACATTAAGTATATTAAATCAATTACTCTTTTTATGCATACCCGTTTATGATTACACAAGCATTTCGCAGCCTAGTTTGATGTATTGAGACACAAACGACTTAGGCTCTTTTTGTTGATAGGAATACTGCATTGTCGTGGCGATTATTATTATTGTTGTGGCGTTTAGGATATTCTTGGCTCCGACTGCATTATATCTCCTGCCTTTTTGTGTGCATAGCCTGCATGAGCATTGTTCCGTTGCCTGCCTTTTTGGGTTCCATTTCCGATTCGAGCATCTTAATAGCATCTAACATTTAAAGAAGATTCCTTGTTGGTGTTGAAGGACTTTAGTGCACTTTCTTTCATGCAGGAGTGCCTGACATTTATTGATTAAAGTAACGTAAGCTGTAACTTCTCTTACCACCTTACTTTGCATCCCATAACCAAGCACCTTCGGTTATAGGTAGTAATAGGCTGTTTTCACATAACATTAAGCCTAGAGTAGACGCACATTTATTGAGAGTTTAATAACCTATTATTGCATATAGAACTCTGGAGAGTATTTAAGAACATAAGAACATAAGAACATAAGAAAATGGGAGTCTGCAGAAAGCCGATTGGCCTAAGCAAGGCAGATCCCTGTCCCACACAACCCCAATTACAAAGCCCAATTATAGGCTCAACACTCTAATACCCTGAGGATCATCTTACCAAACCGGTTAGAGATTAACGCAGGATTACGGGGTCTGCAGAGCGCTGATTGGCCCAACCCGGCTGATCCCCTTTTAACACCCAACCCTTCTCGTCCATATGCTTATCCAATTTTTTCTTAAAGCTCCCTATCGTTCTTGATCCCACTATATCACTTGGTAGCCTATTCCACCCATCTACAACTCTGTTACCAAACCAATATTTCCCTATATCTTTTCTGAAACGAAATTTATCTAATTTGAAACCATTGGTACGAGTTCTTTCGCTATCACTGAGCTTTAGTACATTTGTCATGTCCCCTTTGTTAATCCCACTAACCCACTTGAACACCTCTATCATATCCCCTCTAACTCTGCGTCTCTCTAACGAATGTAAACCTAATTTCTTCAACCTTTCTTCATACGGAAAATTTCTAATATTATGGATCATTTTTGTCATTCTACGCTGATTTCTCTCCAATGAATCTATGTCCATTCTGTAATAAGGACACCAAAATTGGACAGCATAATCCATATGGGGTCTAACTAATGACAAGTAAAGTTTTAAGATAACATCAGCAGTTCTGTTACTCACACTCCTAGAGATGAACCCGAGAATCCTGTTTGCCTTATTACGAACGCTTATACACTGTTTTCTAGGCTTCTAATCATTGCTAACAAACACACCTAGATCTTTCTCGCAGTCTGAATTTTCTAATTCTAAATTAGCTAGTTTATATTTAACATTTGTTTGCATCTTCCCTATCTTTAATACCTTGCATTTGTCAATGTTAAACTTCATCTGCCAATTTACTGACCATTCATGTAAGGTATCTAGATCCCTTTGGAGGCACTCTATATCGCTATCTGAATCAATTGATCTCCCCATTTTAGTATCGTCTGCGAATTTACTTATCCTACTAGTTATACCTAAATCTAGGACATTTATGTATATAAGAAACAACAGGGGACCTAATACCGATCCCTGGGGGACACCACTTTTGACTGCTCCCCACTCTGACTTGGTATCATTTATGCTGACTCTCTGTTTCCTACCAATTAGCCATGACCTAATCCATCCCAACAACGACCCTCCTATTCCATGTGCCTCAACATTTCTCATCAATCTCTCATGAGGGACTCTGTCGAAAGCTTTACTGAAATCTAAATATATAATATCATATGACTTGTCACTATCTACTGCTTCATATACCTCTGAGAAAAAGCTAAGCAAATTAGTGTTCTTTGTTCACTGGGAATTTACATCAGAGGTTGGATCTAGCGCTTTCCGTTGTAGCATTTATGCCATTACTAGTCCAATGAATAAGAGCCCTGATATATTTAAACCTCAGTTGTAACAGTATATATACTGTGTATATATATATATATATATATATATATATATATATATATATATATTGTACAAAATTATATATATATATATATATATATATATATATGTTCAGTATATATATATATATATATACATTATATATATATATATATATATATATATATATATATATATATATATAGAGAGAGAGAGAGAGAGAAATAAATAGATAGATATATAGATATATGATCCGGGACAGAGGTATATAAGGCTTGAAATCCCCTTTTAGAACAGAGAGAGACACACTCACCAAAAGCTATCACTCTGACCGCTCCACTCCCTTCCTATTCACTCAACAATAACATTCCAAAGTTACTAGACGCAATTTAACACCTTACGAGCGGCCTATGCGATTTATTTATGTGTACCGCACAGCGGGGTGTTTTTAGCCAAAATAGGGCTGTTTACGTGATCATTTTCATGCCTAAATAAGACCCAGAACGTAAAACAAGTACCTATCCCTGAAAGGGCATAAACAGAGCTTTCGAATGACACCATAACGATCCTTGTATGATGGATAGTTTTCTTGCAATAACCGTGCAACGCGAGTGCAAAAAGCAGGTAATTCGGTACTTTCAGTACATAATTGAGTATGTAGCGAGTGAGAGAGGGAGGAGGGAGCTGAGATTTGTGTCAGTAGGTTCGCCGCGGTGGTCTGGAGCAGTCATACGCTCGCTAGTCTCCTGCCACCACTTGTCTCTCTCTCTCAGCCACATTACGTGCTGAAATTGCCACTCGAGTTATGTCGAGCGCCGCCACATAGTCCAGCTTTATTTAACTCGACTTATGTTGCTCGCCGCTAATTATGGGTTAAGGTACCACTGACTATACCAATGATAATCTTTTGTTGTGGTTACTCTCTCTCTCTCTCTCGCTCTTTATATATATATATATATACCATTTTGCAGCTCGAAATTGCCATTTCTCAGTATGAAATGACACTACAGCTGCTAGTTTGAATGTTAGTCATATCTATTCGACAAATTTTCATTGAGTTTCGAAAATCTGAACTAAAAAGAGGAAAAATGAAATTTTTAAATGAAAATTATTCATTTGTTTCGACGTAAAGCAGTTGAAACCGACAAATCCCACAAATTTCGTTATTTCGAAGCCTAACTTCGACGGAGTGAAGTCAGGATAGTCACGCAGCTATCAAATTCGGCAGGTCTAACCAACCAAATGGATATTTTGTGTATACATTTCGACATTTGCAAATAGAATTTACACCAAATTCGACAATACTACATTTGAAATGTAATTACTTAAGAGTACATTACAGGCATATTACCACTTTATTATTCAAAAGTAGGTTAGAAATTCTTATATTATTATGAAACGGTTAATAGAACACTACATTTCGGAACCGATTGTTTCTCAAAAGTATGCGAGGTAAAAGAAAGGTTAAGTAAAATTCATCAACTTGTGGATAATGAGAGGGCAGCCGGTGAGGAAGGTTATAGCATGAAGGCTTGGAGGGAACATCACCTCCATCAGATAACAGAGATGAGTATACAATCTGTCACTCAGGAGGATGATCTGTAAGCGATCCATGGGGTACCTCTATAAATGTGTGGGTTGGGAGGACATTAATTTTGGGATGACTGAAACTGTATGATAAACAATAAAGAACACCTTGATAACCTTTGTTTATATACCTTTTGTGCATAGTTATGAGCCTTTGGGTATAAGTATGTTAACACATTATAAATATAATATAGAAATAAAAAGTAAAGTTAAATAACATATCAGCTTGTACAATATGTTTATTGGTACAATGGTGATGAGCGTGAACTATTGTCAAAAATATATGAAAAACGTAATTTCAAAATATTCAAAATGTTAAATTAGATGCTTGCTTGTCATGTGTTAGTCTGTATTAACGGGTTTAAAAAGTAATATGTCGATATAGGATATTAATAAGACGATAAGTCTATCTGGATGCAATAAGTCGAAATTAACACTAAATGACATTTTTGTATGCACAATGTCGAACTATTGCTATATGTCTATATTGGACCGATGCATTGCCATTTAGAGATTGTATCAGTCGATTTAAAATGGTATCTTGTCGAAGACGCTGTGATCCCCGAAGGGATGGCCACAAACGAACTGCCCCCATGCACCTCTGTCCCCAGTCAGTCGACACCCCTCCTCCCAACCAGTACCGCATTCATCCATATTCTTCCTTACTCCATCAATCCCACCACTGCCACCATGTATGGAAGTGTGAATTAGGGTTGCTAGATCTATCTAGACTCCCTTGGTAACTGCCACCACCCAATAGATATTACTGGGAATAATCAAATAACTCAATGTAATAATTATAATCAGGTAACTGAAACTTGAGAATAATTCACAATAGTTTAATAAATTATATCTTAAGACTTATTCAGAAAGAAGTACACTAATATATTGATTGTATAAGTATTTGTAATAGTAAAATTAATCCAAGTATGATAGCTCTGTTTATCACACACAGAGCTGACCTCTAACCCCTAGTTGTGCGAGTTGAGGGTTCCGTCTTTCTGCCCTCCAGCTCTCTAGATGCGGCTTATATTATCTCTGGTTACACCCCTCTGTCTGACGTAAAACCACTCATTACCATTCTACGTGTACATCTCAACCAATCCTGGTACCTGTCAAAAATGAGGTATCAGTGTGTGGTCTCAAAATGTGACACGCCCTAGGTAAACTTTCCACAGTACTGTCACACGGTATCCATGCCATATTACAGGCGCCCTGACACTTGATGTGGGATGATCGAGGTATGCTGACCACATATCTGATGTATGCTAATCCCATGACCTTTTTGGGACACAGGCAGAAACCAGGTGCCTTACTGACTGTCTACATGAGATGTAGTTGATACAAGAAATACTATGTTTAATAATATTAGTTGTTATTGTTACGACTGGGGTTCAAATATATCAGGGCTCTTATTCATTGGACTAGTAATGGCATAAATGTTACAACGGAAAGCGCTAGCTCCAACCTCTGATGTATATTCCCAGTGAACAAAGAACACAAATACTCTACAGAGTTCTATATGCAATAATAGGCTATCAAACTCTCAATAAATGTGCGTGTACTCTAGGCTTAATGTTATGTGAAAACAGCCTATTACTACCTATAACCGAAGGTGCTTGGTTATGGTATGCAAAGTAAGGTGGTAAGAGAAGTTACAGCTTACGTTACTTTTATCAATAAATGTCAGGCACTCCTGCATGAAAGAAAGTGCACTAAAGTCCTTCAACACTAAGAAGGAATCTTCTTTAAATGTTAGATGCTATAAAGATGCTCGTATCGGAAATGGAACCCAAAAAGGCAGGCAGCGGAACAATGCTCGTGCAGGCTATGCACACAAAAAGGCAGAATATATAATGCCGTCGGAGCCAAGAATATCCTAAACACTACAACAATGATAATAATCGCCACGACAATGCAGTATTCCTATCAACAAAAAGAGCCTAAGTCGTTTGTGTCTCAATACATCAAACTAGGCTGCGAAATGCTTGTGTAATCATAAATGGGTATGCATAAAAAGAGTAATTGGTTTAATATACTTAATGTCTACTATGATTGATAAAGTCTAGCTAGAGTCAATGATACGAGATACTGGTGCGCATGGCATGCCGCATAGCCTAGTGCAAATCTCAAGTCTGTGCGTCAAATATTACGTTATAGGGAAGGGTAGCTCTCTTGAGAAACCTTAATACCGAAGTATTAAGCGTTCTCCTGGCGTACCTCAAAGACAAACAATCGAGACTAGAACAGTGCAGAATGGTATAGGCAAAAAGCCCTCATTCGTGCATGCTCTACTCTCAATGGCACACAGACTAGAATTTACTCAATCAACTCCAGTTCTCAGGTATGTCGTGCAGCTTTTAACTAAAGCCAGCACTCATAGGAAACAATACCTTATAATATCAGACTCCTAGTCTAGCATTATCTAATCCAGCAGAACACTAATAATTACAGGAAGCGGTACTATGAAATATGGATGCTAACCAATGCTTCGTGATCAACTTATCTTAACAACTAACATACATGGGTTATATCAGACCTTAACGCACAATACAACTGGCCAGCATGAAGCTGATTTTGCAGAGTTAACCAGAGGGGGTATAATATTAATAAAAGGTGGTGAAAGATATGGAAAATGAAAGAGATAGGCAGAGGAAAAGATTCTCAGGTACAGAGCAGGTGACAGGTAGCAAGGGAAAAAGATGGGTGCGTTCTAGAAACCAGATCTGAGGGAGAGAGTGGCGAGGAACTGTATATATACTCGCACCAGCTCGAGCCGCGTGGGAAAAAAGCGGTTACAAGTCCTCTAGGCACTACTAAAGAAGCCAGCCAAGCATGACGTCACAAAGCATGGTAAAAAACTCCCTCAACGAATCCCCACGAGGCCAGCCAGCTATGACGTCATCGAATATAGCAAAACACTACGCGCCTCCTAACACTCTGTTCTACTCACTCTCTCTCTCTCTCTCTCAATTCCTATCATTACTACTTAATGATAAAACATATACTTTGCAATTAAATATATAAAGCCTTGACATGGGCGAAAACAAAGAGCCTTTCTGGACTGCCCATGACACAAGCTTTCATATGAAATAAAGCACACAACAATACATCAACTGTAGCCACATCCACTGCCCCGGCGATCCTAGCGAGTCACTGTAGGACAAGCCATGCGGTTCTAACGGAGTGGTTAACGTCACCCCCCCCCCCCCCCAAGATTTTTCTCAGAGGCCCCAAGGCTCACAAAAATCTGATGGTTAGAACCCATGCTATATCTCCACTTCCCATCACCCAGCGGCAGTAAAATATCTGGCACAGTTCTTCAACAAAACATTTTTCAAAATTATAACCCTCCCCAACACCATAGGTTAAATTATATGTAGTTATGCTCCTCAAGAGCGAGCTTCTCTAGCCCAGCATTCTGAGAGGAGTGCAACTCAGAATTACTGCTATAACATACTAAACAAATTCAACTATCAAAGAAAGAGTTTTTATTTGATTTTTATGTTTATAATTTGTTTATTTCGGCTGCACTATAGGGGCAAGCCTAGTTTTTTTCTTCTATACCAAACGCTCAACTCCTGCTTTACGACCCAATACGCTGGGCTACAACCGCGAGCCAACAAGCACCAAGCGCAAAATACTATTCAAACTAAAGCAGGAGGCTACCCGAGTGTCAATCTACCCAGGTTCATATACCCTTGAACGACCATCTGCAACCACGTTGTCACAACCGGCAATATGGCGTATGTCCAGGTTATATACCAATAACCTTAGTGACCACCTGGTCAGCCTCATATTCCGATTGTAAAACTGGTCCAAGAACTTGAGAGGGTGATGATCTGGGTAAACTACAACGACCGGACCATAGGCTGGAACACAGACCTCGAAATGCCTCAGAGCAAGTACAACTGCCAGCAGCTCCTCCTTGACAACAGAGCAGCTCCCCTGGGCCGAATTGTACTTCTCCGAGCAGAAACTAACAGGATGCTCCAGCCCATCATCGTCCTTTTCCACAAGGACGGCACCAGCCCCCACACCACTAGCCTCCGTTGCTATTTGGAAAGGTAGGCTAAAGTCAGGGGCCCTGAGGATCGGGCGAGTGCACAACAGGTGTTTTACTTCTCTAAACACCTTCTCACACTCAGGCGCCCATTTGAACTTCTTATCCTTCCAGTTATCCTCCACCTGAGCTTGACTGTCCCGTTCTCCTTCTCCACCTTGACTGCTAAACGTCATCACAGGCACAGTGAGAGGCTCAGGGGGATGCCTCCCATACTCCTTCATGGGATTAACATGACATAACTGATTGTGCTTCCGTCTGTCTGGAGTGGCTACCAAGTAAACCAGGTCCGATAGCTCCTCCACCACCCTATAAGGACCAGCGTACTTCGCGGATAAGGGGTGACCTACAAGGGGCAGTAGAATCAACACCTCCTGACCCCCGTGAAACTCCCTGAGTTAAGAACATAAGAACATAAGAAAATGGGAGTCTGCAGAAAGCCGATTGGCCTAAGCAAGGCAGATCCCTGAGTTCAACCTTGAGGTCGTACCTGTCCTTCCTGAGGGCCTGAGAGCTAGTCAAATTACGGCCAGCCAACTCCAGACTGCGCAACATCCGTTCTCGACTGTTGAGGACACACTTGAGCATCGAACAAGGTTTTTCTGCGCCCTCCCATACTTCTTCAACCATATGGAGAGGCCCTCTGACACGGTGTCCAAAGACGAGCTCATTAGGGCTGAATCCCAAACTCTCCTCAGGTACCTCCCGCACAGCATACAAAACACATGGCAGGCCAAGATCCCAATCCCTCCCACTCTCAAAGCAACAACAACGAAGCACAGATTTCAAGGCTGAGTGCCATCGCTCTAACACACCCTGGCTCTCCGGATGATATGCAGATGACACAACCCCAACAATCCCATGCTGCGGCATTGCTTGGACAAAGAGGCTAGAAGTGAAGTTGTGTCCCTGGACTGACTGAAGCCCCTGCGGGTAACCATACCGGGAAAAATACACTAGCAAGCTTCGGACCACCGTCTTCGCCGACCAATTTCTCATAGGGTACGCGTCAGGGTACCTTGTAGCTACATCTCCCGACTGTGCATCACTGTCCTCCTTCAACTCTTTCGTCTTTTTAAGCCCATCCTCTGCCTTTTCCACAACAGTTGCTGGGTCTTCTTCAGACTCGATATTTGGTCCTAATACTGAGTCCCCGAGAAGGGCCGTTGATACTAAACTCTCAACCGCATCAACTTCCAACCCCTTCTCGGTACCCTTCCTCCGCTGATCTAAAGATTGTTGACCAGAATGTGCCTCCCTGGATGCAGGATCTCCGGTAACAACACACGCCATAGGCTGCACCGGACACTTCTCAACCCACTCCTGCTCCTCCCTACTCACGTCGGCCGGCTTCTCGGCAACGACCAAGGGTGGAGCCTCAGAAGTAGGTCCCGCAAAGTCGTTGCCGAGAAGGAGGTCGACGCCCCCAACAGGTAACTTCTCCACAATTCCTACATCCAGGTCTCGAGTCACACCATCAACTTCCATCTTCATTCTTACAAGCGGGTATGACCTTGTCGCATTAACTCCCTGAACCACAACCACCCGCGCCGTATTGACAGGTTTACCAGTGAAATTTCTCAACAGTGTTTGCGATACCCCAGTGTCACGCAAAATTCTCACCTCATGTCTTCTACCCCCCCACTCCACACAACCGAGTCCCCTGTGGTCACTAAAGGCATCACGGACAGGGAATAAGCCTTCCGGATCCTTCTGCACTGGCAGTGTATTTACCTCGGAAGAAATGACTCTAACAAACTCCGATGTCCTCTTGAACACTCCAATGCCGTGAGCAAAAGACACGGCTGCCGGAGGAGGTCGACTAGGGCACTCATTTGCCTTATGACCCTCCTGGTGGCAACTAAAACACATTAATTTCGGTTTCGGCTTATACTGTGATGTAAAAGGCCCCTGACTTTTCACATACGGTGTGGTGGTAGGTTTGGCTTCAGTTTTAGTTTCATTGCGCTTTGGTTTAAATGTGTCATTGCTACGGGGAGGGGGAGGATAACGGTCCCTAGCACTTGCATCGTACTTCTGTGAGGACCCGCAACCCCGAATCAACGACAGCCGTAGATCAGCCATTTCTGCTGCTTCTACTAGAGTTCTTGGGTTTTTCTCCTTCAAGTTCAAAGTTAGATCACCGCCCGTGCTCTTAAAGAACTGCTCCAACATCATTAACTGCTTAACTCCATCAAACGTTGTTACCTTCTCAGATCGGAGCCAGTTCCCCATAGCATCGGACAAGTCCCGGGCGTGTTCCAAAAAGGTGCTATCTCTTCCCTTAGTTATACCCCGGAACTTCAAACGGTACGTTTCTGGTTGCAGTTCGTAAGCCCTCAGGACAGCCTCCTTGAGATCCTCGTACACAATACATAACTCCAAAGGTAACGCATCGTAGGCTTTAAGACCCTTGCCTATTAATCTAGAGGATACAAGTGCTGCCCATTTATTCTCTGGCCACTGGTGTTCCTGGCACTTCTTCTCAAAGCGTGTGAAAAATTCTGTTACACCACTCTCATCAAACACCGGAACCAGTTTCAATAAGTGCGAGAGAGACTGCTCATGAACACGGTTACCAGCCCCAAGTCGCTGTCCCGTTGTCTCTACTCGCGACTTCTCTACTTCCATGTCGGCACAGTACCTAGTCGACTCAGCTTGGATTTTTGCTAGCTCTATTTGCTGCTGATGCTGAAGCTCACATGCCCTTTGTTGCTGTTGAATCTCAGATGCCCTGATAGCCTTTCTCTCTTCGATCTTAGCTAATTCGAGCTGAAACAATAATTCTGGAGTTAACCCTTGAGGAGGTGAAGGTGCTACAATGTTTGAAATTACCGGTGGTCCCCCCAGGGGCAACCCACCCTGCCAGTCACCACCCAACTGTGGAAGCGTACCCGGGGTCGGCAAACTACTTGGGATGGCTGGGAGTCGAGTGTAGGGGAAGCATGGCCGAAGGGCTCTGAGCACTCAACCCATCTCGCTCACCAGTCACCCTGCCCAGTACACACGTTATCAAGTTATCCTTGGTCATGCTGCTAGTAACCGCATGACCGATAGCTGTGGCCAGGCATTGAAGACCGTACCGATCCATACCCTCCAACCGCTCGGCAGTAACAGGCCATTGCAAAAATATCCTAGCATCCTCCTCACAGTTCACCCGATTAACCCTTTCATCATGCTGCTGTTCCTCAGTTTCGACATTACGTACTGTGTCTCCATTCTCCTCTGACCCGGTATAAGACATGATGCTCACAATAATTTCTCACCACAATATTCAGAAAAGAAGTACCCCAAACTCTTATACCTCAATATACACAACAATTCTCGGAAATACTCAAGGGCTATACTATGTTGCAAACAAAAAAATATTCTTGCTGATCCCCGCAAAATATTCTCCAAAACAACAAATGTTCCCTGCTAATAAATGTAGGTTCACCAAATCCTAGGTAAGGTCGCCATTTGTTAAGACTGGGGTTCAAATATATCAGGGCTCTTATTCATTGGACTAGTAATGGCATAAATGTTACAACGGAAAGCGCTAGCTCCAACCTCTGATGTATATTCCCAGTGAACAAAGAACACAAATACTCTACTGAGTTCTATATGCAATAATAGGCTATCAAACTCTCAATAAATGTGCGTGTACTCTAGGCTTAATGTTATGTGAAAACAGCCTATTACTACCTATAACCAAAGGTGCTTGGTTATGGTATGCAAAGTAAGGTGGTAAGAGAAGTTACAGCTTACGTTACTTTAATCAATAAATGTCAGGCACTCCTGCATGAAAGAAAGTGCACTAAAGTCCTTCAACACTAACAAGGAATCTTCTTTAAATGTTAGATGCTATAAAGATGCTCGTATCGGAAATGGAACCCAAAAAGGCAGGCAGCGGAACAATGCTCGTGCAGGCTATGCACACAAAAATGCAGAATATATAATGCCGTCGGAGCCAAGAATATCCTAAACACAACAACAATAATAATAATCGCCACGACAATGCAGTATTCCTATCAACAAAAAGAGCCTAAGTCGTTTGTGTCTCAATACATCAAACTAGGCTGCGAAATGCTTGTGTAATCATAAATGGGTATGCATAAAAAGAGTAATTGGTTAAATATACTTAATGTCTACTATGATTGATAAAGTCTAGCTAGAGTCAATGATACGAGATACTGGTGCGCATGGCATGCCGCATAGCCTAGTGCAAATCTCATAAGAACATAAGAACATAAGAAAATGGGAGTCTGCAGAAAGCCGATTGGCCTAAGCAAGGCAGATCCCTGTCCCACATAACCCCAATTCAATTACAAAGCCCAATTATAGGCTTCACACTCTAATACCCTGAGGATCATCTTACCAAAACGGTTAGAGATTAACGCAGGATTATGGAGGTCTGCAGAGCGCTGATTGGCCCAACCCGGCTGATCCCCCTTCACACCCAACCCTTCTCGTCCATATGCTTATCTAATTTTATCTTAAAGCTCCCTACAGTTTTAGGTCCCACTATAGCACTTGGTAGTCCATTCCACCCATCTACAACTCTGTTACCAAACCAATACTTGCCTATATCTTTTCTGAAACGAAATTTATCTAATTTGAAACCATTGGTACGAGTTCTTTCGCTATCACTGAGCTTTAGTACATTTGCCATGTCCCCTTTGTTAATCCCACTAACCCACTTGAACACCTCTATCATATCCCCTCTAACTCTGCGTCTCTCTAACGAATGTAAACCTAATTTCTTCAACCTTTCTTCATACGAAAGATTTCTAATATTATGGATCATTTTTGTCATTCTACGCTGTACTCTCTCCAATGAATCTATGTCCATTCTGTAATAAGGACACCAAAATTGGACAGCATAATCCATATGGGGTCTCACTAATGACAAGTAAAGTTTTAAGATAACATCATCAGTTCTGTTACTCACACTCCTAGAGATGAACCCGAGAATCCTGTTTGCCTTATTACGAACGCTTATACACTGTTTTCTAGGCTTCAAATCATTGCTAACAAACACACCTAGATCTTTCTCGCAGTCTGAATTTTCTAATTCTAAATTAGCTAGTTTATATTTAACATTTATTTGCATCTTCCCTATCTTTAATACCTTGCATTTGTCAATGTTAAACTTCATCTGTCAATTTACTGACCATTCATGTAAGGTATCTAGATCCCTTTGGAGGCACTCTATATCGCTATCTGAATCAATTGATCTCCCTATTTTAGTATCGTCTGCGAATTTACTTATCCTACTAGTTATACCTAAATCTAGGTCATTTATGTATATAAGAAACAACAGGGGACCTAATACCGATCCCTGGGGGACACCACTTTTGACTGCTCCCCATTCTGACTTCGTACCATTTATGCTGACTCTCTGCTTCCTACCAATTAGCCATGACCTAATCCATCCTAACAACGCCCCACCTATTCCATGTGCCTCAACCTTTCTCATCAATCTCTCATGAGGGACTCTGTCGAAAGCTTTACTGAAATCTAAATATATAATATCATATGACTTGTCATTATCTACTGTTTCATATACCTCTGAGAAAAAACTAAGCAAATTAGTAAGGCAAGACCGTCCCTGAGTGAATCCATGCTGAGAAGAATTGATTAAGTTAAATGTTTCTAAGTGGTTTCTCATTTTCCTAGCAATAATTGACTCTAGTAGTTTTCCTATGATTGAAGTGAGACTAATGAGACTAATTGGATGCTATTGATTTATCACCTTTTTTGAAGATCGGAACTACATTTGCAAGCTTCCAAGCTTCTGGAACTATACCTGTTTCTAATGACTTGTTAAATAGAAATGTTAATGGATAACTTAACTCATCTCTGCATTCTTTTAATACTCTAGCATATACCTCACCAGGACCAGGCGATTTATGAGGTTTCAGTCTGTCAATTTCCTTAACCACATCATTTCTACTTATAGTAACCGTACTTAACCTATTTTCTATACTATCGCTGTATACCTTACGGACTTCTGGAAACTGTGCCAAATTTTCATTAGTGAAAACGGAAAGAAATTGACTATTTAATGTACTGCACATTTCTAAATCACTTTCTGTCAATTTTCCTATCGAAGTTTTAAGGGGACCAATTACATCTCTAACCTTGGATTTATATAGTTGGTAAAAAGCTTTAGGATTATTTTTTGAGTCATTGGCAACCTTAATTTCATAATTTATTTTTTCTTTCCTAATATCCTTTTTTACCTGTCTTGATAGATTCTGATAGTAAGCAAGTAGGTGAATTTCGCCTTTTCTAATTTTTCTATATATTCCTCTCTTTTGTCCTAGCAGATCTAATAGTCTATTATATATTAAAATACACATAATTGTGATCACTATTTCTTATGTGGTCCCCGATTTCTACACTATTTATCATATGTTCATTGTTACTGAAAACTAAATCGAGAATATTATCACCTCTAGTCGGCGTATCTATGAATTGAGATAAAAAAACTATCTTGTACTACCTCAATAAACTCCTTTGAATCAGAGTCGCCTATTTGTTGCTGCCAATCTATATTAGGGAAATTTAAATCCCCCATAATGCACACGTTGCTAAGCCTTGATGCTATTTTAATTTCCTCCCATAATGATGTTCCGTCATTTCTACTCATATTTGGCGGTCTATACATAACTCCAATAACTAAAGTCTCACTACCTTCGTTAACTTCTACCCAAACACTTTCATTTTCATTATTTACTCTAATACCTGATTTAGTACAGCTTTTTAATGAACTCCTGACAAACACTGCTATACCGCTACCCCTCTTACTTGTTCGGTCATATTTAAACAAACTATATCCCGGTATATCAAACTCTGCTAAAAAATGCCTGGTTTCTGTATTAATCCATGTTTCAGTTAGCGCTATTATGTCTATATTTTCTTTGCTAACCAGTGCTCTAAGTTCGTTCATTTTGTTACATAAACTCCTGCAATTTGTATAATAAACACTCAAACTATTACTTGTATTTGCAACTATTTGTCTATTGTTTTTAACTAATTTATTTTTACCTGTTGAACTACTGGACCTAGACGGAAAATCTACGCTATCAGAATGTTCGTTATTACTATCAATTTGATGTGGCTGGGATTCTATTTTACTTACACACCTATGGTTTATTAACAAAACCCCGCAACAAACTTGTCGAGTGAGCTGGCTAAGGTCGAAACTCCTAGTCGAGAGAGATGTACTCCATCCTGGGCATACAGTTCATCCTTACCGTAGAATACTTCAAGTCTGTGCGTCAAATATTACGTTATAGGGAAGGGTAGCTCTCTTGAGAAACCTTAATACCGAAGTATTAAGCGTTCTCCTGGCGTACCTCAAAGACAAACAATCGAGACTAGAACAGTGCAGAATGGTATAGGCAAAAAGCCCTCATTCGTGCATGCTCTACTCTCAATGGCACACAGACTAGAATTTACTCAATCAACTCCAGTTCTCAGGTATGTCGTGCAGCTTTTAACTAAAGCCAGCACTCATAGGAAACAATACCTTATAATATCAGACTCCTAGTCTAGCATTATCTAATCCAGCAGAACACTAATAATTAACGGAAGCGGTACTATGAAATATGGATGCTAACCAATGCTTCGTGATCAACTTATCTTAACAACTAACATACAGGGGTTATATCAGACCTTAACGCACAATACAACTGGCCAGCATGAAGCTGATTTTGCAGAGTTAACCAAAGGGGGTATAATATTAATAAAAGGTGGTGAAAGATATGGAAAATGAGAGAGATAGGCAGAGGAAAAGATTCTCAGGTACAGAGCAGGTGACAGGTAGCAAGGGAAAAAGATGGGTGCGTTCTAGAAACCAGATCTGAGGGAGAGAGTGGCGAGGAACTGTATATATACTCGCACCAGCTCGAGCCGCGTGGGAAAAAAGCGGTTACAAGTCCTCTAGCCACTACTAAAGAAGCCAGCCAAGCATGACGTCACAAAGCATGTTAAAAAACTCCCTCAACGAATCCCCACGAGGCCAGCCAGCTATGACGTCATCGAGTATAGCAAAACACTACGCGCCTCCTAACACTCTGTTCTACTCACTGACTTTCTCTCTCTCTCTCTCTCAATTCCTATCATTACTACTTAATGATAAAACATATACTTTGCAATTAAATATATAAAGCCTTGACATGGGCGAAAACAAAGAGCCTTTCTGGACTGCCCATGACACAAGCTTTCATATGAAATAAAGCACACAACAATACATCAACTGTAGCCACATCCACTGCCCCGGCGATCCTAGCGAGTCACTGTAGGACAAGCCATGCGGTTCTAACGGAGTGGTTAACGTCACATTATATTATGGTTATTAGAATGAGATATAATATATATATGTACCCTTGTACATAAGTAATTCAAGGACTAATAGTTGGATAAATTGGAATATATATATATATATATATATATATATATATATATATATATATTTCCAAGTGAGAGCAGAAGAAAAAGAGACACCAACAATATTGAGAGAAGATGAAGGATTGATTTTTGTATTGTTGAAGAATAAGGGACAGTCCTCTGGGAGGTCCGAACAGGTAGATAAGGTGGAGAAATTGGGTTTTGGAACCATTAAAAGCCAGAAGGTTTTCTCTGCCCCAATTGGAAATAGTAGTTAGATCAGAAGATAAGTGTTGCATGGTTTCATTACGTTTGTTCTTGAGGGATTGCTGGCTGGAGCGTTCTGGAAAACTAATTGAGTAGTGTAAGGTAGAGTTGTCTGCGTATGAATGGATGGCACTGGAGGTACAGTTGAGAAGATCATTTATGAAAATTAGAAAGAGAATAGGAGATACGACAGAGCCCTTAGGAACACCGGAGTTGATAGGATGAGAAAGTGAGCAATGGCTGTCCACAACCGCAGAAAGAGGGTAGTTTAGAAATTAAAGATTTGTGCCAGACTCTATCGAAGGCCTTCGATATCTTTAGTGCAATAGAAAAGGTCCCACCGAAGTCCCGAAAGGAGGATGACCAAGAGTTAGTAAGAAATAAAATAAAATCACCAGTAGGGCAACCCTTAAGGAAGCCATACTGGCGATCTGAGAGCAGATTATGAGAAGAAAAATGCTTGAGAAATTTGGAAGCAAGAATAGTTTCAAAAACTTTAGAGATACAAGAGATGAGAGCAATTGGACGATAGTTGGAGAGTTGAGAGCGATCACCCTTCTTTGGGGCAGGTTGATTGAGAACAAACTTCCAGCATGAAGGGAAGACGTTAGAGGCGAGATAGAGACAAAAGAGTTTCCATAGGCAGGAGTCAGCACGGAAGCAGAGTTTTTGAGTACATCAGGTAGAATACCGTCCGGACCGTATGTATTCTTAATATTAAGCCCAGAGAGGGTAGAAGTACTTTCTACCCTCTCTGGGCTTAATATTAAGAATACATACGGTCCGGACGGTGTTCTACCTGATGTACTCAAAAACTCTGCTTCCGTGCTGACTCCTGCCTATGGAAACTCTTTTGTCTCTATCTCGCCTCTAACGTCTTCCCTTCATGCTGGAAGTTTGTTCTCAATCAACCTGCCCCAAAGAAGGGTGATCGCTTTAGAAGATATTAGGATATTATACATAAGTAGAAGAGAGGGGGCTGGAGAGGGAGGAATAGCACCGGAATCATCCAAGGTGAAGTTTGAGCGAAGAGTTCAGCTTTGTCAGAGGAAGAAGTGATGGTTGTGCCATCAGAGTGGAAAAGGGGAGGGAAAGACAAGGAAGATAAATTGTTGGAGAGGTTTTGGCTAGATGCCAGAAAGCTTGGGAAGAGCTAGAGTTAGATAGTTCAGTGCATTTATTATTAATGAAAGAGTGCTTGGCAAGTCGAAGAACATATTTGGCTTGATTCCGGGCAGAAACATAGGAAGAATGAGATTCTTGAGTTTCTTTGTTGCGGACAGCAGTAGAACAAGCGTGAGTAAACCAAGATTTGTTTGCATTAATCTGAGAATAAGAAAATGGAATATACGCTTCCATGCCCGAGAGGATTACCTAGGTAATGCGTTCAGCACTCTCCGAGGGCCCTCAGCCACGGAAGCAGATGTCATTCCATGGAAAATCAAAGGAGTAATGCCGAAGAGCCTCCCAGACCGCAGCACCAAAGTGCCACAAGCGCCGCTGGCTCGGAGGATCGGGTGGCCGTACTAGAGAGATAGGACAGGTAACGGAGATTAGTTTATGGTCGGAGGAGCCCAAAGGACAGAAAAGATTGACAGTATAAAAAGAACGGTAAAGGTCGTTGCACACTGACACAACAGCCCCTTCAAGACTGGCACGAACATCCACGGCACATACAAATCCTGTGTCTTGCCGAATTTACTACAGATCGCGGCGAAAATGGCTGGCATTGTTAGAGTCGTATCTCTAGCGTATCTCTTCCGCACGACTTGATAAGACTCTAGCGATGCCGACACGGTGGAGAAAGGAATGCTACGAAGAAGATAGAAAAAGTCGTGCGAAGGGTACACGACTAGTCCATGGACAAGATACGACCCAAAAGACTGCGATACAACTCAGAAGAACAATATCAACGCCGTATCGACGCCGTGAGACGTGCAACCGGATTGAGGCTAGACGCGTGGTTGCCAATTTTCCACACGGAAGAGATACAGTCCGCACGAATGTAGGAAAAAAAGGCACCGGAAATAAGGGCACTGGGAAAAAAAGGCACAAGAAAAAATGGCATATTCTTGGGGTAGGAAAAAATGGCATATTATGAAAATCTATCATAATGTTTAATTAGGTAACTTTATTATCCAGGATTTATTCCTAAATGGTTTATTATTCAAGAATTATATAATTTTAATATATTTGTTATATTTATTGTACTTCTATATTTTGCTTTAATTACACTATACTTTTATTTAACTAACCTGACCTAATATGAGAATTCACTTTGACTATGCTGTTCAGTGTTGGTGTCATTATTATAGAATGGATATTGACTTTCTGGAGGCAGTCCAACGAAGAATGACGCAAATGATCTGCATTGTTAGAAATTTATCATAAGAGGAGAGGCATTCATGAGAAAGACGAAGATGTATAGGAGATATGATATAGGTGGTAAGTGGATGAAAGGTATCAATAAGGGAGATATAAATAAGGTATTAAGGCTTAATAACAACGAGATAATCCGTTCAAATGGCTTCAAATTGGATACATTTTGTTTATAAAATATATAGGTAAGCACTGGTTTGGGAACAGAGTTGTGAAAGTGTGTGGTTAGCTCAGGAATGGTAGAAAATGTTAAGTACAAAGTTGATAGTCATATGAATGATATGGGTTGGGTGTGAATGGGATCTGCCTTGTGTGGGCCTGTCGGCCTTATGCAGAATTCCGGTTTCTTAAGTTCTAAGCTAATCTATCCTAACCTAACCTAACAACCTAAACTATGGTGAGTACACTACCAGATATATATAATTACATTATGAAAAATTGGATATTGCATTGAAACACATTTTATTGATATATTACTTCTTAATACAACATATTTTTTTATGTACCATTTTTTCATAGTCCGTAATGTGTGACTTTTTTTCAAGTGCCTTTTTTCCTTGTGTCTTGTTTTCCAGTGCCTTTTTTTCCTGTGCCGTTTTTTCCGGTGCCTTTTTTCCGAGTACCATCCGCACGGCAGGCTTACGCACCAGACGACGTTGATACGAGCCATACGGCTTTGATACGGACCATACGTCTTTGATACGGACCACACGATTGTGATACGGCGAGTTCGTGATGGAGACCAGACTCAGACGATTTTTTACAGTTGCCGGGGGATTCCCACAAACTTTTGAACAGCTCAAAATCTCGTATCGACCCCCGATACGTCGCCTGGACCATAACAGTCACCCACGGCTAATTCCCGATATCCACGATTATGTTGCCGATTCGCCGTATCAGGCTGAAAGTTCGGGTCGGGAACTCGCCTGGAGGGGCTTTTGTGTCAGTGTGCAACGACATTTAAGGTCGTTGCTCACTGACACGACCACCCCTTCAAGACTGGCACAAACACCCACGACACATGCAAATCCTGTGTCTTGCCGAATTTACTAGAGATCGCGGCGAAAATGGTTGGCATCGTTAGAGTCGTATCTCTACCGTATCTCTACCATATCTCTTCCGCACGACTTTATAAGACTCTAGCGATGCAGATACGGTGGAGAAACGGATGCTACGAAGAAGATAGAAAAAGTCGTGCGAAGGGTACATGACTAGGCACGGAAAAGATACGACCCAAAAGACTGCGATACAACTGAGAAGAATCGTATTGACGCCGTATCGACGCCGTGAGATGTGCAACCGGATTGAGGCTAGACGCGCGGTTGCCAACTCGACCGTTGCCAATTTTCTGCACGGAAGAGATAAAGTCCGCACGGTACTCGGAAAAAAAGGCACCAGAAAAAACGGCACAGGAAAAAGAGGCACTGGAAAAAATGTCACAAATTACGGACTAGGAAAAAATGGCACATAAAACAAAATGTTGTATTAAGAAGTAATAGGTCAATAAAATGTGTTTCGATGCAATATGCAATATTGCATAATGTAAGTATATATATCTGGTAGTGTAGGCCTACTCACCATAGGTTAGGTTAGGTTAGGTAAGGTTAGGTTAGGTTAGAACTTAAGAAACCGGAATTCTGCATAAGGCCGACCGGACCACACAAGGCAGATCCCATTCACACCCAACCTATATCATTCATATGACTATCAACTTTGCATTTAAAAAATTGTCTACCATTCCGGAACTAACCACACACTTCCACAACTCTGTTCCCAAACCAGTGCTTACCTATATCTTTTTTAATGCGGAACTGATCCAATTTGAAGCCATTTGAACGGGTTTTCTCACCGTTATTAAGCCTTAATACCTTATTTCTATCTCCCTTATTGATACCTTTCATCCACTTAACCACCTATATCATTATCTCCTCTACATCTTCGTCTTTCTAATTAATGCAAGCCAAGCGTTCTCAGACTCTCCTCATAGGCTTATGATGAATTTCTAACAATGTGGATTATTTGCGTCATTCTTCGTTGGACTGCCTCCAAAGAGTCAATATCCATTATATAATAAGGACACCAAAACTGAACAGCGTAGTCCAAGTGAGGTGTCACATTAGGTCAGGTTAGGTTAAATAGAAAGTAGGTCTACAATAAATATATAACTAATATATTAAAAATATGTATTTCTTGAATAATACATCATTTAGGAACAAATCCTGGAAAATATATTTGCCTTATTAAACATTGTGATACGTTTTCATAATATGCCATTATTTCCGATGCCTTTTTTTCCTACATTCGGCCCGCACGGCAGGCTTACGCACCAGACGACGTTGATACGGGCCATATGGTTTTGATACGGACCATACATCTTTGATACGGACCACACGATTGTGATACGGCGAGTTGGTGACGGAGACCAGACTCAAACGATTTTTTACAGTTGCCGGGGGAGTCCCACAAACTTTTGAACAGCTCAAAATCTCGTATCGACCCCCGATACGTCGCTTGGACCGTGAGGGTCACCCACGGCTAATTCCCGATATCCACGATTATGTTGCCGATTCGCCGTATCAGGCTGAAATTTCGAGTCTGGAACTCGCCTGGAGGGGTTTTCGTGTCAGTGTGCAACGACCTTTAGAAGTCGGAAACAGGTCAAGAATGTTGGGCTGATCTCCGAAGCGATCCGGGATACGGGTGGGTTGCTGGACTAGCTGCTCTAGATCATTTAGGATAGAAAAGACGAAGGCTTGTTTACCAGGTTGGTCAGTAGTAGGAGAGGAGAGCCATTGGCGGTGGTGAACGTTGAAATCTCCTGGATGCAGATTTCCGAGAAGGGAGAGATGGATAGAATGTGTTCCACTTTAGAGTTTAGATAGTCAAAGGATTTGGGAAAGTCGGTAGAGTTAGGGAAAAGATAGACAGCACAGAATGTTAGGATGAGAGTGACAGGATAGTTTAAGCCATAAAGTTGAGAATTCAGATGAGTCAAAATCGGAAACACGAGAGCAAGTGAGTTTGTTATGCACGTATGCACAACATCCGCCGTTGGCTTTGAAACTAGGATAGAGAAAGTAGGAGGATACAGAAAAGCGGCTGCTGGCAGTTGCCTCAGACACCTGGGTTTCAGTGAGGAAAAGAAGATCAGGTTTGAAGGAGGATATTTGGTGTTCAACTGAATGAAAATTACATGAAAGGCCACGAACATTGCAAAAGTTGATAATACGAGTGACAGGCCGTGGTCCAGAGCATTTAGAGGGGTCGTCAGGGGATAGTCAGGTGGGTGTGGTGGCATTTATGCCCCCCCCCCCCCCCCCCCCCCTGCTGACTCCGAGGCTTGGTTTTCGTTTATCATCATGCAATTTGTCTTTTTATTTTTTGTGCAAGGAGGAAGTGTGGTGTGCATGTTAAGTGTAGTGAAGTAGATCGGAGGAGGAAGTGTTTATGAGAGCATATATATATATATATATATATATATATATATATATATATATATATATATATATATATATATATATACAGTGTATAGATATATATAAACACAGTATATATATATATATATATATATATATACAGTATAATGCTCTTTTGTATTTTTAAGGGTATTGATCTACTTATATATGCTTATATATGTATGCTTTCTATGTCTGTTATCCCTATTTATGAATATCCAATACATTGAATACATAATTTGTATTTCTACCCACTCAACTAATCACTCAATTTGATTTGGCTAAACAAATACTAGCATAACTTTGTTACTACACAGATGTTATGATTTGGTGTGAAATAAGATTTGCGTTCAGAAAATTTACGTTCAGACACAGGCACAGCAGGAAAGCAGGGATACTATACTGTATAATACTTCAAATGACAAAGGATGTTGATGAATTCCAGGCCCAGAGTAAGAATCTATACCATGTGGCCTGCTCCGAGCTGTCCCAAGAGGATAGGGATAAGTTAGTATGGGAAGCCATTATAGTCAATTTGCCTGTACTTCGTCGGGAGAGGACGACCTTGGAAACCGTCGTCAGGAGTCCTCAAGACCTACAAGAGCAATTTCTCTCCACCCGCCGAAAATGTAGGGCATGTATCCAATTATAGGTTAGAATCACTGTCCGATTCAAAATTTAGCATAGAAAAAGGTGTCCTTCGACCAATTCTACTTTCATTTTGACATAATTGTTCTCAAGTTCGCATCGTATAATCATAACCAAATATACTAAACATGAATGAAATAGCCAAATACTATTTTTTTGTTTTGTTATTGCAGATACCTGAATCATGTATCAATTATTGTATGCAGGTTTCGCGAGACCCTGGCTTTAGCTTTTTGATTATCACTATTATCCCATACCACACAGGTGACATAAATGTACGCCATAGCATAATTCAATGGTGACTGGCGTGTGAGGTACATTTACGCATTATATTTCCCCGGGTGATATTTGGTATTACTGAACAGTTGCCAGACGAGAAATGTATCCAACATCTCATTCCATTGCATTCTCAGTACCACACAACTCATTGTAATGGGTTTAGGTGCTTGCAAGCGCCTCCATTTGTTTTACCTTGAACTTGCGCCAAAACGCGTTCACTTCTATGCGTTTGTATTGACACCTACAGATGAGGTAGGATTTGCTTTGTTTTTTCTTGGTATAGGCCATATCTTTTACTGTCTTTTTTACATAATATTTTCTTCCTTAACTTTTTTATTTCGTAGAATTAAAGTGAGTGGAATTTCGCGAAACATAGTTCCTTAGTCTGTGATACCTCAAAACACACTACTTTATCGTAATAGTGTTATGGACAGAGAAGAGCTGTTGATTGATGTCAATCTAAAGCTTAGAACGAGTACTTTTCATCACATAACTTTCTGGTTATTATAACTTGATGAAATATGCCTGCCAAGAGGTGTATGGTATGAGGAATATGCCCGCTCCTAGAGAGTTAACAATATTCGCAAATACCATAATACACTTAACATATTTCAGAAGTCGCAGACAGTACGGAACCTTTCTCTTCATGAATATAGACAAAACTACACAATTATATGAACAAGAATGGCTTGTTTACTGCTGATATTGGTATTGGCAGCTTCTCAGACAGTCAATGGAAAGTTTTCGCTAACAGGTAAGTGTAACTGCAAATTATGTATATTATTAAATACAGCTCTCAAATAAATAATAATAATAACAATACTAATACTATTGTCAGATTCATTGTCAGGACACTTAGCATGTTTACATATCACTAATATGACACAATATTGCTTTTAATTACCTACCGAAAAATGGACAAATTTATCTTGAAGGGGGTTCTATTTTTTTTTTTTTTTTATAAAGCTTGATGGAGGTCTAGCGAGGAAACTGAAAATTGTATTTATAAAGCAATACCAATTGACCAAAAATAACCACTACCCCCCTAATTAGTGAAGAGTGATGATACAACATTGGCTGTGAGGGCACTGAATGCTGTACTTGCTGCTGCCGAAGAACCACACTTCATCATGTTCATCACTGACAAACAATATGTGGTGAGTACAATGTATTCAGTTATCATTACCCGATTAACTGTGAAGGTCTTTAGTTTAATATAATAACTAACATAAACATCAATAGTTCAAATGTTAGTGTCAATAATAATTCATGTTATTTATTTTGCTTGCAAGGGCAACACCTCCTTAAGTACTTACCTTTGCTTTCACTATTCTATATTTGGGTTTCTGCTATGTCCGTTATGATTAAGTCATGGTCACCTCGCTAAGGCCTGTGTGGTGAGTGTATATATGTATATACCTCCAGCTAAACAAGGGAGTGGAGTTCTCGAAAAGGGGCTCCAGTTCTGACACTTTTCTTGACTTACAGTGAGCTGCCTTAACCTCTTCACCCCATTACGTAATTATCATCATAATATGGTTATCATTAGACGATTGTCTTTTGCTTGTAATCCATCTATACGACTCAAATTGGTAAATATGATCTCAATAAACCCTCTTATTAACATAGGTCCTTCTTAAACTGAATAATACCATCTATTCTTAGCCAGAATCAAAGGTAAAAAGGCGTCATGAAGCTGAAGGGAAAATCCAGAAGGGTTGATCGCTTCTAAAGTCCTATTCTAACTCACTATCCAGATACATGATGTTTCGGAGGTTTCGGCACCGAGGGGCGTTGCAGTGTTCGAGATTCCAGATGTTGAACTGGCTACTAATGGAGCACATACACAATTGTTGAACATCGTCAGTCAAGCTAGCATGGTATGTGGTCATTTAAGGCGGGTTGATTGATGTTTCTGGATCCCTTCTCCCTCGTGTTTAATCCAATTAGATTTGAGATTGTAAAACGTTATTTCCATTAGTTTGGCGATTGTAAGACCAGTCACCCCATAAAAGGTTTTCTTTTTCAATATATAGTATCAAAATCCCACCAATTAACTTACAAATACCCCTAATGTATGACATCAACGAAACAAATTTATACATGTCGTATATACTCCAAGGATTCAAACCTAGAATGCTCACACCGAAATTCCGAGCACTAACCATTACGGTATGAAGACAGGTAAAGATTTATGCACAAGCTCACGATATATTATCCATTATCGAATACTGGATATTAATCTAAGCATGTACATATACCGAGCCAGACTCAGCTGGTACAGACGAATACTTTTTTTTTTTTTGTGTGACAGAAAGAAGTGTGGTGTGCTTGTTTAGTGTAGTGAAGTAGATAGCAGGTGTTTGTGAGAGCCAGCTGGATCACTCTGTGTAGGTGAGGCACAAACAAACAGTAAGCAAAGCCAGACAAATGAAACAGGAGTTCCAGCAACTCCTTATCATATGCCTATAGGCATCCCCTAGTTATTGCCTTGTTCGATTGGTGCCTGCAATCTCCCCATCTGTTAACAGTCTTCTATTATAGAGATCGCCACCTGTAAGTGGCACCGATTAGCGTGTCGCACATTGGTAATTTGTTTAGGGTCAATTCCCCCAGATGTGTTGCCCGCCAAGGCCATCGACCCAGAAACACCCCTATCACAGGGGGACCGCCTAACACCAAAGACGGCTCTATTATAGGGGAAGAGTGGAGGAGGGGATGTACCTGAACTCTTCAGGGGAGCCCAGGGACCCTTACTCGTATAATCCAGGGGAAAAGGGTCTAGGTTTTGCCATTCAGGGCTGGGGACTGGTTAGTTTAGGAAGTGGATTTCCCCCACACTATGAAGGGGACCGCAGTGCGCAAAAGGGTCATGGAGGACGCGTTCAAGCAACCCGACTCCTCTGAGTCCCCCAGGACCCCCTCACACACCAGAGTCAAGACCCTCACCTTCACCAATACCAAACCCCACATCCCACACCACCTACCCCTTCCCATCCTCCCCCACTCACTTGCCCTGAAATACTTACTCTTCTGTCTGTGTGTGGGGTATTTGAAATACAAATTTCCAAACCCAGAAAACTCCACAAACTATTACCAATACCTCACACACAGACAGAAGAGTTGGTATTGCAGGGCAAGTGAGTGGGGGAAGATCTATTTATGCTAATTCCTCAAATATTAATAAACACAAATTGATTAATCATATAACTGACAAGAGAATCATGAACTTATCTCGGTACATCTACCAAAATATATATCAGGTTCTCAAACTGTGGTGTGCTCACCATTCGATAATAATTGTATCCTTGGCTGGTGTATTATTGTATACCTGGCAAGATTTCAATCTGGCTTTCTTGCCTATATTATGTGATGGAAAGCTTGACAACACATATGGACTTAGTTTACCCATCAGTTTGTTAATGTCTGTCTTTTGAGTTTTCCAATGACTAGCTGTATAAGGGGGGAGGTAACGTGAATGTGGTTCCAGGCCATAAAAATTGAAACTACATGTTTCTGTTCAGGCTTTGTCTCCAGTCGGCCAATCCCAGCATTGGGTATGTGCCCGAGTATATATATATATATATATATACATACATACATAAAATATATACTGTAGATTAAAGAGCAATATTAAAAGAAACTTTGGGCCAGATGGAAATCTTACTGACTGTACATGAATCAATTGGTTCTTATAATCATCATAAAACAACATCAATACACTCATTATGACTATCAATTTGGCTAACAGAGTGAAAACCAATACTCACTACCACGGGCTGATGATCAGCTCAGGCGGGCTACCGTTCCGTTTTCTGTTACTTTCGGGCAACATTTCACCTCCTTTCATGGATGATAACTACATATTATTTGTTTCTCCTTCATTATACCTAGAGCACTTTGTATATAATTATTAAAGATATAAAACAAACTTCCTCGCTTGGCCTGTCCCATATATCTCAATCTTCCTTCGCCATACAATTTAATAGTTTTGGTGCTGTTGACGTATGTGTACATCACACGTAAAACATATACAGATATTTGCGATGAGCAACGATCGCATATGTTTTGCTATTACCATCTAACTCGTTTGTACCATGCCGCTCCTTTTTTTTGGCCATATGCTTCAATAAGCTTCTAAACTTCCCTTCCATAGTATTATCAGTCTACTACAAGCATCAGTTTTCAGAGGGTGGTGTCCAAGCAAGAGGTGTTTTAGAAGGTGAAGCTTAAGCAAAACAGGTCCACTTCTTCATGCATTTGTGACAACTCTATATAAGGTATGAATGTGAGGTTCATTTCATGTTACATGTCATATATCTTACAGTCTTTTAAACATCAAGTTTGATAAATTAACTATTTATTTTATCGAGATATTGCGAGTGTTTAATTACGAAAGAGGCAGAGAAAGGAAGTGATAATTCATTTGGTATAGGGTCACATTATACTAAACAGGAAAGTTGCACTTGATCTCAAGACCAGAAGCGGGGAGAATTTGAATTGATATTTCCATTGGAACTCTTTTTACTTCAAATA
This sequence comes from Paralithodes platypus, assembly GCA_032716605.1. NCBI lineage: Eukaryota > Metazoa > Arthropoda > Malacostraca > Decapoda > Lithodidae > Paralithodes > Paralithodes platypus. Next base: position 34,860,403 of record CM064546.1, read on the forward strand.
TAGCTACGGATACGGCGCTAGGGCGACATATATTGAATTAAAAGAGCGGGAAATGGTCCAACCTACAGAAAGCGGTAAAGCAATGTATAAAATCCCCGCAAGAGAAGGGTAAAGACCTAATTGGTACAGATATGACACAGATTTGACAGAAATAATATTGACATTGCATGGTATTATCACCTGATTCTTCTGTACTTAATAACTTAATTAATAATCCTCCTAAAGCTCGGTTCACACATGCACGAATTAACGTCACATCCGTCCCTGACCAAGAAAATAGGCAGGATGGCATCAATCTGGAGGCCCCATGTGGCCACGATGGCCACTAGGGTCGTTCCAACGTTTTTTTGCCGCCGTTCTCATCCCGTTAATCGTCGTCTAAACGCCGCCAGTCGTCGTCTAGACGCCGCCAGGCTGTGTCTAGACGATGACTGCTCCCGTGTGTGTCCGTGTGTGTCCTGTGGGTGTCCCCGACATAACACGTTTTCTGGCAGTTGCCCCGACCCACACAGACCATTCTATGCTGCACAAAAAGGACGCCGCCTAGGCACGGCGAATTAATGGGTCGGGAACGGACGGGACGTTAATTCGTGCATGTGTGAACCGAGCTTAAGACATCCTCCCTATGTTTCCCTCACTCTGATGAGAAATGAGGGATGGCATCCTCACGTCTCTCCCTCACTCTGAGAAGAAAATATGTGTGGCATCCCTCATGAAACTCAATTATTAAATTGTAACACTACATTGGCAGTGCAGCATCAAGTCGACACTGGCAATAAGGTTGAAGAACCTTCAAAGCAAAGTATAATTTTTGATCAAACAGGTTCCGAGTGCGATTAGGGGTAAACTCTATTTATTTATATATATACTGTATATTGATTAGTAATATTTCATGCATCATAGGGAAAGGTAACATGGTTAGTGTCTATGGTCCTCTCATCCACTTGCATTTTCTGCTTTCAAGATAGTGAAAAGAGGTGGTGAATAAGAACATTTTCGTTTTGTAGGTGTTAACTTCTATACCTTGTGAAATATCAATACACATAGAGGACCGCATCCTGGGAGACGTCATTAGACACTTTCCATTTCCCTCTAAAGCTAGGAGAAACAGAGCCCTATAACGGTGCATACGTCAATTACAGGGTACAGTGTATAATTATATCTTAATTGTAGAACAAAATGGTACACATCAACAGAGTTTTATAGTTAATGTTTTTAATTTGAATAGATAAACCGAAGAACACTATTTATATGTACCATTTTGTTACAATTAAGTGCTGAATATGTTACAGGTTACGCTCCTTCCTTTCCACTCCGCTCAGGCTACCTCTAGCTTTTGTTATGTAAGCATAGCATTGTTTATATTCACTATTCTCTGTAGAGGGGGATACATTGATTATATCCTCTTCTGTGAGCAATATGCTCAGTGTTAAAATTACAGGATGTTCACAAACTATTCATTCTGGGATATCTTATAGCTTTTCTTTAATAATGCAACCCTCAGTTACAGAAAGTGTCGGCATTCACCACCATGATTGTAGCAAGCAATAACCTAGAATTCCTAGAGCTGATTTTGAAAATAGCACACCAGCATCTTCTTCTGGTGTGGTCTACAAGGCTGCTCGTCCTCACAGATCTTCAGACCAACACAAACACAGAACTTCGTAAGACTCTGATGATGACCAACTCTTTCCTGCTTCGTGTTACTCAGAGAGTTGAATACAGGTAAAGTATTTAAATTATAACTCCACGATAATGTTATCAACAACGCTATTATTAACATAGTTAGCAGTAGCAGCAATATTATTAGAACATATACTAAAACATAGATGAACAACACATTCATAGTTATTGCTAATTGATCAACGTATTTGTTTGCACTCGCTAATGGTGGTACATTATTGGCAAGTATCTTGAAACATTGGGCGACGTCATGTAAAACATACATTCAGCTTTAACTACATATACTACATATACATACATAAATTTAAAGACAGAGTGCTCCAAAATGAAATTTGGTTCCAGGCTCACGTCTAAATGGCGGCGCTCGAAGCAGCCTGGTTGAGAGCTGCCCTTATTTTTCCAGAAGATTTAAATACAAGATCAGAACGAATAGTCTGAGCCCACGTCTTTCTAGGTTTACCTCTTTGTGCAGTCTCGCTGACTGTACATGGTGATGCCATATGTTTTGTTTATGTAGAAAATAACATTCTACCAATATGCCTACAATCAGATTAAGTAATAACATTGGTTTGGCACATGACAATTGATAGGTTTCCATGTTTTGCAACCACACAGTATATCAAAGATGAAATGTCTCCTGAAGATACATACCACTGTCCTATTAATTGGTATTGACGTTTCTACGAATATTTGATATAACATATATTCCATTCGAACCTGTCTTTCCACATTTGCAGAGTTGATATATACTTGGAGCTTCCGTACAGTCAGCTTAAGGATATGCCAGTAAAAGTAGCTTCATGGAACGCTCAGAAAGGTTATTCATTAACCAATACAACAGAAACTGCATTCCCGGATAAATTTTTCACGTAAGATATAATTATCTAATTTTTCATAGAACCGTTTAAATTGAATCTTAACTTATATTAAGACATTGATACATTCATAATCATAGTTAAGCGCTTCTGTACCAGCGACGTCTTATTAATTGTATTCTGGTTATATTTAGACGATTATGTGCAGTTTTAGAAGGATCTGTGGTAGTAAAATAGGTTAAGTGAGATAGTCCTAAGATTGTTAATTGCTGGAGGCCCTTTAGGACAGAATAAAATTGTCTAATCGTATCCAGAATAAAGCTAAAAGGACTGCACCGGTAGTGAATGGGCTAACTACTACGTACTAACCATTTAGATCGTAGCAGTCAATTCTACTGTAGTTAATTTATTAAAGGGTAGGTAGTTGCTGTGTCTCCCTCAACTTTAGTCCCATTAGCTTTGAGAAAGTTCGTTCCATTAATTTGACCATTTTAAGACATTTTGCCCAATTAATTTGTCAATATAATGACTTTTTGGGCCATTTAGGTGTCAAATTTGTTCTGGATGAACAATAACGAGCCTCTAATTCTAGGAGGAACCGGCCTTTGGCCGGAAATTTTTTCAACCGAACAATTTACAATTTTATCTTGACGGGGATCTATAATTTGTGTTTGTTTTGTTTTTTTAATCCTGATTGAGGTCTAGCGAGGAAACTAGAAAATAACTAAGTAACTAAATAAATAAATAAATAAACCAAAATCCCTTTAAACTTATTATCTATGTCGATCTGCTTTAGCTTAATTGTAAGATACCCTTATGTGCTGTGGAGCATGAGTTAGCACACGATGGATTGGATAAAAAACACCATCTGAGGAAGAGCACTTTATTGACAACGTTTCGCAGATAGCTTCATCAGGTCATCATCAGTGACCTGATGAAGCTATCTGCGAAACGTTGTCAATAAAGTGCTCTTCCTCAGATGGTGTTTTTTATCCATTCTGTCTATTTTTCAAGTACCACTCAACACACGATGGATTGCCTGATAAATATCCTTTGCGATAGATATGCCAAATAACGATACTTAGGCTCCGTCACACTGTGGTGTTAATTTCACAAACAATGGCACCAAATTTGTTCGCTACATCTTTATCAATTTGAATACTGGTGATCTACAATCGATCAATGTATGGTTATGGCAATTCTAAGGGTAATACAAAATATATGGTTACACATTATATGATTATTATTCAATCATATTTTATTGGTATTATTTTTCATTATATCTATCTATCTATCTATCTATATGCTCAGGCCCAATCCCCATTTTGGGGGTAGCCGACTCAAGACAGAGCAAGAACAGGGAAAACACAAAAACAACATAAAACAAAAAATAAACACAGATCAAAAACACAAACTCTCACACATCCAGGTCACCCAGGAGAAGACCCAGAGACCAGGGTTACCAAGGTCGCTCCAGCACTCCCCCGGCCCCTGACCACCCGGAGAGGTTCCGATCTCGGCAGGCAGACATGCAGCGGAGCCAAAGCCACAAGCCCTCCCACCACACTTCCAGGCACACCCTTCATATTAATCATCTCCCCGGGCCAGGCGCCTGATGGACTATTATCTAGTCCAACTTGCGCCCGACCCCTTACTCCAAATGACCACGTGTTCACTCAACTATTCACAAGCATTCTCCATTCACTCCTGTCCACCACCACTTCCCCTGCCTGATCTATAGTCATTCCTCTATCATCCAAAGCCTTTCTTACACAGTCTCTCCATCTCAATGGGGGTCTTCCTGCCCTTCTATCTCCCCTTGTACCTGACTCACATATTCTCTTTGTAAGCCTTTCATCTCCCATTCGTTCAACATGACCATACCAGCTCAGCACCCTTCTGTCCACTCTGGCTGACAAATGTTCTTGCTGCCCCACTCTCCTACGTATCTCTTCATTCCTCAATCTGTCTCTATGCGTAACTCCACACATACTCCTCAAGCAGCTCATCTCCATCACATCCAGCCCTCTTTTCTCCTTTTTCTTCAGAGCCCATGTCTCAGCCCCATACATCACTGTTGGCACAACAATTCCTTGATACAGTGCACTTTTTACTTTCACTCCGAGATTTCTCGTCTTCCACATACTTCCCATTGCTCCGAAAACCTTCCTTCCTTCACACACTCTCTGTTTTACCTCCACTTCCATACCTCCACTCCTGCTTATCGTTCCTCCTAGATATTTAAAACACTCTACTTCATTATATAAAGCAGGATTAAATTAAACTTCCTGGCGTGATCATAAATCATATGGCACATTAATGCAATCGGCCTGCTTAACCAACAGGGACCTATATATACTGTATATATGTATGTATATATTCAGGCACATACCCCATAGCTGGAGGTGGCCGACTCGAGACAGAGCCCAAATAAAAACAACATTTAATGTTCAAATTATTAGGGTCCGGGACCATTTTCGCGTTCCCACGCCCCTTACTCTATATCGTGTAATAAGTGAATATTACAAGGGGGAGGAGGATTTGTAGCCCCCTGCCCCCAGAAAGAACAAGTAAGACAGTAAAAGAGACAGACAGAAGCGGCTAAGGATGGGTAGAGGATGCCAAACCTTACTTTGGATAGGACCAGCCCTCACCCAAAGCTAAGTGATTACATATATAAATTCTCGGCGTTGGGCACCGGTACATGTAAATGATACTATTACTTTCAAGGAAACACGGCAAATATATCATGTAATTTTATTGGTAACTCCATGTTCATGCTTCTGTATTAATGAAGTACTTTGATTGCAGAGTTTGCAATCACAATTAAGATCGGGAGAGAGACAGAAAGCGAGCTATAGACAGGAGATGAGAGTTACCTACTATAAGACTGCAATTCTGGCAAAATACTTAATTAAGGCAAAATACTGAGAGAGAGGGAGAGAGCTGCCCTAGTTGGAGTATTAACCCTTTGCGTACCGACGACGTATTTTATATTATTTGACGTACGCTACATTTAGACGAATTAAGTAGCTTAGAAAGGATATATGGTAGCTAAAGGGAATTATTGAGATAGACAGTATCCTTTTAATGGGCAGACGTCCTTCCTAAGCTGAATGAAATTTCTAATAATTGCCAGAATACAATAAGAAGCATGTCACCGTAACAAAATGGGCAGGGGGGATCTGTAATAGTTAGGTCATTGAAAGCGGATGGAAAGATGCTCAGGATAAAAAGAGCGATTTGTAAAGATGATTTTTTAAGAGATATTATATATAGGAAGGAATCACCAAGACAAAATACAAATGGTTATAGTTCAACCTGACTTCTTATAACCACTTCAGTACGGATTACGTTATTATTCCTTATAGACTGGCTATTATTAGACGATTCTATGCAACACAACACAGTTCTTTCCAATACACCAAACAGAAACAATAATATATAAATAAATATATACATACATATTATATAAAAGTGTGAAAATTACCGCTAACCGCTCTTAACCTTCTCACGTTTTTGACGCAATTTTGAGCCTATTAGGGATACTTTAAAGCCTTTGTTACCATCAGGGGTATTTAGAAACTTTTAGTTTAGTTACTTCAACCTCTGCAGTTGTCTTTGAGTTAACTGTGGGCAGAACACTAATTGTGGAGAGGTAATTATAAGAGTGAGAGAACTCTATTTATTATTGCTAATCTGACATCCTCTGCGTCATAAAAACGTGTAAGGATTAATTTGGCTCTGTCACTCTTTCAACTTTGGCGGAGACACTTGTACAGGCAGCTTTGTTTTTGTCTCCATTATACACATATAATAAAAAAAGCTTAGGAAGAACGTCCAGTATTCAGAAAAGTGTGTTTAATCTCCATTAATTCGTTGACTAATATTAAACCATCCTAAAGAGAGTACACTCATCTAATGGTAGCCAAAATAAAAAATAAACTAACTTCGCCCGTACTGACAGGGTTAAGTGGAGAGATATTGCAAACTATTCTAGACTATCAAGACGGTTATGACGGTTTTTCTTCTTTCTCCGCTTTGGAACAATGTTTACCGTTTGTTCTTTATTATATTGAATGTATTGCAAACTAAAATAACAAATACATTACTATTCATTGCAGATTATTGAGACGTCCACGCCTGACAGTGTCGTATCATCCTTTTTCTAACCATAAGAAGGTAGTAAAGGATGATACATATGAACCCGGGGGCAAACAAGTGTATTATGAAAGTGCTGATACTAAACTCTTAGACATTATAGCAAGCAAAGTAAATTTCTTGTAAGTATTTTTCTGACCAGTATTAAAGACACACTGTGCAATAGTGATTTAATATTTACCCTTATCAATATGATGACGTCTCTTTACCATATATTCTGGAATTGGGCAATTTTATGCAGTTAACCCTTCCTGCCCGGGTGTCATTTTAAAATTACAGTGCGGCCAAGGGGCCGGAGCCCAGGTGTCATTTTAAAATTCACATGCTTTAAAGCGTGCTTTGAAATCTGCGAGGCGAAAATGTCCTTTGCAGGGGCGATCGCAGCGCCACCAAGCCTCAACTACTACCGTTATCAGTTCGTACGTGCCCGCCATAGCGAGTTATAGCAAAAAAAGTCTTCCGACGCGTCCGATTCTGTGCAACCTCCTGCGAGCCCCACTGCTACCCCGCTAGCTACGTCGACGCCTGTTGCAAGCGAGAAAAAGCCCGAACATAAGAAAGCAAAGGTTTTATTGACTGATAGTGCGATAGAGAGAACTTTTTGCCATCTTGACTGAAGAAAGCAGTGGCGAAAGCTTGATCGACAAAGACCAATTCATTAGTGCGAGTGAAGATGATGATTTTGCGGGGTTTGAGGGTGATGATAATGTTGATTTATTTGAGGGAGGAGCCAGTAGTGAGTCCCCTGATGTAGAAGTGGTGAAGGAAGTTGAAATAGAACTTCCGAGTGTGCTTGATGCCTAGGCCTACCCCGCCGCCATCTTTGCTTGGTCAGCCTAGGCCTACCCCGGGAACTTCCCCTTCCCCTTTGCCTGCTCGTACGCCCTTGAAAGTGGGCAAATACTTTTATAAGAAAACATTGGTGAAGTGCAGCTAAAAAAGCACGCAGGGCAGCAGAAGCAAGGGAAGGCGATAAATGTGATAATGACAATGACGCCGACCCTGGTCTAGCGACCACCCACAGTCCTTTTTCCCGACGCCTTGGCCCGGGACGCCGCGCGGATCACCCACAGCCTTCGGCTTCATCTCTCCCTCCGGATGAGCAAAGGGCCTCTTCAAGTGGTACTAGTGGTGCGGCATTGTACTCCCACATTGTGCCACAGCCCTCATCTCATCGAAGAGTGTTATTTGTAGCGGAGAAGCCCTCGGCTCGCCGCAAAAGGAGTTCAACTCCCGAGGCTGAGGCTCCCCTTGTTCCACCCCCCGCAGTTTCCCGCCCCCACGCCGCCGACGCCCGGTCAATTCTTCACCAGAATTGTCCTCCGAAGATGATGTTGATGACCCCAACATTGCCCCATATGACCTGACAACACCTGAGGAGGAGGAAGAGGATGTGGAAGAAGAGGAGAGACCAACACGATGAGTTCGAAGGCGAGGTCGTGGGCGTGCGGCTCAGCCTGCCGACGCCGCTGCCGCTGCCCCTGGGCGTGGGCGTGTGCCTGCGCGTGCGTGCTCATCGGAGTTGTTTGTCTGGACTGATGGGGCAGATTTCGAGCCAGATGGTCCTGCTTTTGACGAGGAGCAGATTGGCTCAGGGGTGATAGCAGCATATCCTTGTGGCCCAGATGCAACCCCTAGTGAACTTTTTTGTGGCTTCTATGACAACGAGGTTATGGAATACCTGGTGGAGGAAACCAACAACCCTCACAGCATCTGTGCAAATTTTCTTGGCAGGAAGAAAAGTGCCGAGATGGTGGCATGGCGAACTGTCACTGTGCCAGAAATGTATGTTTTTCTGGCACTGACTATGCTGATGACACACGTCACGAAACATGCACTGGCCGATTACTGGATAACTGTCGACCTCATCACAACTCCATCATTCGGAATATACGTGTCCAGGGACAGGTATTTTGACATCCTGTCGTATCTCCACCTGACCAACAACATGGCAGTCCACCTTCCCGATCGGCTATGGAAAATCAGGAAGCTGTATGACATGATACATCATCGGTTTACCACCTACCTGATTCCATTCCAGATGTGCCTCGACGAGTCTCTGGTCCTGTTCCGTGGTAGGCTGCATTTCCGGCAGTACATCCCGTCGAAGAGACACCGTTTCGGCATCAAGCTCTTCGTCCTCTGCCACTGCAAGACGGGGTATGTGCTGGACTTTGTGGTCTACAGCAGCAGTGGTGGCGAGATTGTAACTGACCCCGACATTGGATTTGGCGGCGGTGTCGTACAGAAGATGATGGAGAAACACTTCCACAAGAACCACATCCTGTACACAGACAACTATTATACGTCGCCCATCCTCACCAAGTACCTCCATGACCGCAAGACCGGGACTGTCGGCACAGTCAAGGCAAAGAGAAAGGGCATGCCAGTGTACCCGACCAAGACTAAGAAGACGGAAGTCTTCCACAAGAAGAGTGGCCCCATCCTCTCTATCGACTGGCATGACCAGCGGAAGGTCAACCTCCTCACCACAAGCCACCACAAAGCCGAGATGGTCGCCACCGGGAAAATGGACCAGAAGACAAAAAACACCGTCCAGAAACCAGCTGCTGTCTTGGACTATAATGTCAATATGCATCTCATCGATAAGTCCGACATGCAGATGGGCTTCATAGACTGCCTGCGAACATCTTGCAGATGATACAAGAAGTTTGTTCTGCATACGGTAGATATGTTGGCCCTCAATGCCTACAATATCTACCGACTGAATACTCCCGGAGCCAAGAAGTACAAGTCCTTGTGCAAGTTCAACAAGCAGGTGATACTTGAGCTCCTGGGAAAACATGCTACAGCCGGGAGACCACTACAAGGACCAGGCCGGCTGGACCGCATGGCATGTGCCGACTATTTAAGGAAGGACCAGCTCCACCCCCTTCCTCTCAAAGTACCAGGTGGTAATGCTAGGAGTCAGAAGAGGTGCCATGTGTGTAGCCAAACAACTTGCAGACCCTGTAAAGCCACAAAAACCACATGGGAATGCCTCGAGTGTGAAGTGGCACTGTGTGCTGGACAGTGCTTCAACCAGTTTCACACTCTAGTCCAATATTGAAGTGCCCTTGACAATGACAGTGAAAGTGACACTAAAATGTAGGCTAATAATAATATAAAATAATGAGTAAAGGTGAAAGAGACACAAATAACTAATAATAAGTGCCTTCATAACAATATGAACAAGTGAAAGTGACACTAAAATATTGATTATATCTTACCTAACAATGAATAAGTGAGAATGACACTATCAATTATCCTAGTTCAGTGAAGTGACACTAAAAATATAATAACAATAAAAGTACAGGTGAGACACAAATATAACTTCAGGAAAATAACTTAATTGAGTGAAAATAACATATTAATTATAATAAATGGCAGAATAAACAATAAAAACACTCAAATCGCTTCCCGGCATACTAGCGGGTGGGGCGACGAGTGCAGTAGTGCGTCGTAGCCGGGGCCGCAGTTGAGCATTGGGACGCGTCTAGGTAAATACGCGCCAAAAGTTAGCTCCACTAAAATCGCCATAACTCCTGAACTAGTTGAGCTAGAGAGCTCTACTCAACGCCAGTCTACACAACAAGGGAAGTACTACATGTTGATATTTGTTTGAATATTGTCGCTATTGTATTAACGGAGATAGGTCTTTGTTTACGTGCGTTGATTTTCAGCCAAATGACCCGAATACGAGCGCTGTCATTTAGAAATGCTGCCCTGGCAAGGAGGGTTAAAATGGCTAAAGATTATTTATATGGTTATTTAAATATACGCTACCGCTTTGAAAGTAAAGAAATTCTTCTATTGGTAACCAGAATAAGACGAAAACTACTTCATCCAGCTGAAAACGTTAATTTAATGTTAATAAGAGTATATATGTTACTGGATTTGAATCCAGAAAACACAATCCATTAACAGTAATGAGAGTTTTATATGTAATGCATTATTTTAGTAACCAAGGATTCCTGTTTAACAGAATAAAATACACCATACCTTCTGATGGAGAGTTTATTGGTACAAGAAAAACTAATGGTTCTTGGTCTGGCCTAGTGGGCACGGTGCAGAGACAGGTTAGTAATGTTTATTTATTGTAATAGGACGATAGTAGAATGCATGGGATATTTTTTTTTTCTTCTGTGTATGAATGAGACAAAAGAAAGGTTGCCTGTAAACGATTGTCTCCCCCAAAGTTAAACGTGTTAAAATACCCACATTTCTCTTCCTATCATTCTTTCTTCTCTTCTCCCCTCTTACCAAACTCAAGAAGCCGAGTCAAGATAGCCTCACCTGTTTTAACCTTTCGTCTTCCATCAACATATATATATATATACAGTATATGTCAAGCTGATTCAACACGAATAATGCCAACGACGTATTTATACGTCCAGAACGTAAAAATATTGTAAGATATTCGTAATGGGATTTTATCAAAATCAATTTGCAGCACGAGGGCAGACATCTGGCTCACCAGTACCCGCAGAATGTAACATTTGACTTGCCACACCCGCTCCACAGTCGATATCGTGAACCTATTTTTCGCCCTAATTATGGCTTACTATGTCGCTGACTTCATGTGTCAAAGAGATGCAACACTATTATATACAAGTGTAAATATATGGTTGTTATTATATATTACTGATGTAGGAATATCATAATTATAATATAATACTGTATATATAATATGAACATATTAAAGATACGTGTCACCCAACTTGTATGTATAGGTATGTATATACTACTGCACATACCGCACTTTTATTTATATATATATATATATATATATATATATATATATTTTGTTTATGTTTTTATTTTTTAATTGGGAGTGGCCGACTCGAGACAGAGCCCGAACAGGGACAATCACAACACAACAGACAAACAAAACAAAGCAAAACACAAAACAACACACATCTAGGTCGTCCAGGAGAAATACCCACAGACAGTGATAATAGTACCAGCGTGGGAATGAGAAAGACTTTCAGAGCGAGGAGGTAGTAAGTCGGCGTGTCTGGCTGTGTCATGTGGCCCCTGCTGTCTTGTGACGTATCGGCCTGTGATTGGCCGACCATCGCGCCTTTGCGGTCTCCTGTGTAACTTACCTCCTCCATGAGGGTCCCCAGGAGCTGTCCTCGTCAGGACAGGGTTGGCGCGCGTGCTTCTAACATCCCTTTGCATACTCTCTCCCGATCACCCCATTTATTACTGTTTCTCTCACTCGATTCTCTGTTTCCATACTCTAACCTTTATTAACTGCACAACACTCCCCTTGGGTTCTGCATACGGTTTTCATAGCCGGCCCATTGTATTGCATGCGCCGTCCTCAGAGATATTACATGTACTTTGAATAGGTTTGAGGGTTCTTAGTTAGTATAGGTTAAGAACTTAGTGTGTCTCCATTATTGATTTAGTGTTTCTGCTCTTTTATTTAATGCTAGACTGGGATAAGGTAACTGTAGTCGTTGTCTCCGATGTGTGTACGGTTTGCTTATACCTACACGACTTCGACCGGTCCTGTGGTAGCCTGGGTTGTCTTTTCGGTTGCGTCCTTTGCGAGTGCAGCATTGTGTTGACTGAGGGTTTTGGCCTGTACCAGTTCCACACTTTGCTGCCTCTTTGCTTGTCTTTAGAGGGTCGCCAGGATAGAACCAGATACTTGTGATCTGGCTCTATCGAGAGAGCCCCCTTGTCAATTAACGTAACTTAAAGGATACAGTCTTAAGGACATCGCTAGGCTATGAGCCTGTCTTGCTCAACCCCAGTTCCTTACCTAGAGTATCCCAGCTAGACATTATCAATCGAGTAGACACTTGTTAGTATTTAATATAAGCTCTTTGATATGTACGCATTATTATTCACAGCATTTATTAGTCTAGGTTGTTGTTGAGCCGCACAACCATAGCAGACTGTTTTCGTTGATGAGGAAGTACTTCTTTTAGTGTCGAGCATTGCTACCGTTGCGCATTTATAATATTCTCGTGTCAGTTAACATTACATGTCCTATCTTTTAGTGTATTCGATTTACACGTGTGGTGTCCTGCCTCCTGCCTTTATATAGTTCAAGATCAGTACAAGCATCCTATGAGCATCAGACTTTCTTCAGAAGTTTCCAGGTCTATGCTGTAGGACTATACTTCACTTTCTTTCAGATAGGAGTGAAGAGTTTATTGTTGTTTAGAGTAACTGTATTGAAGCATCTTTTTATTGTATTAAATCTTGCAGTGATTTAATTGATCTTTCCATAGATTCCTTTTTATGCATTTTAACGTAACTTGCATCTTGTTTGTTATCAGGCTATACCAGTGCCGCTTAGCCTGAAGTAGAGTACATTTATGCCCAGTTAAGGATACCCCACTATCGCAGATTAACCCTGGGGGGTATAGGTGTTTTGTTCGCCGGCATATAAGTTCGTGGGTTTGGATCTAGCGTACCGTTGTTGCATAGTGCCCTATTACTAGTCCAATCATTGAGTGCCCTTGTTTTATTCGTAGTCCCGGTCGTAACAGTGGCCAATATTCTCTCTCCCGTCATATGACGGGCACCGCGGTTTGAGGGTTAAATAACCATGGTGATATTACACAACCCTGTTGCAGACCTGCATTTACCTCAAACCATTCACTCAACTCATTATTTCCTACTCTAACACACGCTCTGCTCTTTTCATAATCACACTTAGCTGCTCTTAACAAATTTCCTCCAATTTCATAAATCCTTAGCATCTTCCACAAAGCCCAAAATATCTCCTTATGCTTCTAAATGCTTCTCACATAGTTGTCTTACTGGAAAAAATCTGATCCACACATCCTCTTCCCCTCCTAAAACCGCACTGCTCTTCTCCTATTGCACCTTCCGTAACCTTTATTATCCTCTTTATCAACACCCTGCCATACACCTTTCCAACCACTGATAATATATTAATACCTTTATACTTGAACACTCCTGCCAGTCTCCTGCCAGTCCACACCTGTCACAAACATGCGTTGCCAACACAGTATTGACAAGGTAAGCAACAAGTTGCCAAGTTGTTAGGAACAAAGTGTCGCAGTCATGTTGGTACTATTGTGCAGCTGTCATGTTGGTAGCTGTGGTGTGGACGCGATGACATGTTGGTGGTCAAGTGGTGAATTTGGTCAAGCTATGTTTAAATAACACTGATTATTGAATATATAAATATATATATATATATATATATATATATATATATATATATATATATATATATATATATATATACTGTATACCCCTTCCCACGCTCCCCCACTCACATGCCCTGCAATACTAACTCCTTTGTCTGTGTGCGGGGTATTTGTAATAGTTCGTGAAGTTTCCTGGGTTTGGAGATTTTTTATTTCAGACACCCCACACAGATAGGGGAGTTAGTATTGCAGGGAAAGTAAGTGGGGGAGGATGGGAAGGGGTAGGTGATGTGGGATTTGGTATTGGTGAAGGTGAGGGAGTCCTGATGGGGAGTCGGTTTGCTTGAACTCGTCCTCCATTTCCCTCTTCCGCACTGGGGTCCCCTTCATAGTGTGGGGGAAGTCCTGTTCCCACACTAACCATTCCCCAGCCCTTAATGGCACAACCTAGACCCTCTTCCCCCTTGATGTATGTGTCAGGATCCCTGAGCTCCCCTGAAGAGTTCGGGCACATCCCCTCCTCCACTATAATGTAAAGTCTGGGGTAAGACGGTCCCCCTGGTGATAGCAGTCCCACTGGCATCTGAAAGGAGTGTTTCAGGGTAGATGGGACTCGATAGCCCATCTAGGGGAATAAACCCTAAACAAATTACCGATGACCGACATGCTATTTGGCGCCACTTACAGGTGGCGATCTCTATAACAGAAGACAGTTAAAAGATGGGGAGAAAGCAGGCACCAATCGAATAAGGCAATACCCAGGGGAGGCTTATAGGCATATGGAAAGGAGTTGTTGTAACTCTTGTTTCAATTGTCAGGCTTCCCTTACTGTTTTTGTTTGTGCCTCACCTACACAGAGTGATCCAGCTAGCTCTAACAAACACCTCCTCCTGCTATCTATTTCACTACACTAAACAAGCACACCACATTTTTTTCTGTACAAAAAAAAACAAAAAAAAACAGTTCGTCTCTACCAGCTGAGTCTGGCTGGGTAGTTTGTTTGTCCCCACTTGGGGACACTTAAGTGTTTTCGTCCCTACCTGCTTTCAACTCTAGGGGAGGCACTTGTCACAGGCAGCTCTGCCTGTTGTCTGCCTCATCCACATAGAATATAAATATATATATATATTGTCCCATCCATTCATACGCAGACGACCCTATTTTACACTACTCAATTAGTTTTCCAGAATGCCCCAGCCAGCAATCCCTCAAAAACAAACGTAATGAAGCCATGTAACACTTATCTTCTGATCTAACTACTATTTCCAATTGGGGCAGAGAAAACCTTGTTGCCTTTAATGCTTTCAAAATCCAGTTTTTCCATATATCTACCCGTCCGGAATTCCCGGAAGATTATCTCATATCTTTCAACAATACAAAAATCAATCCTTCATCTTCTCTGAATATTCTTGGTGTATCTTTCTCTTCTGCTCTCACTTGGAAGGACCATACTACTAGTCTTGCTAAGGCTGCCTCTCTGAAGCTGGGTGTGCTCAATTGCCTCAATGTTTTGTTTACCCCTGCACAGCTTCTTGCTCTGTACAGGGGCACAGTGCATCCTTGTATTGAGTATTGTTCACATGTGTGGGGTGGATCCTCTCGCACTAGACTCCTAGATAAGTAGAAAGGAAGGCCTTTCATATTATTAACTCGCGTCCACTCACCAACTCTGCAATCTCTCTCTCTTGGCTGCAATGTTGCATCTCTCGCTATTCTATCGCTACTACAATAA
The DNA here is from genome assembly GCA_032716605.1 of Paralithodes platypus. Classification (NCBI taxonomy): domain Eukaryota; kingdom Metazoa; phylum Arthropoda; class Malacostraca; order Decapoda; family Lithodidae; genus Paralithodes; species Paralithodes platypus. Next base: position 34,875,936 of record CM064546.1, read on the forward strand.
TCAGTGTTCCTCAGAGCTCTCCCAGTGTATACCACCTCATCTACGTAGGGTATGTGGTACCTGTCTTGCAACACAATGCCACCCCTACTCTGTATAACTCTGCAATTCAAGAGTGAAATGTTACTCTTAGTCTTCTATTCAACAGCCGAGCTCTGGAACTCTCTCCCAGAATCAGTCTTTCCTTCTTTCTGTCTTAGATTGCTTCAAACTCTGTGTGATCAGGCACTTTGGCTCGAACGTCCATTTTCTCTCCCCCTCACATAGAAATGAACAGCTGTAATCATATCTGCGTAAGCAGAGTGGTATCGTCCCCCGTATAGTGGTACATGCTAACCGAAATGTCTGTCTGTCCGAGAACTCCTCCTAGACCATTTGACTGATTTTCACCAAACTTCGGTGCGTGAATGCGACGGTAATTAAAGACAGATTTTTTGAATTTGTGCAAAAGTTATGATCTTAGGTCCAAAAACATGGTTGCCCCCCCCCCCCCCCCCCCCACACACACACACACACCCATTCAGGACCCCCACGCCCCACCCTGTACCTATTTCCAAGCAATGATTATGGCATTTTGTGTGTGTGTGCCCCATAGGGGCACACTCACACAGAACGTCATCGTTGAGGGGGCGGAAAAAAAACTCGCCCGCATTTGTTAAGTTAAGTTAGTTTAGTTGACATTAGAAGGTGACAATTGTAGAGATAATGATAGTAGTAGTGATGATGGTGGTAATATTAGTGATGATGGTAGTAGTAGTGATGATGGTGACAATTGTAGTGATGATGATAGTAGTAATAATGGTGGTAATATTAGTGATGATGGTAGCCCTTCGCATAGTTGGGTATGCCGTTTTGATTTTGGGTGAAACGGCACGTTTAATTTAGTTTAGTTGACATTAGAAGTGATGGTAGTAATAGTGGGGATAATGTTGATAGTAGTGATGATGGTGATTATAGCAGTGATGATGGTTGTAGATTTAGTGATAATGATGACATTAGTGATTGATGGTAGTGATAATGATAACAGTAGTAGATAAGATGGTGACAGTACTAGTAGTAGTGATGATGGTCATAATAGTATTTATGATGGTGACAGTAGTAATGATTGTAAGATGAAGGTGACAGTATTAGTGATGTTGGTAAGTAGTAGTGATGATGGTGAAAGTTGTAGTGATGATGAGAGTAGTAGTGATGATGAGAGTAGTAGTGATGATGGTGAGAGTAGTAGTGATGATTATAATAGTAGTAGTGCTGATGATATTAATGATGATAGTGACTGGTAGTGATGATGGTGACCAATCGCAGAGTTGGGTATGCCGTTTTGATTTTGGGCGAAACGGCACGTCTACTTTATCAACTCTGCGTAAGCAGAGTGGTATCGCCCTCCGTATAGTGGTACATGCTAACCGAAATGTCTGTCTGTCTGTCTGTCCTAGAACTCCTCCTAGACCGTCTGACGGATTTTCACCAAACTTCACACGAACCTTCGGTGGGTGAATTCGACGGTAATTAAAAAAATATTTTTTGAATTTGTGCAATAGTTTTGACCTTAGGTCCTAAAAATGGTTTTGCCCCATCCCCCCCCTCCCCTCAACCAGCCCCCCCCCCCCCCCCCCCCCTTCCCCTTCATGACCCCCACCGCCCACCCTGTACCTATTCCTTGTGTGTGTGTGCCCCTACGGGGCACACACATCACAGAAAGCCACACATCATACACATGTCTCAGATGTGATGATAATAGGGAGACGTATGTCTGTCTTTCCGAAAACTCCTCCTAGACCGTTCGACGGATTTTCACACAAACTTCTAATGAACATTCGGTGCGTGAATGCGACGGTCAGTCAAAAAATATGTTTTGAATGTATGCAATAGTTATGATTTTAGGTCCAAAATATGGTTTTACCCCCCAACTAGCAATGATGGCATTCTTAGTGTTCTTAGTGTGTGAGCCTCTCACACACTAAGAACACACTAAGAACGCATTCGTTCTGGGGGCGAAAACATCTCACTAGTATTTGCTAGGTTAAGTTAGTTTAGTTGGCATTAGAAGTGATGGTTGTAATAGTGGGATTGATGGTGATAGTAGTGATGATGGTGATAATAGTAGTGATGATGGTGATACTAGTAGTGATGATGGTTGTAGTTGTATTGATGATGATGACAGTAGTGATGATGACGACAGTAGTAGATATGATGGTGACAGTAGTAGATATTATGGTGACGGTACTAGTAGTAGTGATGATGGTCATAATAGTAGTGATGATGGTGACAAGTAATGATGATAGTTGTAGTGATAATAATGACAGTAGTGATGATGGTAGTGACGATGGTGTGAGTATTAGTGATGATGGTGAGTAGTAGTGATGATGGTGAAAGTTGTAGTGATCATGACAATAGTTGTGATGATGAAGATCATAGTATTGGTGCTAATGGCAGTAGTACTGATGATGGTGACAGTAGTAATGGTGATTATAAGATGTGGTGATGATAGTAGTAATGATGGTTGATAGTTGTAGTATCAATGATGACGGTAGTGATTAAGATGGTAGTGACAATGGTGACAGTAGTAGTGATGATGGTGAGAGTAGTGATGATTGTAATTGTAGTAGTGATGATGATCATAGTAATGGTGATGATGACAGTAGTCAGGATGATTGTGGCAGTAGTTGTGATGATTGTGATTGATGATGGTATTAGCAGTGATGATGGTAACCCTTCGCAGATTTGGGTATGCCGTTTGATTTTGGTCGAAACGGCACGTCTACTTTATTATTATGAACTCTGCGTAAGCAGAGTGGTATTGTCCCCCGTATAGTGTACAACCTAACCGAAATGTCTGTCTGTCTGTCTGTCCGAGAACTCCTCCTAGACCGTTTGACGGATTTTCACCAAACTTCACACAAACCTTCGGTGCGTAAATTCGACGGTAATTATTATTTTTTTTTAAATTTGTGCAATAGTTATGATTTTAGGTCCAAAAAATGGTTTTGACCCCCCCCCTCCCCAACAGCCCCCCCACCCACCCCTTTCAGGCCCCCCACCTCCCACCCTGTACCTATTCCATGTGTGTGTGTGTGCACAGAAAGCCACACATCATACACATGTCTCAGATGTGATGATAATGGTGAGACGTCTGTGTAATAGTTATGATTTTAGGTCCAAAGTATGGTTTTGACCCCCCCCCCCCTCTCTCAGGACACGCACCCCCCACCCTGTACCTGTTCCCAGGCAATGATGATGGTGTTCGGGGCACTCTCACACAGAATGCCATCGTCGAGGGGGTAATAATAATAATAATAATAATAATATTTATTCAGTTAGCAATTTACAGAGTTGGTACCACATAGTTTGTTACAAATATGACATGTACCAGCCTTGCATAATTCCAACTAAGGATAGCCCAATAAGGCCGTTAGGCGTATTTCCATTGGGGTCCTTGTGGGATTAGGTTAGCTGGGGAAAATGGGGAGGATAAAGAAATAGATACTTTAGAGAAAGTATTTCTAGGGGGTTATTTTAAGATACCTTACATCCTATAGTAAATATCAGTAATCCGTAATCAGTAATCATTTCAGTTTGGTTTGTCTATCTCTTATGTCGCATTTAGTAGTAGACATAAGCTTGGTGCTCCCTTCTCGCAGCTGTCCGGTACAGGTGTTCCTTCAGGCTACGTCTGAAGGAATACAGTGTTTTTTTGTTCACGGACTGACTGGGGTAGGTCGTTCCAGTCTTTGATGGCAGAGAAGAAGAATGTTTGCTTACCCTGTCCTTGGATTCTCGGGACCTTAAAAATTAAACATCCTGTTTCTTGTATTATGTCCACTCCTCTCATTTGCTTTAACAAAATCATTCTTTAGGTACTCTGGAGCTCTGTCATAGAAAATGTTGAAGGCATTAGTGAGCCTGATTTGTTTGGCCCTCTCAGCGACATTGAGTATACCTAGTGACTGAAGTTGTTCCTGGCCAACATGTGATCTGGGTCCTAGGTTCAGCATGAACCTAACCATTTTATTTTGAGTGACCTGAAGTTTGTGCTGTGCTGATTTAGATGATGCAGAGTACCAGGATGACACAGAATAGTCAAAATGACATTGAACAAGCGCTTGGCAAAGGGTCTTTTTGGTCGCCACGGGCAAGCATCCCACCTGTCTATACAGGTATTTTATACGTGCTCTACACTTACTCAGGATAGATTCCAAAATTGTTTCACCTGACAAAGTTGCGTCCAGATTTAGTCCGAGATATTTAACTTGTGACACTGTTGTTATAGGAATATCATTACAGTTGACCGAGAAGCCCACAATGTCTTTCAGTTTGCATTTTGTTCCACATAAGATGGCTTCCGTCTTGTCCAGGTGAAGAGATAGTCTATTGTCCACTAGCCATTCACTACATGATTCTAGTTCATTGGAAAGTGAAGCGGCAATACTTATTGGGTCTTTTCCTGAAACCAGGAGCATGCTGTCGTCTGCATACAGTAATAATTTACATGAGACGCTCAGTTCCATGTCGTTCACATAACAGAGAAAGAGTAAGGGACCAAGGATGCTTCCCTGCGGGACCCCACAGTTAATTGGCATAGGATCAGATATATTATCGTCAATTTTGACTCTTTGGGTTCTACCACTAAGATAAGATTTAAACCAGTTCACAGATCCTATGCCCATTACTTGTAGTTTATTACATAGGATATCATGGTCTACTGTGTCAAACGCTTTTTGTAGATCAAGAAGAACCATACCGGTGTAGTTACCTTTAGACATTTCTTTACGAATGTGATCCGTTAAGTGGATGAGACAGGAGTCTGTCGAGTACATGCATCTGAAACCTGATTGAAACTTATAGAATAGATCATTTTGTTTGAGGTAGTGTTCAATTTGGGTGTATACTGCTCTTTCAAGGATTTTAGATACAATACATAATATGCTAACTGGTCTGTAGTTACCAACTTCTAGTTTATTTCCTTTCTTGAATAGAGGGGTTACAATAGCTTCCTTCAGTTCAGCAGGTACAGTGTTGGTGTTAATTGACAAGTTGATGATGTGGGTTAGGGGGCCTGCTATACCAATGGCTCCATCTCGTAGAAATTTGGCAGGAATTTTGTCTGGTCCTGTGCTTTTATGTACATTTAGGTTAGACAGCTCGTCAAAAGTGTATTTTGGTGTAACATTTTGCAATCCAAATGTGTTTGGGTGTATGTCTTTATCTCTGTAGAAATTTCGAAAGGTGGCCGTTGTTGTCGTGTATTTATTGAGAGGTTGAGGTAGGTTCTGTGCAAGTGTGTTTGCTATGGAGGTGAAGAAGGTTGACATTTGTCGTTTATCGTGGAAAATCTGATCATTAATGGTGAGAGCAATATTAGTGTTAGACGAATCCCTTGTCTTGTTGCTGTAGCCTGTTGTTTTTAGGTGCCTCCATAGTTTCTTTGGGTTATTCTGATATTCCTCTGCCTTATTGTGAAAATAATTAGTTTTCGCTGATTTTATTTTCCTACTTAGTTTATTCCTGGCCCTGTTGAACTCATGTTTCAGACCTTGATCCTGGCTATGTTTCGCTAGCCCTTTTAACAGATTGTCTCTGTGTTCCAGATGGTGTAGTATGTCATTGTTGATCCATGGGTCTGACCTTGCTTTAATTCGTATGTCTTTCAGAGGAGCTATTTCGTCTAGAATGTTTGTGATGATGGTTCTGAAGCCAACCCATGCGTCATTAACGTTTGTACTTCCAAACACTGGAGACCAGTCTGTATTCCATAAAATGTCCAGAAATGTTTCTTTATTGTTGTTTCTGAGTGACCTTGTGTTGATAATCTTGTGATTCTCTAGGGTAATTTTTGTGGTTTTTCGTGTGCAATATGTGACGAAGTGATCACTTATCCCAGTCTGTATAACCCCTGATTGGGATATTTTGTCCTCTCTGTTACAGTTTATGTGGTCTATTATTATGGCAGTGTTCTCAGAGATACGTGTGGGGGTTGTGATGAGTTGTTTGTGATTGTGCATTGTCAGTATATGCCTATATTCTCGTACAAGCCTATCATTTCGTTGTTTGTAACACAGGTTAAAATCCCCTAGTATGATGGATTCATTCCGAGGGTCTAGCGATGACAACGTTCGTTCAAATTTGGTCAAAAATTGTGTGTCGTCTGGTGGCCTATAGCATACCCCAATTGTGATGGGTCTTGTCCTCGGCAGGTGTAGATCGATCCACAGAGCTTCGTGATTTTCTACATGGAGGTCGGTCCTGGTTGTGTGTGTGAGGTTGTTTTTTTACATACAGACATACTCCTCCCCCATGCCTATTGCGATCATTCCTAACCATATTGAAACCTTGGATGTTTATTTCACCATCGTTTATACTTGAATCCAGCCAGGTTTCTGTGATTGCAATTATTGAAGCTTTGGCCTTATTAGCTAACAAGTTTAATTCTGACAATTTATGGCACATTGATCTGGCGTTAATGTGGATAAGATGGAGCCCTTTGTTGGTGAACACTCTGTATTCATCTTTGATTTTGAATGTGTCCTGGCTGGATTCTGAGTTGTTAATACTAATTGGTTCATTTACATTAATATTCGGTAATGAATGCAAGGCACATATGTTGCATAGGAATTCCCGTTCTTCACTGTTGGTCTTCTTAGAGATGCACTTCATGTGAGCTACAGTTTTACACTTAACACAGTTTATGATCCTTTGTTTTCTTGTTATGAGTGATTCACAGATTTCACAAATGATTTTAGGACCCTTAATAGCTACTTCCCTACATTTATCGCATTCCACTTCTTTTCTGCTAGTAACGTAAGTACATCGATCGTGTACTGTTTCATTACAACTACTACATTGTGACGTTGTACTCCTTGTGTTGAATCCAATATCGCACACTATACATATTTTCCTGTTACTGTTCATCGTACGTAGTTTAGTTGACATTAGAAGTGATGGTAGTAATAGTGAGGATAATGCTGATAGTAGTTATGATGGTGATAATAGCAGAGATAATGGTTGTAGATTTAATGATAATGATGACAGTAGTGATGATGATAACAGTAGTAGATACGATGGTGACAGTACTAGTAGTAGTGATGATGGTCATAATAGTATTCATGACATTAGTAATGATGATTGCAAGATGATGGTGACAGTATTAGTGATGTTGGTAAGTAGTAGTGATGATGGTGAAAGTTGTAGTAATGATGATAGTAGTGATGATGAGAGTAGTAGTGATGATGGTGAGAGTAGTAATGATGATTATAATGGTAGTGCTGATGATATTAATGATGATAGTGACTAGTAGTGATGATTTTGACCGATCGCAGAGTTGGGTATGCCGTTTGGTTTGGGCGAAACGGCACGTCTACTTTATTATTATTAGAGTGCCTATATAATATATAGAGAGTAGCGACATAGGGGTCCCGGGAGTCAGAAACAATATGGCACTATACTTTGGTAGATATAGGTACCCTAGTAAACACGGGATGTGTTTTTTGAGTTGGTCGACTGAGGCAAATATACAATAGAAAGATCATTTCTTGTGATCCATCTCATAACTAGTTGATCCATTTTATATAATCTTGTGAAAATGAAATATGAAATAGGGGCGAGGGAACGCGTTCGTGGTCCCGGACCCTAAGAATAGGAGCTTTGAATGTGCGTGGATGTAGTACGAATGAGAAGCGAGAGGATATTGGAAGATTATTTGAAAGAAGGATGTATGATGTCCTAGCACTGAATGAAACAAAGATGAAAGGAGAGGGAGAAGTGGATTTTGGAAACGTGATAGGTAGAAAGTCTGGAGTAGACGAGGGAGTCAGGGGGAAAGAAGGAGTGGCTATTATTGTGAAGGAGGAGTTGAGAGAGTTTATAAAAGAGTGGAAAGAGGTGTCATCAAGTCTAATGTGGGTGAGAATGCGGTTTAAGGGTGAAAGGTGGGTTTTTGTAAGTGCGTATGGACCAGGAAGTGAAAGAGAGTTAGACGAGGTAGAGGGTTTCTGGGAGGATTTGAGAGATTGTCTACAAGGGTTTGATGAAAATGAAAATGTTATAGTTTTAGGGGACCTAAATGCTAGGGTAGGAAATGAGCCTGTTGAGGGAGTCATCGGTAGTTTTGGTGTGGATGGTGTAAACGAGAGTGGAGAAAGACTGAAAAATGTATGTGAAGAGTGTAGATTGAGTGTAGGTAATACGTTCTTCAAAAAAAGGCGTATACACAAGTACACCTGGCAAAGACTTGTGAGGGGAGAGATTGTAGAGAGGGCATTGATGGATTATGTGCTGGTGACAAGGGAAAGATTGTGTAGACTGCTGGATGTGAATGTGATGAGAGGTGAGGCGGAGGGTATGTCAGATCATTACCTGGTGGAGGGAAAGCTAAGAGTTAAGAGTTACAGGAGAATAAGAGACAAGCGTGAAGTAAGAGAGGTAATAAAAGTTAGTGAGTTAGAGAAGAGTGAAAAAGAGAGGGAGTACAAGGAAAGACTAAATGAAAAGTGGATGGAAGTGAGAGAAGTAGAGGTTGAATGGCAACAGTTTAAGGAAGGAGTGAAAGCAAGTGCAGAGGTAGTATGCGGCAAAAGGAAAGTAGGAGGCAGAAGTATCAGGAAGGGAAGCGAGTGGTGGAATGATACGGTGAGAAAGGCAGTTGAGGAGAAGAGACAGTGTTTTGAGAGGGTTTTACAGGATGGTAGTGTTGAGGTATGGGAGAGGTACAAGGAGAAAAGGAGAGAGGCAAAACGGAAAATTAGAGAAGCGAAAAAAGATGCAAACGAAAGGTGGGGCCAAAGGCTGAGTGAGAATTTTGAAGAACGAAAGAAGATGTTCTGGAAGGAGGTAAATAAAGTAAGGAAAGGAGGACAAAAGAGGGAAGAGTCAGTGAAAGATGAAAATGGAGAATTACTAGTGGAACCAGTTGAAGTGAGGAAAAGATATGCCGAGTATTTTGAACCTTTGTTAAATACAAGAGATGGAAGAGAAGCAGTGATTGAAGCAGAGGTGGATGGAGATAGGTTACCCAGGCCACCCAGGTGGCAGGGAATGAATGAAAGGATTGAGGAAAATGAGGTGAAAGAAGCAGTGAAACAAATGAGAGCGGGAAAAGCAGAAGGTTTGGATGGTATTGCTGTGGAGTGTATAAAGAAGGGTGGAGATGTGATAATAGATTGGTTGGTGAAACTTTTCAATGTGTGCTTTGCTGTGTCAATGGTACCAATAGACTGGAAGAGTGCATGTATTGTGCCGTTGTACAAGGGGAAGGGAGATCGGCAGGAGTTTTCAAGTTATAGAGGTATTAGTTTATTGTCAGTGGTTGGAAAGCTGTATGGCAGGGTGTTGATAGAGAGGATAATAAAGTGTACGGAAGTTGCAATAGGAGAAGAACAGTGCGGTTTTAGGAGGGGAAGAGGGTGCGTGGATCAGATGTTTGCAGTAAGACAGTTATGCGAGAAGTATTTAGAGAAGCATAAGGAGATATTTTGGGCTTTTATGGACTTGGAAAAAGCGTATGATCGTGTGGACCGTGAAGCAATGTGGAAGGTGTTAAGGATTTATGAAATAGGAGGAAATTTGTTAGAAGCAGTTAAGAGTTTTTATGAAGGGAGCAGAGCATGTGTGAGAGTAGGAAATGGTGAGTTGAGTGAATGGTTTGAGGTAAAGGTAGGTTTGCGACAGGGTTGTGTAATGTCACCATGGCTGTTTAATATGTTTATGGATGGTGTGGTGAGGGAGGTGAAAAGGAGAACTATGGGAAGAGGATTGGGTTTAGTAGGAAAGAATGGTAGAGATTGGGAGTTGAATCAGTTGCTGTTCGCTGATGACACAGCTTTTGGTGGCGGATTCTGATGAGAAACTGCAGCGGGTAGTCAAAGAGTTTGGTGTGGTTTGTGGAAGGAGGAAACTGAAGGTGAACGTCAATAAAAGTAAAGTAAGGTGTGTAATAGGGGAGAGCATAGGGTGAATCTAGATGTGAGGCTGGATGGGGAAATATTGGAACAAGTAGAGTGTTTTAAATATCTAGGAGGAACGATAAGCAGGAGTGGAGGTATGGAAGTGGAGGTAAAACAGAGAGCGTGTGAAGGAAGGAAGGTTTTCGGAGCAATGGGAAGTATGTGGAAGACGAGAAATCTCGGAGTGAAAGTAAAAAGTGCACTGTATCAAGGAATTGTTGTGCCAACAGTGATGTATGGGGCTGAGACATGGGCTCTGAAGAAAAAGGAGAAAAGAGGGCTGGATGTGATGGAGATGAGCTGCTTGAGGAGTATGTGTGGAGTTACTCGTAGAGACAGATTGAGGAATGAAGAGATACGTAGGAGAGTGGGGCAGCAAGAACATTTGTCAGCCAGAGTGGACAGAAGGGTGCTGAGCTGGTATGGTCATGTTGAACGAATGGGAGATGAAAGGCTTCCAAAGAGAATATGTGAGTCAGGTACAAGGGGAGATAGAAGGGCAGGAAGACCCCCATTGAGATGGAGAGACTGTGTAAGAAAGGCTTTGGATGATAGAGGAATGACTATAGATCAGGCAGGGGAAGTGGTGGTGGACAGGAGTGAATGGAGAATGCTTGTGAATAGTTGAGTGAACACGTGGTCATTTGGAGTAAGGGGTCGGGCGCAAGTTGGACTAGATAATAGTCCATCAGGCGCCTGGCCCGGGGAGACGATTAATATGAAGGGTGTGCCTGGAAGTGTGGTGGGAGGGCTTGTGGCTTTGGCTCCGCTGCATGTCTGCCTGCCGAGATCGGAACCTCTCCGGGTGGTCAGGGGCCGGGGGAGTGCTGGAGCGACCTTGGTAACCCTGGTCTCTGGGTCTTCTCCTGGGTGACCTGGATGTGTGAGTTTGTGTTTTTGATCTGTGTTTATTTTTAGTTTTATGTTGTTTTTGTGTTTTCCCTGTTCTTGCTCTGTCTTGAGTCGGCTACACCCAAAATGGGGATTGGGCCTGAGCATATAGATAGATAGATAGATAGAAAATGAAAATAGTATATTTGATGCAACATTTACTTTACTTACAGCTGTTACAATTTGTTGTATGGATGACTTACTCCATAACCTCTTTTGTTTGTGCAGTGTGTATAGATAACTATGGTATTATTGAATTTGTTTGTATATAATTATCAGTAACATGCATATTTTCAGGAGGCTGACATTGGACTTGGTACCATGGCAATCACGGCTGATCGCTCACAAACCGTAGACTTCACAATACCAGTCGTCGTCTTGTACGGCAGATTAATATCTGGTCTACAGCTCCCAGAGATTGACCCATGGAGCTTTCTCTGGACTCTCAATGCATATGTGTGGGTGGGAATTCTGGCATCTCTATGGGGAATGATTGCTGCAATGATGAGTTTCCCTTTCTTCCTGGGAGCTGAGTTGAGAAGAGGAGACGTATCTTTGAAGCGTTGTTATAATTTTGTTCGTGTATTGCTTCATGAAGGTTAGATTCGTAATAACTTAGGCTGTTTAGAGGTCAATATTTTGTATTCTGATATCAAAATATATACTTGTATATACATAATATTAGACCACTTTCATTCAGGAATCACAAGTTAAATGTAAGATGATTCCAGATGTGAGTGGAGTATGGAGGTGGTGGTGGTGGGAGCGAGTGTTGTTGGGGTCGTGGATGTTGACCATGATGTTGTTGTCACTGAGCTACGCCAGCAACCTGATGTCCCTCCTGGCCGTCAGATACATCCCCCAGCCCATACAGTCACTGCAGGATCTTGTTCAGAACCCCACCATTTTTTTCACCTTAAAGGGAGCTGTGAAAACAAAATATTTTTTGGTACTGGTTAAGTTAATTAGCTAACTTCTATATTCAGTTGTGTGTATTGAAGTAATGATAAACTATACTATTTTAATTATTCCATATAGCCATAGTTCAGATGTGAAAGATTGAATAATAATCTGGTGGTTAATCTTCATGTTCTTAACCAACAAACAAATGTATTATTACTAGGTGATTTGTATATCACTGCAAAGGGCAAGGGCATTGCTTAGGCCTTAGAACATTACTATATACATTTTGTTCAGCCAATAATGTGAAATGCATATACTGTATATCCGATTCACAGTAATTAATGAGTTACAAGGAACTAAATATTAAGTGCCATAGCAGGGCGGCAGCAAAACTTGACCCACCAATATATGGGTGGATAAACAACATCCCTCCCTGGTGCTGATGAGCAACTGAAGCATGTGGTGGGAGGGGAGTAGAAATGGAAGAGGGTGTTCAATACTTACATGATCCTGAATAATGTCTTTATGTCTGTCTTCAATTACGTGTATAGCTTAGAATTCAATTATTGAACTAAAGTACCTCGATTATTTCATCTCTGTTGCCAGTTACCTTGAAATTTTAATTTCTTTGGCAGACCAACTAACTTTTCCCAGTACAAATCCTTTTCTTAGTAGTGTTCATGCTTCCACCATGTTTGCATAATCTTGATCATATTTAATGTTCTTGTTGATTGTCTTTCTTCTGCTGCTTCAGTCTGATCTCTGGCTGTTCTAATTGTCATATACCATTTCTTCTCCAGGCGATCCTTCGTCTCTTCTGATAGTTTACTACAAATACTCTTTCCTGCTTCTCTTACTACCTTTATAGATGCATTTGTTATGATTATATCGGGGCAGGGGGATAGGAATCCTCTCCTTGTATAATGCTCCCACCCGACGAGACAGAGAGGAGCGAGGGAACACGAATGTGGTCCCGGACCATGAGATTAGGAACTTTAAATGTTATTTCAGTTCAGGCTCTGTTTCGTGCCGGCCACCCCCAGCAATGGGGTATGTGCTTGAGTATATACTATAGGTTTGATTCCCGGAGGGAAGTAGCGAACCTAATATTTAGTAGGGCTCCGTAATGATTGACGATATTGCCTATTAATATAATAGTCTCCCTTCAACACCCGCGGCAGCAGTTTTGAATCTCCCCCGCGGAAGGGTCAGGGAGTACTCGTTCATAAGTGCACGCTTAATTCTCTTATGGAATCGTCTTATGATTGGGTACCCTACAGCAAAAACTTTGTAGAAAGTAAAAAAGAAAAATTTAACTAAATATCTGTTATATTATGGCTTTCCATGTGTGGATTTCCTGTGCGTGGCTTTTATACGCAGGCCCCCTAGCGGCCATAACTTCCTTCAATGATATACCAAGATACAACTATAGAAATCAACGAATGGGAATGGGATGGATGGGAGGGCCATGCATCGTCAATGATTACGGGGCCCTAGTAAATATTAGGTTTTCACTACTTCCCTGCGGGAATCAAACCTATAATTTAATAGTGGCCCCTTCATCATTGACGATATTGCCTGAGTACCAATACTGGAGGGGGACATTCGTGACAATACCCTAACCTCAGGACAACAAATAAGCTGTATACATTTTTTTCGTTTTTTTTTGTATCCAGACAATAAATAATATACAAATATGAAAGATTGCAAGCAGTACATGACTTCAAAGAAAGTCTGCTTGCTCATGACCAGATCTTGTACTTTAAGATCTATACATGATACTCTGGGAACACTCTTGTGTTCCTAACTAGAACTATAAACTCTTTGGAATGTTGTTCTAATCTTTAACAATATTTGTACAATTTATATAAGATTGTACATTCTGATAATCCTCTATAGTTGCAACTAATATAGATTTCTTAAAAGTAAAATCAAACTTTGAACTGTAAAACCAGTTCGATCACAGCTCGTGATTTATCACATCTCCGGCGGAAGGGGTCCTAGTGGGGCTTTGGACTATTCAGCACCCCCCCCCCCCCCCCCCCGCCCCTTTTTCTCGCCTTAACCTTAAACAATCAATAGCACAGAGCCTACTAGACCTTCTGTCGTAAAGCTACACAGGTACGCTTCGGCTAGTCCAGAGCGACCAACAAGTATCGTGTTAGAAAAGTATGGTTGGATGCCCACAATTGAGTGTTGGCAATGTCTTCTATCGAGAAATTGTGTTAAAATTTAAGAGAGACGGCCCCCTTCCTGATGTAGTGGGCCCTGCCCACCACGCCGGGATTACTTTCTTTAATAAGATCTACTAACAGAGAAGCTAATTTTCTTCTAGTAACACGATTACCTGCCTGGTTCACCCACAGAAAACCTGGCTGTCGAGGGTAAGCTGCCCTCATAAACTTAGATAAGGCCTCCACTGGGCATAAAATATGATGTGTGTGTCCGCATTTTAATGCCGGAACAGAAAACTCTGAGAAAACATGATCAGAGTGCTCATTCTTTGCAATAAATGTAGGAGACGTCGCGATTTGGACATTGTCGTGCAGTCTCCCAAACCTAAGGCAATTAGGTTTGTTGCTCATCGCCGCCAGCTCAGAGACCCGATTTTCTGTAGCTAGAGCCATCAGGAACACAGCCTTCTTTAAAAGTGAATACAAATCTGGTGCATTATTATATTTGCCCGATTGAAGCAAATATAAGGCCTTATCTACCGACCAGGTGGGCATGAGCTGACGTGGTGGCGAGTGTAGCTTGAAACACGCCCTCATAAACCCTTTCTTCTCCGCCTGCGGTATCGAGAGACCAGTGAGATCAAAGAAAGGAGTTCTGATGGCAGATAAGTGATTCTTCAAAGTAACAACGGAAAAGTGCTTCTGCTCAAATAAGTAATCTAGGTATTTGAAGATCAGGGCTCCTGAGGCATCGGTTTGCCCTGACTCTACAATCCAGGTTGTAAACGTTTTCCAATGTGATTGATATTGTCTCCTGGTAGATATAGTATATTGATTCATGAATTTACTAGTGACACTTTCCCCATACTGAGCTAGCCATTTTGCATTGTAAATGTCCAGAAGGCAAAATTGAGCGAGGTCTAAAGGTTGCCAATTTTTCCCAAGTGGAATGCAGAGACCGGGAGCGACACCGGGTTCCTGCACCATTCTCGCAACTGGTGGTACCACACCTGAGCCGGCCATAACGGCGCGATCATCGAGACTAAGCCCCGGTAACCTCATAGTTTGTGAACTACCCTGCACATTAGAGCAGAATCTGGTGGAGGAAATAGATAAATTGAATTCCATTTGTTCCAGTCCTCCAGTAACGCATCTGGTCCCCCCGCCGGAGTTAGCCCTTGGCGGGTAAGGAAGAGAGGGAGCTTGTGATTCTCCTCGGATGCGAATAGGTCCACTTGTGGGCGGTAAGGCTTGGCAATCATCTTGTCGAAGACGGATTGTTTGAGAGCCCATTCTACTAGAGTGCTCTGTCTCCGGGACAGAGTATCTGCCCAGACGTTCGACACGCCTGGGAGACATGATGCATGCAGATGAATGCTCAGCGATTCGGCTAGAGCAAAAATCTGTTCTGACACTACTAGCAACGCTCGAGACCTCACTGAACCTTGTTTCTGAATGCAATGGACTGCAACTAAGTTGTCCATCCGAAACGCGATCGACTCTCCTTGCAATGACGAGCCGTGAGCTTGGAGAAAAAATAGAGGGACTAGAAGCTCTTGCTTGTTGATTTGAAGTGACTTTTTATGGGCCCAAGTGCCTTGCCCTTGATGGCCTAGATTGGACTGATACCCCCATTCTTGTGTTCCTGAAGCGTTTGTGTCTACCCAAACCGAAGGAGGAGGAGAAACCCATGTTGTTACAGAGTACAGTGTTTCTGTCTTCGCCCAGACCGACAGTAAGTCGTGAATTAATGGAGGAATTGGCCATAATTTCCTCTTCGGCGAGAGGGGAAAAACTGTGTTGCCTTCCAAAATTAATCTCTTTACTTTCGACCGGCCCCACTTCACAGTTATTTGGATCCAGTTGAGTGAGCCGACCAGGGACTCCCACATCTTCCTTGTCGTAGTCAAACTGTGGAGAAAACGAAACAGTTTCCTGCAAAACCTGTTGCGATTGTCCACACTCTGAGTAAGAGTTAGATTGGCTTCTGAAAGACATAAGTCTCTTGCCTGATCCTCAAGGCGAGGAACATTTGAAACCTTTTGTTGATAGGGACATGCCAATAGGCGTCTTTGAGGTCTAATGATCACATCCAGACCTGCGGCGGAAGAGTAAGCCTGATTTGGTGTACTGTAAGCATCCTGAAGGGTGAATTTATGATGTAAGTGTTCAGACACGAGAGATCCACTACTGGTTGCATCCGCACACTGTCCCTCTTTGGCACTAAGAAAAGTCTGGAGGTAAATACTGGGCAAGTTGGTTCTACCGGGACAATGACCTTCTTTGAGATCATTTCCTGGACCAGGGTCTCCACCTCCTGTGAAACATTGTTGTGTTCTAGCGCCTGACGCAGTCGAGGTCACCGGATCCACCGCCAGGTGATTCCTTTGCTCAGTATAGTTCTGGCCCAGGCTCTGCGGCATACCTGGAACGACCTGGTTTGCAAACTGGGTCTGTCCGGTAGAGCAACTCGGGAATCCGACACGCCTAAGCACGGCACTGGGAGACAGAGAGTTTGGTTGGCTAGTTTTTAGGGGGGGGTGGTGGGTTGGTATCAGACGGTTGGCTAGTCTTGGCTGACGTCTGTCCCTGATTTGGTTTAGGGTGTGACTTACCTCTATAACCTGAGTCTTTACCTTGTTTGGGTTTGTGCTGATTACCTGCTTGCTGTGGAGGAGGCCTGGGATCCCGAAAGGACTGTTTAGCCTGCGGGGGTTGTGACTTGCCGCCGCTTTTGGGCTTACTGAAAGGTTTCTTAAATGGTTCTCTCTTAACTTGGGAGGTAATCCGCTTCCACCCCTCTACCATATTGAAAACTACACTCTATGTCTCTGAATTGAGGAGGGAGGCCGTTAAGACGGAGAGTTACCCGGCGACCAATGTCTTCTGGTAACTTCTTTACTATATACACCCTTAGATCCTGGCGGGCCCTAACTGCCTCCATGATTGCTATTCGAATGTCACCCAGGGATTGTATGGAATTCTGTAAAAAAATCCTACGTGACAGTTCTGTGGCTTTTCTAACATTTTGGTCCGCAATGGCCGAAATAGTTCTAGCGAGGGAGACAGTAATCTGGCGACAGACAAGGTATTGGGAAAACAATCTGAAAGCTTTGTTCCTTAACTTAAAGTCTCTATCCAGATGGGCTGGGGGTGGGATACAAAAGAGGTCATCTAATTGGTGAATTGCCAGTTTGGGAGCCGCCAAGAATGCGATCAAGGCCGGCGGCACCCCCTCTGCCTTATTTACAGGTAACGAGAACCAAGCATGTGTTTCTTGAGGGACCTGATGGGAGGATTTAGATGTAATGGTAGAAGCAAATACCTGTGCCTCTGATTCCCAGTCTATCCAAGGGCCTAGACCTACCCTCCCCATCTGCAGAGCTGGTGTATGTGACTGATCTAGTACTGGAACTGTTGCCAGTTCCGGCGTGAGTGCATTCAAAGCTTTGATGTCATTAACGCCATCAGCTTTGGACCAGTCTGCAAAGAGTCGTGCAGATGAGGCCGGCGGTACTGCCGGGGCACCTGAAAACGCAAAGAAATCAGCATTATATGTACTCGGTATGGCCTTAATAGAAACGTCCAGTAATCTCCCTACCTCATCCTTAGCTCTGAGTTTTCTACTCTTGTTAATTTCAATAGTCCACTCACTAGGAACCGGTAGATCCCCTGAAATAGTAGGTTGTGCTAGGTGTGGTCTCAATAGTTGTACCTGAATCCAAGAACAATCCGGCCTGTAGGCCATTCCGCTGTGGGGCCTTATCTAATGGGGGGAGGAGTAATGTCAGAAATTACTCGAACATTCGTAGTAGTCATAGAGGCTGGCACTGTAGTGCCGGTAGCCGTGGTCGTTGCCGGAGGTATAATGAAATTAGGTAAAGAGGACTTAGGGGTGGTAAAACCTGAAGGCTCTAATGGTCTTATCGTGGAGCTACTCGGGGTAGCTACCGGTTGACTAGAGAGAATATCAGGGGAGGCAGAGACATGGTACTGCTGCATAACCCTATGTAATATGTCACTTATCCCATCCATGGTCACACACTTACTGTGAGAACCCCTGGAAGATTGGGAACTGGCTTCTGATTCCTCAAACATGATACCTGGTTGAGCCGGGGGTAAGTTATTCTCCTCCGGCTCTCTCTGTAACTCAAGCACTTCCGGTATGTCCTGTTGTGATTCCAGCGCTTGGTCCCCAAGCGGCCAAACTAAATCAGGTACTGACGAGGGTAACGCTTCACTGTCATTACACTCCCTATCTGTTACCGGATTAATTCTAACATTATGTTGACAAGGTTCAGATTGACACCAGCACCCCCGGTCCCGAGCCGTGGGTGGCTGTGAGTCTTTAATTACCTAAGAGTCATCAAAAGTATTCGAACCTGAAGGTCAACTGATCCGCTAAGACTCGACTTGGTCCAACCGAAGAGTCTTTACGTGGTACATGTGTTAACTTTGGAACAGCAAATGTGAAATTGTGCGGTACACTCAATGATTGTTCATGACTGGGACTAGGTTCTATGTCCTCCGCCCCCACCTCTGAGTCGCCAGACTGGACTGTGGGCTGCTGTAGGTAGGAGAAGAGGGCGGAGGTGGCAGTATGGTATCCTTCCGGCTACTCTTTCACCCTGTACTGGCCGGCATCATAGGGTCAGTAATAGGGTCCTCACGATGGCGTTTGGTCGATTTGGACGACTCCGCCGATGAGAGCCGGGACTGTCTGTGGGGAGATCTCGACCGTGATCTTGATGCCGGTTGTGGGGAAGGCGACCGCCTCCGCTTGGTTCGGTCGGGGGGGGGGGGGGGGGGGGGGGGGGGGGGGGGGGGGGGGGGGGGGGCGTGCCTCGGCAATCTCAATCTCATTGCTACTACTGCTACTTACTACCTCTTTTGAAAGGGTTTTAGATTTCACTTTAGGCTTAGTAGATTTACTTGGAGTTGATTCAATCAAAGGCGATTTGATAACTAAGTGGTCCCACAGGGCGTCGTCATCACAATGAAGAGCCTTATGGGCAGTATCTTTGGCGTAAACGTTAAACATTTTCTTTATTTCTTTTAACGCTGCCAAGCAAGACAGGTCTTTTTTAGTAAATACCACCGCCTTCAAGTCGGAACAAATTGAACAGAACAATGTTTGGACACCCACAAACCCCTAGAGCGATCTAGGTATTTCACACATTTAATACAGGGTTTGTGAGCAAATACTGGTAATAATGAACAGGTAGGAGTAGCACACTGATCAAACCGAGGCATGATGGAGCTAGGGGTCCCCCCCCCCCCCCCCGCCGGAATCAGCCACCCACCAGCCGCCGGGCCTATTGTAACTGTAGTGCTGGGGATTCTGGAAATAGACAATTTCCAAGAATCAATGCTCATAAGAATAACCTGCGAGGTGTCAGTACATCCTACCTTAAGTCCGCCGGAAAATTAGCTATAGCCACAGCTACTCTAACCTTCCGCTGGACCCGACCATGAAAAACCTGGGGTTTTTCATTTAAACTGATTGGAACTGCTTATCTGTGACAAAGTGTCACTGGCCCTTGTGACCTCAAGTGTTTAACTATCCATGAATCTTGAATTTAGAAAGATAGGTAACGTGCTTGTATGATGTATCATAACACTTGCAACGTGACTGTCACGCCAGGCGAGGGAAGTCATGCTGCATGACAAATAGGTCAGGGCGAGTTCACTCGGCGGGCCGAGGTTGCTCCCTTAGGAATTCGCATTTTCCGCCGGAAGGATTGTGGTTCAACGTACCACGCCGGGACATTTGTTTGCTTCCATACTCGTCTGCGAGACGAGGAGACAGGGGCCTTGCTGAGAAAGCCGCCGGAGAAAACAACCCAAATTTTAGAGGGGGAGGCTTATATGTAAAAGACACCCCTTCTAAAACCCCATTCATATATAGGGACGTCTCCCAAAACGTGTAGCGCACACATGAAGCAACTTAGGGGCACACATAGGCATAATAATAATAAAAGAGAATTTATAATAATAAATTACCTTTAGCATAAATTGGAGAGCCCTAATGAGGCTGGCCACGAGGCCCGACGAAACAACCCCGGATGAACTGACGCTCCGACGACCCAGCAGCAGCAGCACGTAGAGGGGGAGGCCCGCGAGAGGGGCCCAGAAGCAAATACGAACTCTAGAAGGCTCCGCACCACGTGCAGCCACCCTTGAACTAGAGCATTTGCTAAAATATCAATAATTTAATATGCAACTGCCTCAAAGTGATGGCCTGAAGCATAATCTTGTAGAATGGTAGCATCCTAGCTATAATATCAAAAGCTAAAGGCGCCAAAACAACACAATAATAACACACGTGGCCCGTAGATCCTGGGATACGTAGGCGCCTTGTTACAAAAAGTACCCTAATTTACACACTTAGGCGCCTTGTTACAAAAAGTACCATAATTTACACACTTCCTGCGGACATACCAATGGGGAAGCCCATGCTAGCTAATCTAAACCTTGCTCAATACAATGCAGATGTATACAAATGAGTAAGGACTCACGATAAGCGAAGGAATGACAAATGAAGCTGGAGCACAAGGGACAACCGCCCGCCGGGGACGAACGCGGAAGGGAGAAGGAAGTTATGGCCGCTAGGGAGCCTGCGTATAAAAGCCACGCACAGGAAATCCACACATGGAAAGCCATAATATAACATGTATAAATTAAGTTAAATTTTTATTTTTTATTTTCTACAAAGTTTTTTCTGTAGGGTACCCAATCATAAGACCATAAGAGAATTAAGCGTGCACTTATGAATGAGTATTCCCTGACCCTTCCGCCCGCGGGGGAAATTCAAAACTGCTGCCGCGGGTGTTGAAGGAAGACTATTATATTAATAGGCAATATCGTCAATGATGAAGGGGCCACTATTTAATATACATACTAACTGTTATGATTCTGGTAAAGTTTTTATTAATATCTTCAAGCATCTCCTCCAAGTTTGGCAGCTGCAAATATTTCTTCTGATTATCTAAGCTAATCATGTCAGTCCTTTCTGTTAGTGTGCACAAGTTTGATTTAATACTTCTAACGAAGTTTATCCCTACCCGACATCTCACCATTCTGTTGTCACTTCCAACATGCACTATGTTCAGTACTGTTACATTTTTCACAATATCTAGTTTGTCAGTAAGGGTATAGTCAATAGCATTAATGGTTATTACATTAGGACCTTTCCATGTCCATTTCCTACTGACTTTATTTTGGAAAAATTAATTAATGTTTTCTTTAGCCGGTTTTGTTCTGCAAAATCTACAAAAGTGTCTCCTCTGTCTTTTCGGTTACCTATTTTTGCACCAATTTTTTCTAGCGTATTTGGCCTAAAATTCTGATTACAAATGAGTGCTATGTCATTGCATAGCGTTTTCTACAACGTAACACTTTTCGATTTCGTCATCATAATGTGTTGCCGTTGGGCCAAATTCTTGGATTACTTTAACTTTATAAAGTTTATTAAGCTCAATATTAATTCCTGCAACTCTTTCATTGATACTAAAATAATATTTGTTTGCTTATCAAGAATCCAACTCCATATTCGTTCCTTTTTTGTTTTTCCTTTGTAACACAACACCTGACGATCAGGCAATTCAATGAATGCCCCATCTGTTTATATAACTTCGTTAACACCTACAATTTCTTATTAAAGGGGTCTAAATTCTTCACAGAGGATAGCCAAGCTTGTTTCAGTGGTCAGGGTTCGGACATTATACTTTCCAGTGGTCAATTTATTTAACTGCATCCAAAGGTGCCCTGTTTGCCTCCAATGATTCTTAGCACCCCCTACTCTGGCATAAGTTTGACCCAGTTGCTTCAGAGCTGCTGAGAATCAGGGTCATTGGCTTGTTATGGATGTCATAATGGCTGTGTGGGAAGCCTAACCCGTTTGAGACTCACCGTGTTGGCTTAGGTCATGTTAGGAAGCTGGAACGCTTATAGTCTGATCCCTAACAGTGAATCTGCCTAGTATGGTTGAACATGAACTTGTATAGCTTTGCTGATCATGGGTGTACTGAAGCCTCTACGCTCCGGCAAAGCAGAATCCCTCGAAGATCTTAAGCATTAGGCACAAACACTCATTATCCCTTATCTATTGGGTGAAGCAAGTACAAATTTACACCACTATTAGCTGACGCGACGCTCGGCACATAGGGGTTATGAACACATTCTTGGTAACTACCACGCGCCAATTAACCCCCTTGCAAGGGCCCACAAATAGTTGTGTGTGTGTTCTGCATTATGAATCGTAAGCACCACATCTGTGTCCCCCCCCCCCCCTTAAAAAAAATATATATACCGGTATATGTGTATATACAGTATATACCGGTATATATATATATATATAAATAAATATATACATAAAAATGAAAATAACAGCAATAATAATATTAATAATACTTAAACATATATATATATATATATATATATATATATATATATATATATTATATATATATATATATATATATATATATATATATATATATATATATATATATATATATATATATATATATATATATATATATTTATATACTGTATATAAGATATCACAGCGGTTTAAAGGTATGTTTATTTATGTTTTACATGTTATGTGTTCACGGGATTATTCCTATTCTAGTATGTTCATGTAAGTAGTAGTATTGTATACCAGGATATACTTTGATGAGTTTTTTAACAGTGCACATATTATGTACCAAAAGACAGCTGAAAGTGGCATCCTTCAAGAAGTGGGAGAACTGCGCTACAAAGATCGCCTGCAGACCTTTACACCAAAGGACCTTGGAAAAACTTTTGAGTCACTTTTGAAGCAGAGCCAGCATGTCTTAACGATTTCAGAAGACATTGCAAGAGACTTGATAGGCGGACATTTTAGTAACACAGGTACTGTATGGTGAACAAATATTGTCATTTGTTAATCAAATTTCGGTATTTTAACTTAAATGTGTTATGCACAATAGAGGGAAGATAGGTATTGGTGTCTGAAGAAAGTAGGACTTAAAGGATACATAAGGCGAAACTCATTCACACCCTAAATTCCAGGAACTAAGCTAATGCACCGTTCTGGTATCCGAGTACTTCTTGTGTTAGTCTATGTTGACGGTTTCATTTTCTGCTGTTCTATTGATCATTATTGAATCAAAGAGGTTTGTTCATATTTTGGCTATGACTTTCGCAGATCAGGCCATATTTTTTGGAAGGGTATTTATACATATGTCCTTGAATTGTATCCACATTTCTTCTATCTCGGTTGATCCTTCAAAAGTCATGTGGATGTCTGTTAGTTCATCTTTTAGGGAATTGATATCTTTCTTGATATTGTTGAAAATAATATTTTCTCTAATACTACTCATGTTAGCCATGTTGAATTAAATCCTACTAATATTATGATCACAACCTCTTAATAATTCACCAATTTAATAAAATACATTTTCCCTTTGTTATTGTCTGGACTATTTAATGTAGGAAATTATCGTTAACAAATTGCATAATTGTTTTATACATTTATTAATCCTATAATTTCAGTTCATTGAATATGTGATACATGAAAGTTGGCCATGAAAAGAGTCTCTTCAGCTGATAGTGTTTTATAATCTATTGTAAAGCAAAATGTAATCCTCATGTGTAATTATTGACCACTGACAAAGTACTACAACATTTAAATGTATATCCATTGTGTTAATTTTAACACATTATACTTCAGAGTTAAGTTAATATTTTAATAAACGAGGGGCATAAAAGTGGCATCCCAAGAGTTTTGTTTTACCAACTTTTACGGACAATTGTATTCTGCAGTTTCGATTTGTTTTCTTCAAAATGTATCTACCTAACTTAATCTACCTTCATTATAGTGCTCGGTTTCAATGCGAAAGAGCCACAAACATATTAGGAGATAAAACTTGCTCATCGAAAATTGCCAGAAAAAACATTCGTGTGACACTGCATTAACTCCACCGCCTCCTTATGATACGTGTTGATCTGGTATTATTGCAGATAATTGATGTTATTGAAGTTTAAAAATGCTTCCGTAATTGCAGCTTTATGTATTGTTCAAGTAACATTATGAGTGTCCATTCATTATACCTTATGTCGTAGACTTCTGGCATTAAAATACAGTAACTTGATAATTTCCATATGACTTAACATTTATTTAATGTCTTCTATATTCCTTCAAAAAGGAAATGTCTTCCGGTGTTGACAGCTTAAGTGTTACTTTTTGTCCAACCTCATTTTAATCTATTGAATTAGCGCTTCCAGAAAGGTGATGATTAGGGATGGGTGTGATTAGTATGTGCACCTGGTGGGTGACCTGACCTGACTGCCTCTGATGATTGTGACTTGGCTGTTCAGTGTTCATGTGAGATAACCTGACCTGACTGAATTTGACCTGATTGCACTTGGCGGTGGAATTGAGAGAGAGAGAGAGAGAGAGAGAGAGAGAGAGAGAGAGAGAGAGAGAGAGAGAGAGAGAGAGAGGGGGGGGGGGGGTAAACAATGTGAAATAATATTTTAATTTCAATATATACGTGCCGAATAATACGCTGAACTACAACAGGTCGTTGTGAACACTATTTGGGTCGGGAGGAGTTTCTGCCTCTAATGTTTGCAATGATTGGACCCAAAGGCAGTCCTCTGGTTCTCAGTTTTAGTCGAAGGTATGTACAATATATATATATATAGAGAGAGAGAGTATATATATAGCAATAGTACGCTTCTAAAACAATGACAAAGACAGCTAAATACACAATCATGGGAATTAATCAATTGAACTTCATAAATATACACATTAAAACGGTATTTATGATATCAATATCGTCATTTGTCTTAAAGCTACGAACATGATTTGACCATTGGCCTGTTTTCAGTAGAACTCACCTAATATGTTGTCTATAATATTATCAATATTAGGCAACAAATCAATTGTGTTACCTTCAAGAGTACATCATTTGAATAAATGTAAAGCGATATAATTTATATTTAAATGGCTAAATAGCGTAGAGGTGATTGGTGAAAGAAGTTTAAACAGTAAATAATAGTATACATTTATTTTGAATACTGACCTTTGTCTGAAACCGTGACACGTTAGGAAAGACCTGAACAAATTATTGTCTGATCTTTCCACAGGGAAAATGACTATACCTAAATAGTTTGATTAATATGTGCCAGCTTATGAAACATGTTATTTTACCGTAGCATTTAACTTATATATTAATTACCATAACATTTAAATTACACTTCACATGTAGGGAGGAAAAAACAAAACTAATGTGGTTAAACTAAACAAGTTTGAAAGAAATTAAGATTGACCTTCGACATAAAATTACGATCCTTACTTTATAGAGGCATTGGCAAACCAAATAATTATCTGCATATGTTGGTCAAATTTCATCCTATGATTTGTTATAATTTTTTTCACAAAATGTATTTAAATTTTATTCAGACACACACACACACACACACATATATATATATATATATATATATATATATATATATATATATATATATATATACCGGTATATATATATATATATTTTCTTTAATACATACGAGGTTGAAAGAAATGGCAATTTCTGCGTTGGAAATTTTATTATTCAAAGTTTCCAGGTCTCTGATGAGTTTTCGCTGGGTGGCAGGAAGTAGATGAAGGAGATGAGCAAAATTCATGGTGGTACAGGGTTACATAAATGTACATGATGATACAGGATATACGACGCGTTTCACTGGACAACCAGCATTATCAAGTAAGGAAGGAATGATATAAAAGGTAAACAGGAAGGGTATATATAGAGGGTGGAGGATCAGAGGAGGCGGAAAACAGGGGGCAAAAGTCTGCTATTGGTGGAAGCGTAAACTAGGAGAGAGAAAGGGGTTAACCGCTTCACGCATGCGCACTGGATGCGGGATGGTGGTCAGTAGGTGGGGTCGAAGCTGATTGGCTGCGTGTCGAGGGGCGTGGCCTAAGTTGTGTGGCGCCTGCAGAAGACGAAGCTGAAGGAGGTAGCGCGGGGGGCTGCGTCAAGGGCACCGGGGGGCGAGGAGGGGTGTTAGGTCCTGTAGGGTAGTGCCTTTTGGCAGAAGGAAGGATCTGAAGGTCCAGAGTTTGGTTGTTGATGTTGGGATGTAAGGCTTGGATATATAAAGCTTCGAGTATAGGTAATCTCCTTGGGTCACTTTCTTTATCGAGTATGGTGGTGTGTTTCTCTAACTCGTTGCGTGTGAGGTGAGGGTGGTTAGGGGTGAGATAGTGGTCTTTGATGGCTCCAGCCTGAAGGTGAAGAGTTAACCGACGTGAAAGACGAGTCTGCGTCATACCAATATAGGAATGAGGTCCACAGTCCTCATAATTACAGGTATGTTGGTAAATGACGTGATCGTCGGTCATCGGGCTCTTTATCTTGGTGGAGGCTGGTTTGTTGCGGAGAACGAGGTTGGAGGTCTTGGGGGATTTGTAATAAATTATTAATTTGATTTTGTTTTCCGGGTTGGTTGGGTGGACATGCTTGGAGATTATTTCTTTTAAGACGGCCTCGTCATTTTTGTGTTCAGAGGACATGTAATTGCGGTAGAAGATCTTAATTTCATTGGGGGGGTCAATGTTGGGAGGGCTTTGGGTGTACCATTTTTCAAGATGGTGGTTGATGGTGCTGGAGATGTCGGAGTTGGAGTATCCGTTATTTACTAAAACTTGGGATAGTCTTTCTAGTTCCTGGTGGGTGTCGGCCCAGGTAGAGCAGTGCGTGAGGGTGCGAGCAGTGCGACCTCGTATGTATTAAAGAAAATTTATTACCTGGCTTTACTAACATATATATATATATATATATATATATATATATATATATATATATATATATATATATATATATATATATATATATATATATATATATATATACCGGTATATATATACCGGTATATACATACTATTATGTTGATGCAATATAACATAACATACATTTACCAAGAAAAGAACATAAAACTTATTATTAATCTTAAAATATACAAATTTAATACCCTAAGCAAATATTTGTTTAGAATACAACAGGTGACTGAGGCGGGCCTGTATGCTCATCTGATCGAGGTACCAAATTTCACCAGGTGCAGTAACCCGCCAAAGAAGAAAATTACTACCTCTTCGCTGAATCTTGCAGTCACATGGGTATTACCAATTTTATATTAAATTTTGCTTTCATATATTTATTTTCAATAAGGAGATTAAGGGGAAGGACGGGGTTAGTAGGGAAAGAACTAGAAGGTGACACCTGAGTAGAAAATTCGGTAGATTTGTTCATATTTATATATATTTTTAGTTTCCTCCCTTGACATCCATCAAACTAAACAAATATCCCATAGATCACCCTTCTAGATATAATTGTACATTTATCGGAAGATAATGTCCTGACCGAAGGCCGGTCCCTCTTTAATTTAACTACAGGCTCGCTATCGCTCGCCAGGAAAAAATCGAAACCTAAATGACGCGAAAAGTCTTCATATTGACAAAGACCAAACGTCTTAAAATCTGAAAACTAATGGGGTTAATCATGAGGTAGAAGGGGAGGCAAACAAAAAATCATATCCCCTTAAGACATTTTATATTGCGCTAGACATATGGAAGGCCTTCGATTGAGTCTGGCACAAATCTCTAATTTCTAAACTACCCTCCTTCTGTTTCTATTCCTCTATCTGTTCCTTTATCTTGATTTTCCTTTCTGGCCGTTCCATAGCTACGGTTGTGGACGGCCATTGTTCACTTCCTCAACCTATCAACTTCAATGTTCCTCAGGGTTCTGTCCTATCTCCAATTCTCTTTCTAATATTTATTAGTGATTTTCTTAACTGTACTTCCAGTCGTATCTATTCATATGCTCTACCTTACACTATTCAACTAGTTTTCCAGAACCCCCCAACAAGCAAGCACTCAAAAAATCACGAAAAGATGCCATAAAACATTTAAATTCTGACTTATATACCATTTCCATGTGGGGCAGAGGAAATCTTGTTTCTTTCAATACTTCCAAAACCCAATTTCTCCAATTATCTACCCGTAAAGAACTCCCACAGGACTATCCCTTATATTTCAACAATACAAAACTCAATCTTTCATCTCTCAGTATTCTAGGAATCTCTTTCTCTCCTGATCTCACTTGGAAAGACCATATTACCGCCCTTTCTAAAACAGCTTCCCAGAAGCTGGGTGTGCTCAACCGCCTCCGGGGGTTCTTTACCCATGCACAGCTTCTTGCTCTGTACAAGGGCACAGTTCGTCCATGTATCGAGTATTGTTCGCATGTGTGGGGAGGATCCTCTCACACCACACTCCTAGATAAAGTAGAAAGGAAAGCCTTTCATATCATTAACTCCCGTCAATTCACCGACTCTATGCAATCTCTCTCTCTTCGCCGCAATGTTGCATCTCTCTCGCTATTCTACCGCTATGACAATGATCAATGTTCCTCAGAGCTCTTTCAGTGTATACCACCTCCTCTACGTAGAGTAGGTAGCACCCGTCTTGCAACACAATCCCATCTCTACTCACGTGGAGCTCTCCAATCCAAGAGTGAAACGATATTCTCAGACCTTCTTCTATTCAACAGCTGAGCTCTAGGATCTCTCTCCATGAATCTATCTTCCCCTTATCCTATTGCTTCAATTTCTGTGTGTCCGGGCATTTTGGCTCGAACGTTGCTTGATTTTGGCCCTGTCACTCTTTCAACTGGGGGAGGCACTCGTTGTGGTCAGTTCTGCCTTTTGTCTCCCTCATCCACATAGACAAAAACAAAAAAAAGACAGAAGGAAATAAAGCGGTATGCCTTACTTTGTTACTTGTCTTTTGCTTGTGTTCGTCGTCGTCACTCTCTCTCCATGTCCCAAATCTGCCTTCGGACATAGGTTTTGTTATGAACAGTAGGATCAATCACTCAACAAGGTGAAATTTGGAGGTCTTATTACAGACATTGAGTGAGATTACGAATCAAGCGAATCAGTTAAAGCAACTCGAAGTATCTCGGCTTTCCAGACCAGGTTGTCTATCCCTCGCTCTGTGTATTTCAACTTCTGGAATCTGCATCACTATTGCCTGTTTTTTTGTTTTCGTAATTTCAAACGGCTCTCACTTTCACCTTATACATTAGGAGTATCGTTCACTAGGTACTGAGCTACATTGCATACAATATATATTGGATTGATCATGATTGATAATGTATTGTAAACTGATATACTGATATATATAGTTTTGTAGTATGTACAATAAGTATTTGTACTCATTTACAGGGTATGTTTGTGGTGTTGGCTACTGGATTGTGGCTGGGGCTTCTGGTTCTTTGTCTGGAGCTGCTCTCTTCTAGATTTGTATCTGACTGATTATGACGATTTCAGTGATTCCTATCTAATCAACATTACATTAACTGTCTTCGTGGTGCGATGCATAAGGTGTTGATTTTCGGTGTGAGGGTCCTGGGTTCGAATCCACGGACTGCCACATGTGTTTGTAAATTTCATTAATCGATTTTAGGAGTATAGTTGGTTGTTGGAAGGAACATAATAATTGTATGAATAGTATGATAATTAAATGGAGAGATGGTAAAAGCTGTTATGTTTTTGTTACACATACGTAATTCTTTGGTGAGCACGAACATTGTGTTAATTACGAGGTCTTAACTATACAGGCCGAACTAAGACGTTCATGATTTAACATCTGATACATTGAAAATACATTGCATGAATACAGTAAATATACTTTACACTGACTAATTATTTCTTAATGACAGTAACCCACCTTGAAAATATTGACAGACAAAAAATATACATTAGTTATTCATAGTTTTAATGTTTCTATGGGTGATCTGTCAAAAGATAATATTTTACGATTATCATTGTTCACATAATTATATGAACATAGCCTACACACCTTTAGATACTTAGTGAAGGCGGGAGGAGTCATCCTAGGAATGTGTACCTTCTGCCTAAAACTGATCATACTTATCTCTGAAAACTATGAAAAACACCATGTGAGGAGGACCGACCGCCTTTTAGGCTTAACCTGACAAGCGCGATATAGACCTAGGTGCTAGGGTAGTTATTTGTGCATTTCTAGCCCTGGATTCTGACAGAATTCGTTATATTTACAATATAAAGCATTATTTGTTTTCGGTATGCTTTTATTTTACATATATGATGTATATATGAACCTTCAAGAGTGCTAAAATAAGTGGGAAAAGCATTTGGGTGGTGAAAAACGAAGATATTGGCCACCCGGTCATAATCTCAGGCGAGAGAGAGCCACAGGCAGCCCTCCCCTCTCGCTGTCTGGGAGTCAACTGAGACGAGCGGGGCGGTGTGTGCCGGTGTCTGGGTGTTGCATAACGATCTTTTATGCAACCCACTTGTGCTACATTATCGCGGGAGAAAAAATAACCGATAAATGATGATAATAAGAGATAAATAGGTGATAATTGAGGAGGGGGGGGAGGGGGGAATAAGGTGGGGAAGGAGGGGAGGGGGAGGGGTGAGAAACACATGGATGAGTACTAGAGGGGAATTATCTCACCTAGAGACAAAATCCTTTGTTTTGATAGGCCCTTTTTTTTTGGAAGGCTTTTTTTATGGTCTTGCTTCCGTGAGGCCTATCGCGTTCCCTATAGGAAGCCTTCCGTGAGGCCTATCGCGCTTGCCGGGTTAAAAAGCTCAAAATCCTGAAAATACCATTTGGTGTTTACTTAACATCCCTTCATAAGCCAGTGAAATATTTTTAGTGAAAACCCATTGGAAATTGTTTTTTTGTTTATGTTTTCCAAACTTTTCCAGTATTTCTAAACACGTTATATAGCGAATTTGAAATTGACAGGCTCAGTAACTACTGGTCGTACGAGGATCATACATATATAAACGGAAAAAGCGTAAAATACTCTACAATCTCCCAAAAGCTTGATCTTCTACTCTGCCGTGTTCCTGCGTAAAAATATTGTAAAAAAAAAAAAAAAAAAAATTGCACCTAGTTACCTTAGACTTTCACATATTTTTAGGGATTTCTGTAGGAGTTACTGTATATGCGTTTTAGTAGTGCTATAGTGTTCAACCTTTTTCTTACTTAAATTGAAAGACAAATAAATAAATACAAACAAATATCCTTGACCTAGTTTTAGAGTCACATACACCTGTGCCAAATTGCATTTAAATTGAAAGTAAGACCTGTAAGTTGGGTAAAAGGCCGGTCGGTCCCCTTGACGTTTTACATATAGTTTGTCCAGGTCATTAAATAATATAATAACTTACCCTTTATTAACAACGTTTCCCAGATAACCTCTTCAGGTCACTTAGCTATCTGCGAATCGTCAATAAATCGCTCCGTCACAAATGATGGTTTTATTCATTGTGTTAACTTTTCGGAGTTCATATTAATATTCTGAAAACAGATGTGTTCCTGATGCCTAAAAGAGCCAAATGCTGTGAGTTTGTTGTAGTATTTAGAACCTACTATTATTATTACTTCATGAAACAAAATATAATATTGGCCTTACTGGTTTCAATGACAAATTCAGTGTGTGTGTCTGTATTCATGTATGTGTGCATTGATGTGTGTGAGTGTTTATACAGTATGTATGTGTTTGTATGTTTATGTGTGTGAGTGTGTTTATGTGTGCGTTTGTGACAACCTTACCGATATATGTGTTATACCAACACAAAAAATAGCTGCCTTCACCACCACCCAAGGATACCATAACAGAAGGGCACAGAATCACGGCCCCCGTGCAGGCTACCGCCAAAAGATCACGTCTTCGACCACCACCAATATTATTGCAGAGCCAGAGCCAGCCATTGTAGCTCTTAAAAGTCATCAATTGAACAACACAAACGCACGAAAGACTATGTACATCAACCCAGCAACCAGTACCACGGACTGGAGTTTTCGAAAAGGGGCTCCAGTCCTGACAATTTCCTTGACTTACAGTGTGCTGGCTTAATAATTCAATAGGGTTGATAGCCTCTGAAGTCCTATTTTTACTAACTAAATTAAGCAGTATCAAAGTATTCCCTTTAATTATTTGGTCAATGCTCGACGTGTAGACTTGTCAGGTCAATCGATGACTTCCCTGCTAGCTCAGTCAGGTCTAAGACTCACACTGCCAAGTGTTCTGGCAGTATGTTGTGTAAGACACCGACACAAGTATTACCTGTGGTGCCGGTGAAGCTCGAAGCTCACAATCTGGGTCATCACTAGATACACAACAGCAGACTCACCTCTACACCGTTTTAACCTGTGGTTTGATACCTCGCACAGCTTTAGTCTATTAGCTGTAAGTAGGTGAGAAATCATGACCTCTATCCTTTGTAACTCGAAAATGGCAAGAGCAAATTAGCTGTACATTTCTACTTCAATTCCTTGACAGACCCTTTCCAAATGGTAGATATATTAGCTTGATTACCCTAGTCGTTTCTGAGTTACAGTGGTTAGAGGTCATGATTTATCGCCTACTTACAGCGAATTAGTGGTTTGAGACCTAAGATCAACGAAAGAGAGAGGAGAGACTCTGATGAGTGCCCAACCCAAACGTTGAGGACTGGCAGAGTGCAATCTGAAGACAAACACTGACCTAGAAAGCTAGGGCCCCATCACCAACATGAAGCGAAAAAGTCCCTCCTCAACACCAAGAAAGTCACTAATATAAATACTAAGTAGTGCGTCTCTAATTGTTAGAGTCCCTTTCTTGCATTGAAAGTATTTCTCCCTTCAGGGGAGAAACTATCCTTGTGGTTTTTAGTGTATTTGTATATAGACTTCTTAGTTTCTCCCTGTTAGAAGAACTCACAAATACCAGTTTTGCCTAAACATAATATATAATATGCTTATCCTTAGCCTGCTACTCGAGTATTATATAATATACTGTATATGTTACATAGTTATATTGTATATGTGTGCCAACATAAAGGGTTAGGCTACACTCTTAACTGTATATTATATTAGATGAAGCCTACAACAAGATCAACGTCCTCACCATGAAGCTGGAATCACTCCAAGAGTTTGTAACACTCAACGTTGGAGTACCACAAACTTCAATTGTCACCGCAACTCCAGCAGCCACCAACGCCCCAACGTCAACTGCCAACAATTCAACGCCTACAGTAGCCACTTCAACTGATGTTTCTGATACTCAAGATACAAATAGTGACTCTCTTCCCCCTCAAGACAACTTCCGTGTCGTGAGGAACAACGTTTGCATCAAGACCAGGAAACACATACCGATTTCCGAGTGTCAAAACCATTTCCAGATACTCACAGACTCAGATGAAGAAGAGGAAATAGAAGAAGTCCGGCTCGTGGGAGACTCGATGATACGTGGTCAGCTCACAGAGTTTTGCGCCAGGGCACCTAAGACCAGGAAGCGTTTTTTTATCCCTGGTGGTGGTGTGGACGACGTTGTTGCAGCAGTTGACGAAGTATCAAAGCTGGGCCCTGCTAATACAATGTACGTCATCCACGTTGGATCCAACGATGTACAGCGAACCCGGTCGGAAGATTTGCTTTTAAAGTACCAGCAGCTGATCAAGTCGTTTAAGGAGAAGTCATCAAGGATCATCGTCTCAGGAATCGTCCCCCGGCTCGGTGTAGAGAGCCGATTTTACAACATAGCCACCAGCACAAATCGTTGTCTAGCAAACCTCTGCAGGAAGGAGAACGTGGGATTCGTCGACACCTGGGACAATATCTACTACGATGACTATTTGTTTTCGGACGATGGAGTTCATCTGAACCAGGTGGGAGCAGCACGTTTTGGGCGTCTTCTCAACGATGCGGTGAAGGATTTTCGGAGAAGAAATCGACTCAGCACAGGACAACCAGGAAGGAGGACCGAAGACAGCGAGGACGGCAACCTACAAAGGAATTAAATACTAATCCGTCAAGAACCGCGAATTTGGATAAAGCTCCACCAACACAACCCAAATTAAAAACCGCCAGGGATAACGACCGAGGACCGAGGACAGCCATGAATGTAAATGTAGATCCGACCAGAACCAAAAATTCGATGAAAGAACGTTCTGTGAGTTCTAAAACCGCAACTTTAAAGGTTTTCTATGCAAACGCTCGTAGCATACGCAATAAATTTTCAGATTTAGAGGAACTAGTGTTTACAGAAAATTATGATGTGATTGGCATAACAGAATCTTGGCTCAATACAGAAGATAGAGACTTTTTAGCAGAGTATTCACTTCCCGGTTATATAATGTTTGAGAACAGCCGAATAAATAAAAATGGAGGTGGCGTTTTATTTTATATCAAAGAAAGTCTAAACCCGACCCTCATGTCAAAACCTCAAATTGTGAACGTCGACACATCTTTTGTGCTAATAAAGAATAATAAAGGTACAAAAATAATACTTGCGTTAATATACAGACCTCCAGCTCAATCAGTGCAAACTGACCGAGAAATTTACGAACAAATTGCAGATGTAAGTAACTCATACGATACCGTAATTTTTGGCGACTTTAATTTACCTGCGACCAAGTGGGGCGATACTCTTACTTCACACTCCGGACATGACTTGTATACGAACTTGCAAGAGAGTTCGCTTTATCAATTTGTTCGAACGCCGACCCGTGGTAATAACGTTCTTGACATTGTACTTGCAACAAAAGAAGAATTGATAGAGAATTTGAATGTTGGTGATGAATTCAGTAACAGCGACCATCGTACGATAACTTTCACTTTAAAGTTTTCTAGTAACGAACCAAATAGTAGCATCGAAAAAGTCCCTAATTTCAAGAAAGCAAACTTCCATAAACTTAGAGCTATGTTTAAAGAAACTGACTGGAGCTTTTTAATTAACAATAACGACATAAATACATCTTGGAAGTTATTCGAAACCACTTACCTAAAAGCAGTGCAAGACTGCATACCATCGAAAATACGGCGTCCAGGCCATAATAATAAGCCCAAAGGGTGGAATAAAGATATTTCAAACTGCCTGCTTGCTAAAAAAATTTGCTAATGATAGATTAAAATCCTCACAAAATGACGAAGAACGAAGAACGGGTGAAATTTGTAGAGCTACGACGCAAAGCCAAAAAGTTAATTAAGCAAAGTAAAAAGACCTTAGAGTTACATATTGCGAATCAAAGTCAAACAAACCCGAAAGAATTCTATAGTTATATCAGAAAGAAAAAAGTAGTTACTTCATCTGTTGGACCGTTAGTCGATGAAAATGGAGAATACACCAAAGACGAAGTACAAATGAGTAATGCCCTCAATTCCTTCTTTGCATCAGTTTTTACAACAGAAGACCTCAGTGATATCCCTACACCATTGCCGATTCAGATTGATAATTCAGATGTTCTAAGCAATATCACCATTACAGAGAGAGAAGTATTGAATTGTTTAGATAAACTCAAGGTAAATAAAACGCCAGGACCTGATACAATCTCGCCTAGAGTTCTAAAGGAAGCTAAGGATGAGCTCTCCAAACCACTGACATTACTATTCAATAAATCCTTGCAGTCTGGAACTATGCCTGTTCAGTGGAAGCTAGCCAACGTAACACCGATATTCAAAAAAAGGCAGCAAATCCCTACCCAGTAACTATCGTCCAATTAGCTTAACCTCAGTTGTATGTAAAATGCTAGAAACGGTCATACGAGACAGACTCGTAAATCACTTAGAGGAAAATAACATACTTAAAGATACTCAACACGGCTTTCGTAAAAAACGTTCCTGTTTAACAAACCTCTTAGACTTCTTCCACGATATCCTCAACCTCTACGATGAGAGTAAAGCTGTAGATATTATATACCTTGATTTTCAAAAGGCCTTTGACAAAGTTCCCCACAAACGTTTACTGCTAAAACTAAAAGCACATGGAATACAAGACGGTGTGTTGAAATGGATAGACAATTGGCTCAGCAACAGAAAGCAAAGGGTAGTCATAAACGGTAAGGCATCTAAATGGACCAATGTAAGTAGCGGGGTACCCCAGGGATCGGTACTAGGACCAATTCTCTTTCTAATTTACATCAACGACATAGATGAGGGTCTCACCTGTATAATCTCAAAATTTGCTGACGATACAAAAATTGCAAATAGCGTACTCTCAAAAGAACAAGTTGACGATATGCAACACAATCTAGATAAATTGTCATGTTGGGCCCAAATTTGGCAAATGAGTTTCAATGCGGATAAATGTAAAGTACTACATGTCGGATACCTAAATGAGAAAGCAAACTATTCGATGAATGGCACTCAGCTTAAGAATGTAAACAGAGAAACCGATCTGGGAGTAACAATATCGAGTAACCTAAAACCGAGTCAACAATGTTCAGAAGTTGTTAAGAAGGCAAACAAAATAATTGGCTTTATAGGCAGGTAATTTGAGCATAAATCCAAAGAAGTTATCCTAACCCTTTACAATTCCTTAGTCCGCCCTCTTCTGGAATACTGCGTTCAATCCTGGTGCCCTTATTACCAAAAAGATATAAACAAGCTAGAACGAGTTGAACGTAGAGTTACCAAAATGATACCTAGCCTAAAGAACAAACCATACGAAGAGCGTCTTAGAGAATTAAATCTATTTCCTTTAACCCAGCGCAGATTAGAGGTGACTTAATTCAAGTGTTCAAAATCATCAAAGGCATCGACAATATGAACTGTAGTAAGTACTTCACTATCGACCAATCTAATTACACGCGGGGAAACGGTTGCAAAATTATTGGTAAATCGCGGGGAAACGGTTGCAAAATTATTGGTAAATCTTTTAACTCGCACGAATCTAAGAATTTCTTCTTCAATCGAGTTGTCAACTTGTGGAATGGGCTTCCCCGAAACGTTATAGACTGCATCACTGTTGATTCATTTAAACTCCGCCTAGACAAATATCTCTCATCAAACCCGCGACTGACTGCGTTTGTAAATGAATAACTTTATTTTATCCCCCCCTCAGTTACTAACCCATCTGTCCTCTACTAACTTCCTAATCCTGCCACGGACATTAGTTCCAGGGCAGTAATTCCCTTTCCAATGTTCCCTTACACAATCTAAACCACTGTTTGTACACATGATCCTCAGTGTTTTGGAAGACAAGCAACCTAGAAGGGTCACTAGATTTGTTGTTGCTTGATTTCCTTTGTACTCCTTTGTACTCCTTTGTATATGGTTCGAGGGGGGCTTTTATTTACCTCCCCTATTTTGCTTCATTAGTTTGCAGTTATAAAAACATTTTACCCCATTAGTTTGACGATTAGATGCTTCACCCATTTCAGGCACCCAT
The DNA here is from genome assembly GCA_032716605.1 of Paralithodes platypus. NCBI lineage: Eukaryota > Metazoa > Arthropoda > Malacostraca > Decapoda > Lithodidae > Paralithodes > Paralithodes platypus. Next base: position 34,913,106 of record CM064546.1, read on the forward strand.
TTTGGAGGGGCGAACGATAGCGACCCTTTATTATAGAAGAAATCAACCTTCGTACACACATACAGGCAGAATGAGAGGCAGTAAAAAAAAAATATATACACACACACAGGCATAGTAAGAGGTAGTAAACAATGTATACACACACAGGCATAGTAAGAGGTAGTAAACAATGTATACACACACACAGGCATAGTAAGAGGTAGTAAACAATGTATACACACACAGGCATAGTATGAGGTAGTAAACAATGTATACACACACAGGCATAGTAAGAGGTTGTAAATAATGTATACACACACAGGCATAGTAAGAGGTAGTACACAATGTATACACACACATGCATAGTAAGAGGTAGTAAACAATGTATACACACACAGGCATAGTAAGAGGTAGTAAACAATGTATACACACACAGGCATAGTAAGAGGTAGTAAATAATGTATACACACACAGGCATAGTAAGAGGTAGTAAATAATGTATACACACACAGGCATAGTAAGAGGTAGTAAACAATGTATACACACACAGGCATAGTAAGAGGTAGTAAATAATGTATACACACACAGGTATAGTAAGAGGTAGTAAACAATGTATACACACACAGGCATAGTAAGAGGTAGTAAATAATGTATACACACACAGGCATAGTAAGAGGTAGTAAATAATGTATACACACACAGGCATAGTAAGAGGTAGTAAATAATGTATACACACACACACAGGCATAGTAAGAAGTAGTAAATAATGTATACACACACAGGCATAGTAAGAGGTAGTAAACAATGTATACACACACACACAGGCATAGTAAGAGGTAGTAAACAATGTATACACACACAGGCATAGTAAGAGGTAGTAAACAATGTATACACACACACACAGGCATACTAAGAGGTAGTAAACAATGTATACACACACACAGGCATAGTAAGAGGTAGTAAACAATGTATACACACACAGTCATAGTAAGAGGTAGTAAACAATGTATACACACACAGTCATAGTAAGAGGTAGTAAACAATGTATACACACACAGGCATAGTAAGAGGTAGTAAACAATGTATACACACACACACAGGCATACTAAGAGGTAGTAAACAATGTATACACACACACACAGGCATAGTAAGAGGTAGTAAACAATGTATACACACACAGTCATAGTAAGAGGTAGTAAACAATGTATACACACACAGGCATAATAAGAGGTAGTAAACAATGTATACACACACAGTCATATTAAGAGGTAGTAAACAATGTATACACACACAGGCATAGTAAGAGGTAGTAAACAATGTATACACACACACACAGGCATAGTAAGAGGTAGTAAACAATGTATACACACACAGGCATAGTAAGAGGTAGTATACAATGTATACACACACACACAGGCATAGTAAGAGGTAGTAAACAATGTAGACGCTCAGTATGGACTAGGGCTGCAGTGTTATTCACTATTCTTTTCAAGAGAGCCAACAATTCAGGACATATTCGGAATGAGAGCCGCATAAGCAGAATAAAAAATATATAGGAACTATATTACATATTGTTGTGGGTTTCCATAGCCACAGATTTAAAGAACAAGACTAGTAACAATTATTATATTGAAATTATTTAGTAAAAATACATTCTATTGACATTCTTGACTTTGCTATTAGAAATCTCTCTCTCTCTCAACTCTCTTCCGAGCCGCCATACAGGTCATTGCTAGCGGCCACTGACTCGCGAGTCGCGCAATGAAGACCACTGAACTAGGGCGCAACTCCTGACCAGACAAAGGCCATATATGGTATATATACCGGAGACTCAACATGGTAGGTCAGTCGCTGAGACAACACCAGATCCTCTTGAAGGTTGATCATAGTACTCAGGTAGGTTCTTATCATTTTTAGACTGGCATACAAGCTCAGTTTGGCCTGTCACCTCTCGGTATCACACAAACCTAACTGCAAAAATCAAGACTGGCACATACGTTCAGTTCGGCCTGTTAAGACTTTGTATCATATTACAAAAATCATGAGTGTAATGTTAAACAGTAGACTATAACAACATTTATGTGGATAATAAGTGTGTGAAACGTGTTTCAAGTTACAATTCAATCACATATTTAAAGGAATTGGAAAACATTTATTATTCTAATTAACATTGTGGTCTATTATGAAGACCAAAACAGCGGAAGATTCTATAATATAATCAGATTAATATGCTTCAAATGCGTACACATTTGGTTACAGTTTGGCGTTGTATTCTGCAGACACAATGTTTACAGATCAGAGTTAAGTATATATCATGTAAACTTTCTGGGGTCCATAATCCCTCCATAACCTAAACAATAAGCATCTAATGATAGCCAGAATACATAGTAGAAGTATGACCGCAAATAGTGAAAGGGTTACTCGTAGTTTGGAGAGTGAGAACTAAGGTATAATTGCACAAAGGCCTCATCAGTAACCTTTTATCCTCTATTTTAATCTGATTTTTGTTTTGCACTGGTATTGGTAATTTAATTTAAATAGATTATTATACCATGTTCCAAATAGGTAGGTCAGAATTCGTGAACCCTAACCTCTGTAACTCAAAAAGGGCTAGAACACAATATGGGCTGTACATTTTCACACCTATTCCCTGGCTGACCCTTCCCAAATGGTAGATGTATTAGGTCGATTACTCTAGTCGTTTGTGAGTTATCGAGATTAATATTCAAGATTATTGACCTACCTATTTGGACCATGGCATAGTTAGGTACTTGCCACGATTTGTCTTTAACACCTTCTCTAGTGGCGACGTTTTCTAATTTTATGCTAGCTATACTTAGACGATTATGTGCAGTTTAAGCAGGAACTGTAGTAGTAAAAAGAGATAAGTGAGATAGTTCGAAGCCTGATAAATGCTGGAAGCCTTACATAATTGAATACAATCGTCTAATTGTAGCCAACATGAAGTTTAAAGGATGACACAAGTATTGACACGGTTATGATAGCTTTCGAAAGTTGTCAGATCAAAATTACCGTAAATACATTGGGGGAAAAAACACTCTTGCATAATCTCCATTAACCCCTTGATAACGATGATACCTTTTGTTCACCCATTATTCGGGCTAAAACTAGATGATTTATGCAGTTTAAGCAGCACCCATGTTATTCATGGGGTTTATTTGGATGGTTACTGTTACTATTTTCTTTAGCTTGCGATATACGTATTGAAATTGGTATTTGCTATCTTAATAAACGATTTGAAAAAACGTAGGCCTTTCTTATTCTGCTTAAAATCGAATAATTTTAGCCAATATTGAAAAGACAGTCATCGCGCTGAAGGGGTAAGGGACAGTGCAATACGCCTAAGAGGTAGACTACCATTAGAATAAAGCCGGTGTCACACGAGCGCTTTTTACGGATATTTCCGATGGGCAAGTATTTTGGTCGTAATATTATGAGGCTGTCTCACATTGGATTTAGAAACTAGATTTGAGGTAGATTGTGTTAGGTGGTTGAGTTTTGATACCGCTTAATGGGAGGAAGACCGTTTGTCTGGACCCCCTTCTCCCTAATGTTTAGCCCCACTAGTTTTGAGATTATAAGACGTTCGGCCCATCAGTTTGGCGATTTAAACACCTTTCGCCCCATTTCGTTGTCAATGTTAAGACCTTTCATGCCATTTAGGTGTCGATTATTTCCTTGCGAGTGATAGCCAGCCTGCAATTTTAAGGGGAACCGGCCTTCAGCCGGGACATTTTTCTACCGAAAAATGTACAAATTTATCTTGAAGGTGGGTCTAGGGGGGTTTTTCTAAGCTTGATGGAGGTCTAGGGAGGAAATGCGCTCGTGTGACACTGCCTTAAAGGTGGTCACCGGCTTTTTTATATCGTTCTCTCTTTCCCTGGTTTGTATCAATTCGGCTCCATTTAGCCAACTGTTTTAAGACGTTTATCCCCATCAAGGTGTTGATTTTTTTCTGGCGAGCGACAGCGAGCCAGCATTGTATAGAGAAATCCGGCTTCGCCGGAGACATTTTTCTATCGAAAAATGTACAAATTTAGCTTACTGTCAAAACAAATATATATATATGCTGGGTCGCTACCGCTCGCCAGGAAAATATTGACACCTGGATGGGGGTAAAAGTCTTAAAAAAGTACGCTGAATGGGGTCGAATGGATACTAGCCAAAGAGAGAGAGGGAGTGAAAGAGAAAACAAGCGAGGTGGGCTCACTTAACCCCTTCTGTACCGTGACGTCTTTCTAGCTATATTCTAGCTATATATACACGATTGTGTGCGGTTTAAGAAGGTTCTGTGGTATTAAAAAGGGTTAAGTGAAATAGTTCGAAGTCTGTAAATTGCTAGAGGCACTTTTTAAACTCACTAATATCGTCTAATAGTAGCCAGAATAAATTTAAAAAGACGTCACCGGTACAGAAGGGGTTAAAGATAAACAATAAACATGGGATCAAGCTACATTAACAATTCCTTATGATACTGTAATAAAACAAGCACTTTGTTTAACCCCTTTCAGTACCGGGGACATCTTATTAATTAGTTATTGTCAACTATTAGGAGAATGTATTCAGCTTAGGAAGGACGTCTACCAACTATTCCTTTTAGCTATAATATATCCTTCACAGGCATCATACAATCCTCTAAATGTAGCTGAAATATTATTAAAAAGGCGTCACCTGTACTGAACAGGCTAAAGTAAGTGTACTACGAGGCAATGTACACATTTGTTTGTATTTATTTATAATATGTATTTATTATTATTTTGGTTTTCATATTTAATGTTTATATTCATCAGGGTTGGTCCTATCCATACTGAAGTATAACATCTTGTACCCAACCTTAGCCGTTTCTGTTTGTCGCTTTTATTGTCCTACTTGTTTTTGTGTCTGTGGGCAGGAGTGTAGGAATCTTTCTCCCCTTGTAACATTCACCTACTCGACGAGACAATGAGAGTAGCGAGGGAACGCGAAAGTGATCCCGGACCTTCAATAATTGGAACTGTAAATATTGTTTCTGTTCTGGCGCTGTCTCTAGTCACCCACCCCCGGTTATGGGGTATGCGCCTGAGTATATACATGCATACATATTCGTGATGTGAGAGGGTAAACTAGACCAGATGGCTGTAGTAAAATAGGAAAGAAGAGTAATTGGACAGAGGAAGAACAAGCTGAGAAGTGAGAAGTACAATAGAAGACTGAAAGGAGGCCGGAAAGACAAATATACACTGTAAAACTGAACACTTGATTGTTAAAAATAAAGACAATAAATACTGATGCACGTAAAACATGTTAACATTACTTAAGGGGGTAGTGCTTGTGTTTTGGTCTATATACTAATCTATTAATGTATTGTTGAGCTTCCTCGCTAGACCTCCATCAAACTTTAACAAACCACCCCTAGACCCCCTTTCAAGATGAATGTGTACATTTTTTTGGTAGAAAAATGTCCTGGCCGACACCTTTTATATTTACCGGCTCGTTATTGTTCAGTAGATTTTAATAGACACCTAATTGGCAAGAAATGTCTTGATATTGACAAATACATGAAGGGAAAGGTGTCAAAATCGCCAAACTAACGGAAAGAACGTCTTAAAACCTAAAAATTAATATGCTAAACATAAGGAAGAAGGGGGGTCCAGAAAAAACAAACTACTTCCCCCTTACCGTGTTCCAATGTGAATAGATAAACCGAAGAACACTGTTTATGCTTACCATTTTTGTTGCGATTAAGGGGAGACATACCGTTTTTCTGGACCCCCTTCTCCCTAATGTTTAGACCCACTAGTTTTGAGATTTTAAGAAGTTGGTTCCATTAGTTTGGGGATTGTATGACCTTTCACCCCATTTCTTTGTCAATATTAGGACCCTTCGTGCCATTTAGGTGTCGAATTTTTTCCTTTCGAGCGAAAGCGACCCTGTAATTTTAGGAGGACCGGGACATTTTTCTACCGAAAAATGTACAAATATATCTTGAAGGGGGGTCTAGGGGGTGTTTTCTAAGCTTGATGGAGGTCTAGGGAGGAAACTAAAAATATTTATGAATAAATGAATTAATAGACCAAACAAACAGCCACTGTCCCCTTAAGTGCTTAAACCATTCATTACCGATGACGTCTTTTAAATATTAGTCATGTTATACTTAGATGATTTTGTGCAGTTTAAGAAGGATCTGAGGTAGTAATAGGGGTAACTGAGATAGTTCGAAGTCTGTTAATTGCTGGAGACATTTTTAAATTGAATATGATGGTCTAATATAGTTAAAAGAACACCGGTACGGAAAGGGTTAACCCATTTAGTACCGGTGATGTCCTTTTAACTTTATTCTGGCTACTATTAGACTATTGTATTCAGTTTAAAAAGGGCCTCCAGCAACTAACAGGCTTCGAACTATCTCACTTAACCGATTTTACTACCACAGATCCGTCTTTAACTGCACAAAAACGTCTAAATATAGCTAGCATAAAGTTAAATAGACGTCGCCGATACAGACGGGGTTAAACGTTTACAGATTATTTTATGATGCTGTTGAGTGTGTTAGATTAACATGTTAATATTCATAACCTTCACACGTGTTATTATGATATATTTACAATGATTGCCCATTTTAGAACGTTAATTGTGTTAATGTCATAGTAAATAGTATAATTATGAAGAATAGTATATTGCTTTCGATATTATAGCAAAGGTCAGACTGTATAATGTTGTTTTATATTCATAGGCAATGCAGTGTCATCAGCAACGCGACTTCCAGTGCTATTTTCAGTGGAGAAGAATTATATGGATGAGAAAGTGTGGTATGCCGATGACTGACATTGCGAGACTGCTAAACATCAGTGTCTATAGATTACGAAAGTTGAAAAGGTTTTGGAAGAAAAGGGGCTTCCCACTACCCAAGAACTCAAAACGGTTTTCATCGCTGACTAAAGAGTTAATTGCTCTGCACACGTATCTGACCTTACAAGATAGAATCAAGAGAATGTATTATTATAAGACACTCTATGCTTTCTTACAAGATAAAATCAAGAGAATGTATTATTATAAAACACTCTATGCTATACAAAATGCCAGCTTAAACAGACTTAACCCTGCTCAGGCCTGCTTAGTTCAGTTCATCTCACAGGAAGAATGGAAAGCAGAACAACATACACTGTAAAAACTGTGTACACAAAATTGAACACATTATATAGTTTATGTGTGTTTTAACCTGGCAAGTTTACACTTGGTTACTTTGAATTAGAAACTCGTCTTCGAGCTGCATGGTTTATGGTACGTACTTTGTTGTATATTTCGTGTGTATATTGTATTAATTGAAAGATGTTACTTGCATACAGTAGGAATAGCTTATCAACCCGTAGTGGAGTATTCTATATGGCAACTCCCTTGGTAATAAAAAACACTAGACAATTGTAATTGTTTAAAGCGTATTCAACATGCATCTGCATGCACTTAAGACAACGTCACTAATTTAACATATACATAGGTGAATATATAAAATAAATAGATGTGTGCAGAAAGAAAGGACGGGAGCAGAGGAGATTCAGGGTATCTCCAGGGGTAATCAAAACACATGGCATTTCATGTCGGCGAAAATAACGTAGAAGCTATTGAAAAATGCGGACTATGTCGCAAAAGTACGCCTCCTGGTGGCAGCACGTTTAGAGAGTGGATTGTGGTTACATGTCATCCCCATCCCAGAGAAGTGTATGGTTGAAGGCCACAGTTGCTTGCGTGTTTGGGGCTACGCATTATGAACAGTATGTATTCCTTATTAAATATAACGTATGTATAATGTATAATTAATGTGTATTCCGTTTTTGTTTTCTTCTCTATGTATGTGAAGGAGACAAAATGCAAAGCTGCCTGTAACAAGCCCCCTCCCCCTACCCCACAACAAAATATAAAATACAATAAATAAATAAAGCTGAAAGAGTGAAACAGAAGCAAATTCATGGGTACGTTAGTCAAAAGGTCTGACACGCACACCCTAGAGAAGCTTAAGGGGAGGCTGGCCGTTTGTTTGGCCTATTAATTCATTTATTCATATATTGTTTAGTTTCCTCTCTAGCCCTCCATCAAGCTTAGAAAAGCCCCCCCTAAACCCCCATTCAAGATAAATGTGTACATATTTCGGTAGAAAAATTTCCCGGCCAAAGGCCGGTTATTCTTAAAATTACAGGCTCGCTATCGCTCGTCAGGAAAAAATCGACACCTAAATGTCACGAAAGGTCTTAAAATTGACAACGAAATGGGGCGAAAGGTGTTAAAATTGCCAAACTAATGGATCTAACGTCTTATAATCTCAAAACTAGTGGGGCTAAACATTAGGGCGAAAGGGGTCCTGAAAACCGGCCCATCTCCCCTTAAGACATAGGATGATGAAAAGAAATACTGACAGAGTTCTACAGTTTACTTGTTTGTAGAAGACTGGAAAAATAGGTTCAATCTTGTGTTATAGAGTGGGACAGAATAGGGGTGGGATTGTGTTTGAAATGTAGGTGCCTCCAACTCTCCATAACGGAGGAAGTAAACAGTGAGAACAATTATTCTAAATATGCCATACTGGCAATCTGAAAGTAGATTATGGAAAAACAAATGCTTAAGACATTTTGAATTGATTAAAAACCTTACACATGCAAGAAATGAGAGCAATTGGACGATAGTTGGAGGGTTGAGAGCGGTCACCTTACTTTGGGACAAGTTGAGTGAGAACAAACTTCCAACAAGAGGGGAAGATGTTAGAGGAAAGACAGAAGAGTTTTCCTAGGCAAGGAGTCGGCACGGAAGAACAGTTAATTAAAGGAGGAACACCAACATTTATGTTTGCCTTCTTAATATTAAACCCAAAAATTACATCCTTAGAAGAAATTAGGATATTAGGCATAAGTAAGTGAGAGGGGGGTGAAGAGTAAGGCATAGCACCGGAATCATCCAAAGTAGAGTTATTAGCGAAATCGTGAGCGAAATTTTCATCCTAAATGTCAAACTGTTCACAATACGTAGACGGAGAAATTCAATAAAACATTTTGTCTGTATGTATATGTCCCTAGAAATATATCTTATTAATGTTAGTTAATTAAAATGTTGCAGAGGCTATCAACCCGATTGTATTATTTAGCCAGCACACTGTAAGTCAATAATAACGTCAGGAATGGAGCCTCTCTGCGAGAACCCCTGTCCCTTCGCAAATGTTAGTAACTCGTATACTATATATATATATATATATATATATATTTTTTTTTTTTTTTTTTTTTATTTATTTTTTTTTTTCTTTAATACATACGAGGTTGAAAGAAATGGCAATTTCTGCGTTGGAAATTTTATTATTCAAAGTGTCCAGGTCTCTGATGAGTTTTCGCTGGGTGGCAGGAAGTAGATGAATGAGATTAGCAAAATTCATGGTGGTACAGGTTTACATTAATGTACATGATGATACAGGATATACGGCGCGTTTCACTGGACAACCAGCATTATCAAGTAAGGATAGAATGATATAAAAGGTAAACAAGAAGGGTATATATAGTGGGTGGAGGATCAGAGGAGGCGAAAATCAACACCACCATCACCGCCATCAACGCCAAACAAGGAGGGGTCCACCTTAAAAAAACTCGTCGTAGAATACACCCCTGGTTATGCGTACGGAACCATCAAAACACACAGACCTGGTAACCCCCTCCGCCCCATCATCTCCCAGATCCCCACTGCCACCTCAGAGCTCACCTCACTGTCGTACCCTTCGGACCCCCTTGATATCTATCCCTCTCAACCCCACTTAGAAACTTTCTCTCTTACTTTGTATACCTTCTTTCCACTACTTCACCAATCTATTTAATTATCCCATCCCCTTGATAGACCTTATATCTATTATTGTATTAACGACGAGCTCTCAGATAATTAGATAGGATTTTGGGCCTTATGCAGAGATGTAATTGTTAATGAGACCTAGGAAGCTTTTTTGTTGTCTCATATTTGGTAGTTTCATGCTTGCTAGTGTGTTCTTGTGTCAGGTTAGCAGGGGCTAGACCGGAGGGGAGGCTTTTTGCGATCCTTTAAGTAAAGTCTGCTGGTGCGAGTCCTGTGGACCCGCATGACTTTACTAGGATACCCGTGGGATATATATATATATATATATTGTTACGTATCTTGATTTAGAAGTGATTAACTAAATCAATGAAGATAGAACAGTTAAGGTGTAAGTGTAGCAAAACAGCTGAAGCCCAAAAGAACGTAAAATATTAAAGTTAGTTCTGTTGTCACTTGCTTTCCCTCTGTTGTTGGGACAGTTATCCTTTATACTCTGATACACTTCAATTATATTTAATCAGTAAACTGGTTAAAGTTACATTTAAAGTTTAATATGAAGTAGGCTATTTATAACGAATACAAAAGTTCGTATGCAAGCAAAGTTTTAAGACACTAGAATATCTCAATTAATCTTGATTATCAGCAAAGTATTAAGATCTTTTATATATAATTAATTTAAGTTTGTTAACCCTCTAAAGAATGTTTTACTCTTTCTATGTTATCTCGTTATTCTTAGTTTATTATTATTATTCTCCTTTAGTATTTTATCTTATTTATTCTTATTACTGAAAGACATTTGACTAATTAAAAATGGTAAGGAAATATAATAAAGTCACATATAAAAGGAATTATATTTATAAACGTAAATAAGGAATTTTACAATTAATCAAAATAATAAGCAATGAAAGTTATGATAGTTTCAGGATCGTTTAGCATACGTTCTGATTTCACTAAAGTACAAATTAAAGAATAATAGTCAGGTAAGTATTTAACCCTTATATATCCTTAATTACGAATGACAATAGCTTTACATTAAGTTAGTTAATCGTTAATATGTAAAGTAGAATATTCACTCACAAATCATCTCTGAATCAAACATTAATTCTAATCACCAACATTTAACAGTAATTCAAAATATATATCTCTCCAATTAAATTAAACATATATGATTTCTCCAAGTAAATTAAACATATATGATTTCTCCAAGTAAATTAAACATATATTATATTATGATTTCTCCAAGTAAATTAAACAGTAAAGTAAAAATGATTTCTCCAATCACAAAATCTTAAAGCAAATGAGTGTATGTTTTCGACATACCTCTGGTTAATTAATAGTCACAAATAATCCCTAACTAACGTGTAAGAGGTCGCTCCCGGACGCAACTTAACACATAATAATATACAAGCCTTTGAAGTCTGTCTCATCTCCCCACCACACTGCTCGTGTTCCCCAGCTAGAAATGTACTAGTTTGAATTATCAAATCCCCGTCTTATATATCGTTCCCTGGACCTAGCTAACCAATCAGGAAGCAGGTGCCGGGACCAGTAAGAAGGCAGGTAAGAAGGCCAGTGAGCAGCAGGTGAACGAGGCCCGTGAGTGGTTGGGGGCAGTAGGGAGAAGGGGGCTGGTTCCGTCTCGTCCGGTAGTTTACCCCTCCACGTCCACACAAACTTGGCTGGTTTCTCTCTCTCTCTCTCTCTATCTATCTCTCTCGTAAGCAAGGTGAGTTGTTGCCACGAGGTAATTGTAAAGTCACGTTCAACAGGTTGGTCTGACCACATGACATCCTATCCGGTCGGTATGGATGTTACACCTCCACCGCTAGAAAAGAGTTCAATAGGAGGAAAGTATAGGACACATTTTCATACTCTTGACAGACAATCTGCCAACACATTCGGGACCCCCTTGATGTGTTTGACATCTAAGGCGTACTCCTGCAGTAACAAGCGCCACCGTGTCAGTCTCTGATTCTTGTTTTGGAACTTGTGCAAAAACTTTAAAGGGTGATGGTCAGTATATACAGTAATGGAACCAGGGGCAGATTGAACATAAACACCAAAGTATTGGAGGGATAAAATCAATGCTAACAGCTCCTTTTCTATGACAGAGTAATTACGTTGAGCAGAATTAAACTTTTTACTAAAATAGCAAACAGGATGCAATACATTACAGTCATCCTCCTGGAGTAACACTGCTCAGTATTACCCCAGTATTACTTGCATCAACAGCTAGGGAGAAAGATCTGGTGAAATCAGGGGCACGGAGAACAGGATAATTAGAGAGAATGTATTTAGTAGCACTGAAAGCCTCCTCACAATCGGAGGACCACTCAAACTTCACATCCTTTCGGAGAAGATCTGTTAAAGGTGCTGTTAACCTTGAAAAATTTAAAATAAACCTCCTGTAGTATCCAATCATCCCTAAGTATCTTTGGATTTCTTTCTTATTGGTAGGTGTTGGGAAATTAGAAATTGACTCTACTTTAGCATGAGGTGCAACCTGACCCTGTCCTACTATATACCCAAGATATTGGACAGTACTCTTAATGAAACTGCACTTTTTTAAGTTCACTACAAGATTTGCTTCAGCAAGGTTAGCAAAAAGCAGTCTGATTTGTTTGAGATGTTCTTCCCATGCATGGGAAAAAGAAGGATATCGTCAATGTACACCACACACCCAGGTACCCCTTCAGTCACCTGATTCATGAGGCGCTGAAAGGTAGCTAGAGCGTTTTTCAGGCCATAAGGCATTACTTCACAGCAGAAGGCTTGATTGTTTACCACAAAACATGAAGTCTCCCTTGCTCTGGGTGTTAGAGGTACTTGCCAATATCCTTTCATAAGGTCAATTTTACTTATAAAACTGGCAGTGCCAATCTGGTCAATACAATCATCAATCCGTGGCAGTGGATAAGTATCATTCTTTGTTACGGCATTGACTTGTCTGTAGTCCACACAAAATCTATAACTCCCATCTGGCTTAGGCACAAGTGTGACTGGACTACTCCACTGGCTTAAGGCTCTAGTAATTATGGCATTGGACAACATGAAATCTAATTCAACTTGCAGAATACTCCTGCGCTGTGGTGAGACACGGTATGGGGATAATTTGATGGGTGCTGCATCCCCGACATCTATGTCATGCACGGCCAACGAGGTGAGCCCTGGAGTATCACGGAACACACTGGGAGACTGTGATAAAACATTGATTAGTTCTTTAGCTTTCTCTGAGGGAAGATGACATAATTTAGTTGGTAATTCCCCCCAGGCTACTGAATTATATTTAAAGTTGGATAGACCACAAGACAAGTTAAAATCGATACCTTCAGGATCTGGGACAGTCTGCTGCGGGATCTGTGGGTAAGGACTACAAACATCACCCGCACCAGGATGTCCACAGGTCCTTATTATTGCCACAGTAGGAGAATCTGGAAGAGAGGAATCAGGGGACCTATGATAGGGTTTTAACATATTTATGTGAAATACTTGCTTAGGCTTCCTCCTGTCTGGGATAGCCACCAAGATTAGTGATTATCCCGGAGATTCTGTTGGAACCGCACGGGTAACAAACAAATGCAAAGGTACCCCCTTATCCCTATCACCTCCATTTTTTTCACAATGTTTTCTTAGCCTAACCGGCAAGGGCACCAGAGGATTTTCAGGTAAATTTTGTTTGGGATTACCAGTCATCTGGCAGGTGTGACACATTTTACAAAACTCCACTAAATCAGCACGCATACCAGGCCAGTGGAAGTGAGTTCTAATGCGCTCTCGAGTTTTTCTCACCCCTAAATGCCTTGTTAAGGTTATTTCATTGGCCATTTCTATTATGTTTTTCAGACAAGGCTTGGGAGCTACTACCTGATGCACTTCCCATGCCCCGTCATCAATAGGTCTACGTGGCTGTCTCCACCTACGCCACAAAACTCCTTTCTTTATATAATAGCATTCACCCCTCTCCTTCTCCTTCTCATTCTTCTTCACTCACGGCACTGGCAGCTAACTCTTTGCACTCAATGGCATCTCGCTGCAACTCTACCAGGCCACTAGGACGATTAGGAGGGGTTTCATGATTATTATTAGGCTCAAGATCTGCCATAAATGTGTCAGACAGATCTACTACAGTTTCCGCATCAGGCACAGTTAGAGCATCATTCATTATTCTTTTATCCCTTTCATTTTTTTGCACATTTGGCACATCAGGCACAGTTGGTACACTATCAGAGGGTATACCTTTGGTATAGATAAAGGGACAGCATTCAGGGGGAAAACATTTTGTACTTCCTTAGCAAGCTCACTGGGTAGTGGCTTGACAACAGGGGAAAATTGCAAGACGGGGTCTGGTCGGACCCTCTTAACAGCCAAATCATTCCCCAAAAGGAGTACCTCCTTAGCAAGCTCACCGGGTAGTGACTTGTCAACAGGGGAAAATGGCAAAGCGGGGTCTGGTCGGACCCTCTCACCAGCCACATCAATCCCCAAAAGGAGTGTTACCCCAGGCAAAGGGATGTCCTGAGGCCTACACAAAGCTATACAGGCTTCACCCTTCACCAAATCACACTCAATCTCGCCATTCACCAAGTTAGCAGAAAACTGACCTCCAGCACCTCTCATTATTACTGATCCGCCAGTTGGGCATTCAGAATAAGGATTCACCATGAGGGTGCTAGTAGAACCATTATCTCTCAAGATATTTACCTCATGTACACACCCATTCATTTTCCCATAACCAGATGAAATAAAGGGAAGGTAACTGTCTTGAACTGATGGGAATTTTACTACATTTTTACCCTGGACTGCTGGGAAAACGTCTACAGGCTTAACCCTCGTGGGTGGCATCACACACGCTACTACTCCATATCCTGTCGGGTTTAAGTTAGTAGCTTGGTACTCCTTCTGTCGGGAGTCCTGCATCAAAGACATATTTGGGTCGCTTTGATAATTATTTAAGTTAGGTAGGTACTCCTGTCGAGAGTCCTGCATCAAAGGCACATTTGGGTGGTTTTGGTTATTTGGGGAGGTAGTTACGGCGGCTACTGTCGGCTCTCTCGGCTCTCTCCTTAGCCCAACACTGATAAGCTGGGAGTAGCAATATCGAGTAACCTAAAACCGAGTCAACAATGTTCAGAAGTTGTTAAGAAGGTAAACAAAATAATTGGCTTTATAAGCAGGTCATTTGAGCATAAATCCAAAGAAGTTATCCTAACCCTTTACAATTCCTTAGTCCGCCCTCTTCTGGAATACTGCGTTCAATCCTGGTGCCCTTATTACCAAAAAAGATATAAACAAGCTAGAACGAGTTCAACGTAGAGTTACCAAAATTATACCTAGCCTAAAGAACAAACCATACGAAGAGCGTCTTAGAGAAATAAATCTATTTCCTTTAACCCAGCGCAGATTAAGAGTGACTTAATTCAAGTGTTCAAAATCATCAAAAGCATCGATAATATGAATTGTAGTAAGTACTTCACTATCGACCAATCTAATTACACGCGGGGAAACGGTTGCAAAATTATTGGTAAATCTTTTAACTCACACGAATCTAAGAATTTCTTCTTCAATCGAGTTGTCAGCTTGTGGAATGGGCTTCCCCGAGATGTTATAGACTGCAGCACCGTTGATTCATTTAAACTCCGCCTAGACAAATATCTCGCATCAAACCCGCAACTGACTGCGTTTTTAAATGAGTAACTTTATTTTATCCTCCCCTCAGTTACTAACCCATCTGTCCCCTACTAACTTCCTAATCCTGCCACGGACATTAGTTCCCTTTCAATGTTCCCTTACCCACTCTAACCCACTGTTTGGACACTTGATCCTCAGTGTTTTGGAGGACAAGCAGCCTAGAAGGGTCACTATATCTGTTATTGCTTGATTTCCTTTTGTACTCCTTTGTACTCTTTGTTTTATATTCTGTACTTCTTCCCCTTCATGTTTAACCCAATTAGTTATGAAATTGTTTAAGATGTTCACTCCAATAGTTTGGCGATTATAAGACCTTTCGCCCTATCTGTATGTAGATTTTGTAGATAGTGAGCATGTAACTTAGGAGGGGATGTTTTTTTACAGAAAAATTTACAAATTTATCTTGAGGTCTAGGGAGCAAATGAAAATTAATGTATATACCGGAAATAATATAAACCAAACAAATAAATAACATAATGTCCCCTTAAACCTTGGTCAAGAAAACTTAATGTTGTTCCCCAGGCTGTCAGGCCAAACAGCCCCAAGGTCTCGAGCAAGGCCAAGGCCATAAACGAGCGCCCCCACAAAACCCTCCTTGCTTACCATTAACAAAGCCCGGGTGGCCGAAGCCACTCCAAGGCAGGGAGGTGAGGAGGGTGGGAAAACGCCCGGGAAACCAAAGTCCCACCCAAGGCCCTGTGCCCCTCAACAATTATGAAGGAAAAGTTGAGGGGCAAGGGAAAAATGTGACGCTTTGGCTCCCAATCTTGGCAGTAAGGAGGTCAATCCACGGAAACAACGCCGTCACTTGAGATCTAGAAGATATATAAGTAAAAGGAACAGTCAGAGTAAGCTATGGGTATGGCAGAGATCGCTCAGCTCTCACTCTGATAGACCAGCCCATCACCACATGACTAGAATCCAATCCTCTCAGCATCAGCTAGGAAAGGCCCTAGAAAGCCGCCTTTGGCTGGGGGATAGCTCCCCTATTTCAACTCCTTTCGGGGATGGGCACCCGCCCAGAAAACTTTATTGTCAGGGCTGGCAGTACGTGCAAGACGCACCAAAACATGCTCACGCTCAGTGTGTCCTCTAACATGGTGTCGCCAGTACAGATAATGATCACATTTTGTGCATCCAAAGCCTTGTACGCAAGCAGTTTACAGTGACATAAGAATGGTTATAACAATGGTGAAATATGTCAGTATGCGTGACATTATTACAACAATTTTGATAACATAAATAGTGACTAGAATCGCCTACCAAAAGTAATGGGTATTGCGAATTGTAATGGGAGTTGCAAGTAGTTACAAACCAAAATCATGGTGTGTGAAGTAGTTTGGACATGGTCTAACGTGACGTAATTCTTGCTACATAATTACTTATCTTCATCACATCCTCATAAAAGAATCACTTGATGTAAAGGGTTCTAGTCTTCAACATTCTCAAACCGAAGGGTTGTGCTACGTTTAAAAAAAAAATGTATACCACTTAGGCCAATTCATTGTGGAGATATTAAGCAATAAATAACACCAAAATATGGCAAAAGTGCTGCCAAAAATCACCCAGGAGGAGGGGCACCAATATTTATCCGCTCCACCATCACCACCACCCGGACCTAAAGGGTTAATGTTGACGTTATCTTAAAGTTTGTAGCTTAAAATTAAATAATATATCACCTTGAGACACACCAAAAAAAAAATGTTTTTATATGTGAATGAGGGAGACAAAAGGCATAACTGCCTGCAGCGAGTGCCTCCCCTAGTTTTGAAAGAGTGACAAGGCCAAATACAAGGGACGTTCAAGCTAAAATGTCAGGACACAGTGTTTGAAGCAATTTAAGTCATAGGAAGAGGGAAAGACTGATTCTGGAAGAGAGTTCCAGAGCTCAGCAGTTGAATAGAAGAAAGTCTGAGAATAGCGTTTCGCTCTTGGGTTGGAGAGCTGCACAGAGTAGGGATGGGATTGCGTTGCAAGGCGGGTACTACGTACCTAACGTAGTGGAGGTGGTATACCCTGGGAAAGCTCCGAGGAACACTGATTATTGGAATAGCGATAAAATAGCGAGATAGATGCAACATTGCGGCAAAGAGAGAGAGATTGCAGAGAGTTAGTGAGTAGACGGGAGATATTGATACGAAAGGCTTTCCTTTCTACTTTGTCTAGGAGTGCAGTGTGAGAGGATTCTCCTCACACATGTGAACAATACTTAACCTCTCGGCTGCGCATGGGGGGTATGAGACACCACACTCCTGTGCTGACGTATTTGAGCTGTTCCCATCACTAGCATCGTTATTTTACCATAAATAGCATTAATACTTATCCATATGCGCCTATTATAGATTGATTATAAAGGTATTAACCTGTTACAACAATAAAACAAGTGGAAACAGCGTTTGGATGGTCAAAATCGGCGATACAGGCCGGGAGTTACATAATGTATGGCTGAGGCACCCTCCCTGCCCTCCACCCCTCCCCTTGTCTGGAGAGACACTGTTCCGCAATAGTCTCTCTCTTGCTCTTTCCCACGCTTGGTAACAGTGATGACAATGCCCTGCTACCAACTCGCTAATGTTAGCACGAAAATTAACCACAGAATAAGGGAATAAGAGGGAAAATAGGTGATAACTGAAGGAGGGGAGGAAAGTGGGGAAGGAGGGGAGGTGGAGTAGTGATATTTGGCATGGCCCAGGGGCAAAAACAAAAAAATATATATATATATAAAAACAAAAACAAAAATTTGTTTTGGGTGTTTTAAATGGATTTTTTTCCCCCTTACTCTTAAGAGTCTTCCCGCAGTCCGCCGGGGGAACTCTTAAGAGTCTCCCCGCAGTTCCCGGGTTAATACAAGGATGCACTGTGCCCCTGTACAGAGCAAGATGCTGTGCAGGGGTAAAGAACCCCATGAGGCAGTTGAGCACACCCAGCTTCTGGGAGGCTGCCTTAGCGAGACTGGTAATATGGTCCTTCCAAGTGAGAGCAGAAGAAAAAGAGACACCGAGAACATTGAGAGAAGATGATGGGTTGATTTTTGTATTGTTGATGAATAAGGGATAGTCCTCTGGAGGTTCCTGTCGGGTAGTAAGATGGATAAATTAAGTCTTGGAAGCATTAAATGCAACAAGGTTTTCTCTACCCCAATTGGAAATAGTAGCTTGCTCAGAAAATGAATGTTTTATGGCTTCATTACATTTGCTTTTGAGGGACCGGTGGCTGGGGCGTTCTGGAAAACTAATTGCGTGGTGTAAGGTAGATTCGTCTGCATATGAATGGATGGGACTGGATATACAGTTGAGAAGATCATTTATGAAAAGTAGAAAGATAATAAGAGATAGGACAGAACCCTGAGGAACACTGGAGTTGATAGGATGAGGAAGTGAGCGATGGCCATCCACAACCGCAGCTATGGAACAACCGGAAAGGAAATTAGAGACAAAGGAACAGATGGAGGGACAAAACCGAAGGAGGGCAGTTTGGAAAATAAAGATGTGTGGCAGACTCTATCAAAGGCCTTCGATATGTCTAGTGCAACAGAAAAAGTCTCACTGAAGTCCCGAAAGTTGGATGACCAAGAGTTAGATAGATATGAAAGAAGATCACTAGTAGAGCGACCCTTAAGGAAGCTGGCAATCTGAGAGCAGATTATGAGAAGAGAATGCTTAAGAAATTTGGAAGCAAGAATAGTTTCAAAAACTTTAGAGATACATGAGATGAGAGCAATTGGACGATAGTTGAAGGGTTGAGAGCGGTCACCCTTCTTTAGGACAGGTTGAATGAGAGCAAACTTCCAGCAAGATGGGAAGACGTTAGAGGAGAGACAGAGACGAAAGAGTTTGCCTAGGCAGGGGGTCAGCACGGAAGCACAGCTTTTGAGTACAACAGGAGGAACACCGTCTGGACCGTACGCCTTCTTAGTATTTAGCCCAGATAGGGTAGAAAGTACATTTTTAGAAGAGATTAGGATATTAGGCATATGTAGGAGAGAGGGGAGTGGAGAGGGAGGAATAGCACAAGAATCATCCAAGGTAGAGTTTCTAGCAAAAGTTTGAGGGAAGAGTTCAGCTTTGTCAGAGGAAGAAGTGATTGTTGTGCCATCAGAGTGGAAAATGGGAGGGAAAGATAAAAAAGAAAAATTGTTTGAGAGGTTTTTGGCTAGATGCCGGAAGAGCTAGTGTTGGATAGTTCAGTGCATTTGTTAATGATGAAAGAGTGCTTGATAAGTCGAAGAACAGATTTGGCTTGATTCAGGGCAGAAACATAGGAAGCATGAGATTCTTGAGTTTTAAGGCGTCAGTACCGTTTGAATGTTTCCTTCTTGTTGTGGACAGCGGTAGAACAAGCGTGAGTAAATCAAGATTTTTTTGCATTAGACTTAGAGCAAGAAAATGGAATGTATGCTTCCATGCCCGAGAGGATTACCTCGGTAATGCGTTCAGCACTCTCCGAGGGTTCGCGGCCACGGAAGCAGAAGTCATTGCATGGGAAATCAAAGAAGTACTACCGGAGAGCCTCCCAGTCGGCAGCGCCATAGTGCCACAAGCGCCACCGGCTTGGTGGATCGGGTAGCCGTACTGAAGAGATAGGACAGGTAACGGAGATAAGTTTATGTTAGGAAACTTGTAAACAAAAAATTGTTTGTCAGATTGTAATGCTGTAACAAGGCATAATATTGCAACCGCAAAATGGAAGAAAAACATGTACACTCGCCAAAAAGAGATTTTGTTTATATATATAAAAATATAAATCTCAATAATGGCAGGATAATGTATATAGCTTTAAGCTTTCCTTCGGTACTTAACTTCACTTTTTTTTTATTTCTTCATGATATACTGACACTTTGCGTAAATAGCATAATTATACGAAGCTCTGTTACAGTTACTTCTTCTGGCAGCTGTACAACGATAAGTTACTAGATCACGCAGTAAAAACTGAACCCAGGAAATAAGGCTTAAACCAGAGATAAATATAGTTATATATATATATATATATATATATACAATGGAAGCAATTGATTCTCCTACTGGGAATCGAAGACGAATAAGGAATATGAAGACCAAAGCGAACAGGAACATATTTGTTTATTGGCAACGTTTCAACACTAATCTTGTGCCTCAAAGAGAGTTTTCTCTCATTAGGCTTAGCCAGTTGACTTCCATGTATTTAAATTCTGAACTTATTGTATATCTGAAGGCTAAATAAATATATTTGAATTGAATTGAATTGTGTCATTATCAAGCCTAAAAAAGAGAAAGAATAAAACCTATCGTGAATATCATAAAATCATCACATGTTAAAATTGAAAATGTATTCAAAAGATAATATTAACGAAAATATAGCTAAGGTTCATTACATCAAGACATTAAAAGTAGAGATATTTGATAAGTTAGTACATGCTGCTATGTCACATTTTTGGCTGTCGTGGAAAATTCATATAGATTTTTGCCAATGTGTGTTTTATTTTGTTAGCCTAGAGTACTAGGAGCATGAAAAATGTGTTTGGCATTTTTTCTGAGGTCATCTTGACATTTTTTTAGCCTGTTAAAGAAGATCGGGTGGTATCGCCAAAAACGGATTTTTTTTGCCGCAAATTGCACAAGTTTCGAACTGTTTGACTGTCTATGGGGGTGTGAAGTGTGATGTACCCTATATTTGTGCATATCAATGCAATGAGTAAAGCAGTATTTTTTTATTATTTTATCATAAGTCAAATTCTGTGAGAAGAAATTATTGTAAAATACGTTTATATAATACTTTTACTTGCCATCAGATTTAGATATGTTTTGGTATTTTTTATCAAATGACAGTATGACAGTTAACCTCTGTTGCAAAAATGAGACACTTTGATTGTTTAAATAAAAGAACAGTTACTATGTTATGTTCCTGAGACAAGTTCATGTCAAGTCTGATACTCATTCAGTGTCAGATTCGTCACTAGCTTCGCCCACATCAGCCAAGGTTTTACATCCATCTGGATCACACTTGCACAACTCTGTGCAGGGCATTTGGTTTTCGCGGCAGGAACATCGCCCACTACATTGACTCTTTGTGCATTTACACCGAACCAACTGTAAGATGGAATCTGGAGCCAGAGGTATTCTGCTTAACTTGGGAACGAAATGTCCCGAAGTGTCACTGATGGACCATCCCAATTCAGTTGGTGCTGGAACGGTTGGTTGTGGAATTAAGGCCTGCCTCCAGATTAAGCACTGGTAATGTGCCTGTCGAATGTGCTCATGCAATGATCCTTGTGTTGGGGGCAGCTTCTCGATTCATTGTTTGGTGTTGAGTCCACGAAAATGAAACCATCTGAGTGCCGCAGCTTGACTAATACCTGCGTTCTTTGGACCGAGTAACTTGCAGATGAATGCTTCATAAAGACCCAGCACTTCACAGGATGGTTCACTCTCCTGTCCCAGACGAGCAAGTGCACCAACAATGTCATCACCACAGTCCATAAACGCCTTCCACCATGAAGTTTTGCTCTTGCCGAATATCCTTCCAGTTGTGTCACACCCGCTTTTGGCATGAAATCCCATCAAGGCTTGAGCACGTTCCTCACCAAGTGCATTTTGGGTAGGCAACAAAGGCAGTACACGTCGATTGGTTCCAGTGCCCATTATCATAGCTGCATCCTCGCCTAAGACTGCCAAATTGTGTATGGCAAGTACCAGCACATCTGTGTCCTGGGAGTAGATGTGAACAGTAAGTCCAAGTTTGCGTGCTTCACTGGCGTAGTATATCAGCAACGTATCCACCTCGTCATGCTTGGCAGCATGACAACTGCCAGATGTGTTGGACTGGACACCTTGACAAGTGATAGTGGTTACGTCTGCTGTGCAGTTGACAACAATCTGTTGGGCCAAGAATATTGTCAGAAGCTCCTTCGTCTTGGTACTACTGAGGAACTTGTTGAGATCTTTAACCCATAATTAGCGGCGAGCAACATAAGTCGAGTTAAATAAAGCTGGACTATGTGGCGGCGCTCGACATAACTCGAGTGGCAATTTCAGCACGTAATGTGGCTGAGAGAGAGAGACAAGTGGTGGCAGGAGACTAGCGAGCGTATGACTGCTCCAGACCACCGCGGCGAACCTACTGACACAAATCTCAGCTCCCTCCTCCCTCTCTCACTCGCTACATACTCAATTATGTACTGAAAGTACCGAATTACCTGCTTTTTGCACTCGCGTTGCACGGTTATTGCAAGAAAACTATCCATCATACAAGGATCGTTATGGTGTCATTCGAAAGCTCTGTTTATGCCCTTTCAGGGATAGGTACTTGTTTTACGTTCTGGGTCTTATTTAGGCATGAAAATGATCACGTAAACAGCCCTATTTTGGCTAAAAACACCCCGCTGTGCGGTACACATAAATAAACCGCATAGGCCGCTCGTAAGGTGTTAATACACGTGTTTCTGTCGACTTTGTATTCTGTTCCCCTGGAAAGCTTGGCTCCACTGCGACGCTGTCTTGTTATCTCTTTCAATGAGGACTGGCAGTATTGGTCAAACACCACGTAGCACTTCGAGTAAGGGCGACTTTTGGAGTTGATGGCATTGACGAAATGCTCTGCCATGTCTCCACATGATGATATTTTGTCCTTGAAAACAGCCATCTCATGAACTACTGCCATGGCATCGATGATAATAGAAGCTCTATCAAGTGGTAAGTCATCCAGTAAAGGTGCATCAGCTTAGCCATTTTCAGCTGATCCATGGTTCTCCAGATGGTGAATGAGCTGTGATTTGTCGTTGCATGGATGCAACAAGCCATCTGGTGTCATCAGCATGTCATTGATTGGGGAAAACTTGTATGTGCTGAGAGCTTCCTTCAAGTCAACATCTCTGGATGATCGGGTCAGGATCAGAAGCCTTGACATCAACGAGTTTGAAGTTTTCAAAGTAACTTGTTCTCCTCCAATCTTTGTGCGAGTGGATTTGTTGTTGTCGTTCCAGCCTAGATGTTTCACTTTCGTCATCTTTCCCCAGAGGTTCTGATCACCGCAAATTTGTTCGTCCACAAACTTCTGATATGCAGATGAACCACGTTCCACCGTGCCAAGAATATTTTCCTGCACATCTTCCTTGATGATGATGTTTTTAGTGAGGTGTACAAGCTTATGTTCTGTGCCATAACTTGTTTCTCCTACCTTAAAAGGATTTGATTTGCACAGAACTTCCTTCAGGCAGTGTACTTGTTTCTCCTGCTGCTGAAGTTTTCTCTGTGACAGATCATGGTGCCGAGTTGGAACATCAGATGCCAAACCAAGCATTTCTTCAGTTTCCTTGGACAAACGTGAAATCTCAGTTGTACTCAGGCAATACTTGAGCAGGGTTTCTGGACTGGTGGTGATCCCGTCGATTCCTCCATCTGCTTTGTGTGTTTTGTTAACATGCTCTTGGGCCTGGTCAACTCCGATGGCTGTGAAATTCACTCCACTCTTTTGGACCACAAAGCCGCCAGTCACAAACTCTTCCCAGATGTCAGGGTGAGTATCCTTTAGGCTGTACATACGGGCAATATATTCAGGAATGTGCATCGCATAGTCCATTCTATTGTATGCGAAAAACCAAACACACATATTTTACAGTGATCCCAATTGGATCTCCCACATGCCACGTCGTGTGCTCCTTTGGAACCGCAAGATATTCTCAACTTGCTGCATATACATCTGGACCCACCTACACATTGGGTACTTCTGGCATTTTGAGTCAAAATCACGCATCAGTTTTGGTAGCTCGAGCTCCTGAAATTTTGCACTAAGGCATGTTGACATTTGCCAATATCACTGTGCGTTTTGCATGCATTTGAGAGGATCACAGCTGCATCTTTCATTGCAGGGTAGATTTCCGGATGTTCCTCGAAGAATGCCTCAAAGTACAGATCTGAAAATACCTGCAAGGTAATTTGGTGACATCTAACTGCTCGACTGAAGTGATTCCCGCTCAGTATCTGACTGACAACAGCTGTGCCATACAAGCCACTTTCGACCCAAAACTCATCAAGGCCACTTCCTTCGATTGTTTTCCCAAGACAACGCAAGGCACATAATTCAATATGGAATTGACCCGGAGAAAGGATCCACTTGTCAGCAAAGGTGTCTGGCTGTAGGTAAGCCAGCTTAAAGACACGTTTGTAGAGATCCATATCAAGCCATACACACACAGGTTGTGGACGATTATCACCTACTACCATCTGGTTGAGTTTGTTAAGTCCAACTAACGCTGTAACCAAGGTGTCCCAATCCTGTGGTGGAGCATTTATCAGCGGGAGTGCATGGATGTTATCTATCTTTTTGGTTGACACGGACAGTAGTGAATTGAACGCGAACCACAGTGGGACTTGCTGAGTATTTGCGTCTTCACTTGGATCAGTAGATTCTGGTACATTTGATCTGTTGATATATCGAGCCAATAGCCAAGCAGTGTCCTGCACTGATGAGTCCGCCAAGCAGTCCTGGTGCTGTAGCGGCTGAAACTCCACGTAATGGGGACTCAATGTTGGCTTTGGAGTCCCTGTTATGGTGCAAGGGCTCAAGGCCACTCCAGTCTTTGGTACATCTTTCAGTGTACTAGAGGCGCCATGAGGTTTCAAATGCAAAGGCTTTGAGATTTTGGCAGCTTCACCATTGTCAACGTGAGTTTGATAGACAGCTGAAGCAAGCGCATGAAACAAATTCTTTCCATCGGTAGTATCTACTTGTGCGTCGATGTTGTCTATTGATGCCCTGAGTGGCTGCCCAACAAAAAGGTTAGGGGGTACATAGACACCTTGGTTGTCCGCCATGTTTTCCTGGACAGCAGCTGCAAGCTGACCAACGCGTTCTGTAGCATGATGATATGATACTCCAGCTCCAGTATTTGACAATATGTCTATCGTTTTCTTGCTTCTTTTGGCATGATAGAAGTGCAGTGATAGCCCTAATGTGATGGGAGTCTCTTTTCTGCTTCGAAATGAGCTTGCACAAGACTTAGGTTGGTGCCTGATCTGCCTCTTGGTTTTGTGGCTCTGAATTATCATTTGAGCCAAGTTTGTGCATCTAGAATGTACTTCTTGACTTCGGACTTCTGAAACAACTGCTGTGTCACCCTGGACGATCCATTTCAACAGCCAGATCAACTCATTTGGGATGAAATTTTCTTGGTTGCTGATTGAGCCCTCAAACTCCCATGGCTTGGATTGGTCAATAGCTGTGCGGACTATTTTTGGCGCATTTGAGTATTGTAGTCATCTCTTCTTTGTCATTCAAAGTTGAAGTTTGCCGTATTGCGGCGTCAGCAACACCGGAAGAATGGATCAAATCTGATTTTGCTGGATTGGCAGAACTTGTGAAGGCAACACCGTTAACATGCTGTCGGATCTTTTCCTTCAGGCTCTGACGAGAAACTGTATGTGGGAGATTATGCTGATGCATGATTTGTTGATAGTCATTCTGCACTTCACTGACTGGAATAAATTCTCCAGAAGATGTCCGGTCCTGCAGCTGACTGAAAAAATGTACCTCTGCAGCAATAAACTTTCTGTCACCTTCAATATCTGGAAATTCAGCATCAAATTCCAGTGTTGTTTCCTGCTTTCTGCGAGTTGTTAGCTTCTGCCATTCAATGGTCATACATGACTTATGATACAGTAAGTCTCTCGACAAAGCATCTTTCTCATTCAGCAGTTCCGAATAGTTTATTTTCCAGGTTGTGTTGTCACTTTCTTTTACCACAGCTGCTATTTGCTCCCCAATGTTTTCGGTTTGGCACATGTGAGTATTTTCGGTTGTCGCTCTTTGACAGAAGAAACACAATTCTTTTCGCACCTATGGAATGGACGAACGTGTTACTTTCCGTTGTGATCCTGTATGTGACGTAGATGGAACACTTGGTGTACGACTGCTCGGTGCCCGACCTTTTCGTTTGATCAGTACTGTGGTATCACCCTTCTCGAGGGCTTTGCTGTGGCGGGTCTTGGCTCGCTGTATGTCTGTTTTGTTCGTGGCCTCAGCATAGCATTTCTGGTGCCACACTGCACTGTTAGTTTGAAGATCTTGCGGCTCCAGATTAACCAGACGTTGCGACATAGATATGTATTTTTGTTCTCCATAGTCTGACCTTTCTCTGACACACTCCAGGAAACGAATATAGCTGTCTGGCTTTGGTGTACTGACTGATTCATTTGTATTTTCTTGACATACGATGCACTGTCTGTAGTTGTTTTCTATCTTGCGTTGTTTGGTTTCCATGTTCTATGAACAAAGAAAAAACAATTAGAAAATACAAAAAAGCAAATGAACAAATTCTCGTAAAATTAGCCGCCATCTTGGATTTAGAGGTCTGTATATGTCCTGTCATTCAAAATATTGAATGCCATGACTTTATTTCATGATACAAACATCTTAGTCATCATTTGTGTTAATAATTAAACAAAATATAATGTATAAAGGGCTTAGAATTTGCACAGATAGGCAAAATATCCATATTTTAAGCCGAAAATTCAAGATGGCCGCCATTATTCCAAGATGGCATCCCAAAAAATGGCAAACACGATTTTTTTAGATAATGGGTCATAATCATTAAAAAAAAACACACATTGGCAAAAATATATATGAAATTTCCACGAAATTACATAACACCATATACTAAGTGAAAAAGGAACAAAAGAGTGAGAATAATGTAAACAATAATAATTAATGTTACGCAAATAAAGATAGATGAGGGTGGCGAATTTAAAAGTCAAGGAGTGAAAGGGGCGGGGTCGACTAAAATAAGGAAACAGGAGTACAAATGGGCATATATATCTATTTAACCCTTAGCTGGCGGTGCGCAACATATGTCGAGTGAAAGAAATTTGGACTAAGTGGCGGTTCACAACTTATGTCGTGTGCCATTTTCAGCACGTAATGTTGCTGAGAGAGACAGATAAGTGGTGGCAGGAGAGTAGCAAGCGTATGACTGCTCCAGACCACCGCGGCGGACCTACTGACATGAATCCCACCCTCCCCCACCCTCATGCACTCGCTACACAGGGAATTATGTAGGGAAACTACCTAATTACATGGTTTTTGCACTCGTGTTGCGCGATCATTGCAAGAAAACTAGCAGTCGTACAAGGATGGTTGGGGTGTCATTGGAAAGCTCTGTCCATGCCCTTTCAGGGATAGATACTTGTTTTACGCTCTGGGTCTTATTTAGGCATGAAAATGATCACGTATACAACCCTATTTAGGGTAAAAACACCCAGCTGGGTAGTACATATAAATTACCACCTAGGCCGCTCGTTAGGTGTTAAACATATGCCTACACATACCAGCACTGGACACTAAAACCAGAGGAGGGGCGTGGAGGTCTCGTGGGTGCCTAGAGAAGGGCGGAGGTG
Source organism: Paralithodes platypus (assembly GCA_032716605.1). Taxonomy (NCBI): domain Eukaryota; kingdom Metazoa; phylum Arthropoda; class Malacostraca; order Decapoda; family Lithodidae; genus Paralithodes; species Paralithodes platypus. The sequence goes on from CM064546.1 coordinate 34,940,954, forward strand.
GTGGGTGAGGAGGGACTCAGCTGTCACACGTGTCATGTCGTCTGTTGCAGTGAACAATATGGTAAAATCCTGGCTATTTATAGTATGATCTGAGGTTTCGCTGTGGTTTCGGATAGCAGAATATGATGGATTTGACAAAGGGAAATTGGTACGGTAAGATCGACCCTTGTGTTCTCTAAAGAAGAAAGGTGTCTTGGATGAAAATTTGTATTCCCATTTATTCGTGTCAGGTGCTAAACCAGGTGTGATGTATGGACTCCCCAAGATACACAAACCTGAGTGCCCCCTTCGCCCTATTCTCTCCGCCATAGGTACTTTCAATTACAGACTAGCAACATTTCTTGTCCCGATTCTAGCTCCGATTGCATCAAATGCATTTACCATCAGAGATTAATTTTCTTTCGCTAAAGATATATGTAATTACAAATACGACCAATGTACCCTAGCCTCATATGATGTCAAGTCCCTTTTTACCAACATACCCATTAACGAAACTATTGACATCTGCACCAACAGTATGTTTAAGGATTCGGACTTAGTTCACGTCTTTAGTAAATCAGAATTTCATAAACTTCTTTCATTAGCATCAGCAGACTGCTTGTTTTCGTTCAACGAATCCCTGTACAGACAAACGGACGGAGTTTCCATGGGTAATCCGTTAGGTTGTTGTCTCGCCAATTCATTCCTTGCCCATCATGAAACCTATTATGGTTTCCCGAAAATGTCAAACCTTTAGTATATAAACGTTACATCGACGACATCTTCCTAGTATTCAGTTCCCCTGATCATGTCCCGCTATTTCTTAATTACTTGAACTCCCAACACCAAAACATCAAATTCACCGCCGAACTAGAGAACGAAAACAAATTACCATTTCTTGATATTAATATTGAAAAATCAAACCATTCATTTGTTACATCAGTGTACCGAAAACCGACATTCACAGGCCTCATGACTAAGATCGACTCCTCCATCCCTATCCAATTCAAGCGAAATTTAGTTTGCACTCTGGTCACCAGAGCTTATAATATATGTTCCAATTTCATGTCCATGCATAACGAATTTCAGTTTTTGAAGAAAATGCTAAGTGCGAACGGCTTCCCACTAATGTTCATTGACAAATGTATTGGTACCCAGCTTCAAAATTTACATTCTCCCTCGCCAAAAATCATTACAGACAATAAGGCCCCTTTGTATTTTTCCTGCCCCTTTCTTGGTAAGCAAAGCTTCGCACTAAAACACAGTCTTCAAAGACTTATCTCTGAGTTCTTTCCTCATATTTAATTAAGGGTAATATTCAAGCCTCAAATTACAATATCCCAGCTTTTCAAAGTTAAAGATCGTATCCTTTGTGTTCTACAATCCTCAGTTGTATATAAGTAAAAGTGTAGTAGCTGTAATGCTACGTATATTGGTCAAACCAAACGTCAACTTTCAACGAGGATCTCGGAACACAAGGGTTGATCTTACCGTACCAATTTCCATTTGTCAAATCCATCATATTCTGCTATCCGAAACCACAGCGAAACCTCAGATCATACTATAAATAGCCAGGATTTTACCATATTGTTCACTGCAACAGACGACATGACACGTGTGACAGCTGAGTCCCTCCTCGCCCACCACCTCCGCCCGTCTCCAAGGCACCCACGATACCTCCACGCCCCTCCTCTGCTTTTAGTGTCCTGTGCTGGTACGTGTAGGCATATGTTTAAATAGATATATGTGCCCATTTGTACTCCTGTTTCCTTATTTTAGTCGACCCCGCCCCTTTCACTCCTTGACTTTTAAATTCGCCACCCTCATCTATCTTTATTTTGCCTAACATCAATTATTATTGTTTACAATTTTCTTACTCTTTTATTCCTTTTTCACTTATCAAATATCTCTACTTTTAATGTCTTAATGTAATGAACCTTAGCTATATTTTCGTTAATATTATCTTTTGAATACATTTTCAATTTTAACGTGAAGATTTTATGATATACACGATAGGTTTTATTCTTTCTCTTTTTTTAGGCTTGATAATGACACAAGATTAGTGTTGAAACGTTGCCAATAAACAAATATGTTCCTGTTCGCTTTGGTCTTCATATTCCTTATATATACCTTATATATATATATATATATATATATATATATATATATCTATATATCTATTGCCCGACGCCATGATCCCCGAAGGGGTGGCCACGAACGAACCGTCCCCATGCACCTCTGTCCCCAGTCAGTCGACGCCCCTCCTACCAACCAGCACCGCTTCATCAATATACTTCCTCACTCCATCCTTCCACCTCACCTTCGGTCTACCTCTCCCTCTCTGTCCTTCCACCTCGCTCTCGTACACCCTCTTAGTCATTCTCTCGCTTTCCATATGTTCTATATTGCCAAACCATCTCAAGTTTTTCCTTTTCACACTGTCCAGCACATCTACCTCCATACCACACCTCCTTTTAACTTGGTTATTCGTCTGTCTATCCCTCCATGTAACTCTCACGCACTTCTTAACCCTTGTCTAGCGGGGGGTTTTGGGCTTATTTGGGCATATTCAGGCCCTCCTGAATGATAAATCAGGTATATGCATGAAAAGAAATGTATTCAGCAAAAAACTAGGCGCTAAAAGCTTCAAAATGAGACCAGAACGAGCTACGTAGCACTCGTGGTTCTCATACAATGGTACCAGTTACATGGGAGTTTAGCATATAGCGGCATATTTTTCCCAGCTATGCTCACTACTAGCTACACTGACGGCCTCTCGAGAACACAGGGAGTCGGCTGTCTGGCCCGCTGCGCTTCCGGCCATTTGCACTCTATTTTAACCCTTTATAAGCCTTAATAATGCTCCTAACTTGCTTCAAATTGGAGGCGGACTTAAGGCCGCCCCCGATCTTTAAGGGTTAAGTAACTCATTTCCACCGCTCTCACTCTTGGTCTGAGTCTCTCCACCAACGTCCATGCTTCGCTTCCATAAGTCAGTGTCGGGATTACCACACTGTCATGCAAGTCTTCTTCACTTCCATACTGACCACCCTATTTCTTGTTACTGCTTTCAGCGTTCCTACAACCCTCTTCCCCTGTTGTACCCTCTGCCGCACTTCTTCATCCATAGTCCCATCTTTACTCAACACACTGCCCAGATACTTTAAAGAGTTGACGATCTCCATAGCCTGACCGTTCAACTTCACCTCACGCTCTGTGACCTCACTCCTTTCGAAGACCATAACCTTACTCTTCCCCGCATTTACCTTCAAATTCCGTTTTTCGCACACTGTTCCAAACTCATTTACCAGACCCTGCAACTCCCATGCATTATCGCTCATCAGAACTGTATCATCCGCAAACAGCAGTATAGGCAGCTTCCACTCATTTCCCTCCCTTTTCAGCGATACACCAACATCCACTGCTCTTCCTAGTATTTCATTCATGACTCATCCATATATACAGTAAACAACCACGGGGACATCACACACCCCTGTTTCAACCCAACATTCAGGTCAAAGAACTCGCTCTGCTCATTCTCCACACGTACTGCCACCTTTGCACCCTCATACACGCTCTTCACTGCTTTCAGCAACTTGCCATCTACTTCGTATATTCTAAGTACTTTCCACATAACTTCTTTATCCACTCTGTCATAGGCCTTCTCCTAGTCCATAAAGGCAACATACACCTTTTGTTGCTTCTCCAGATATTTCTCCACAACACAATTTAGGGTAAAAATCTGATCTACACATCCTCTTCCATTCCTAAAACCTCCCTGCTCGTTGCCTATCTATTTCTCCATTCTCACTCTCACTCTCTCAATCACTACCCTACTGTACACCTTCCCTACTACGCTTAGAGGACATTTTCCTCGTTAGTTACCACACACTCCTCTTTTCCCTGTACCCTTATATAGGGGAACTATTATGCCAGTCTTCCAGTCATCGGGTGCACTCCCCTTCTCCCATGCTAGTTTGCACATTTTCCATACCCATTCGATCACTATCTCACCACCATACCTCAACATTTCCCCACACACTCAATTTGTTCCTGGTACTTTCCCCAACTTCATTCTTTTCTTGGCTTCCCACACTTCTGATCCGTGATCCCCACCTCCTCCTCCACTACTTCTTTTCTTCTCCCTCCCATACCATATCCAAATATGTTTGCTGGCTCTTTATTCCTCACATTTAGCAACTCGTTAAAGTACTCCCTCCATCTTTCGACTCTCTCTTGCTTCTCAGCTAGCATTTTCCCATTCTTATCTTTCACACCCTTACTGTTTCCCTTGCTACCTTCTCTAACTTTCTTGACTTCTTTCCAGAACAGTTTCTTACACTCCCTCCATGTTACACTCAGATTCCTTCCAAATTCCTCATCTACTCTTCTCTTACTTTCCTTCACTACTCTCTTTCTCGCCACATACCTCGCTCGTTTCTGCCTCTCAAATTCTTCCTTCCCTCTACTACCCAACCACTCTGTATACGCTTGCTTCTTGTCTTCAACAGCTATTTTTACCTCCTCTGTCCACCATGCTGTCCCTTTCACTCTCCTCCCTCTTCTCCTCACTCCACACACCTCCTCACATGCTGCACAGATCTCTTCCTTAAACACCTTGCTCATCTCCTCCACTTCCTCCATATTTTCTAGGTTGAACCCACCTAGTCGTCTTTCTACTGCTCTCCTGTACTCTTCCCTGATTTCCTCTTCCTGTAGCCTCTCCACCCTCCTCACTATTCCATCTTCCTCTCGCCTCCCTCCAGCTCTCCTCACCCACTTCTTTTGTATCCTAATTTTAGCTACTACCATATAAGGATCCGACAGACCCCCTCCGATACCCCTATACACCCTAGCATCCAGCACAGATTTCTTCATTCGTTCATCCACACATATATAATCAATCAGTGACTTTCGTTCCACCACTGTCTTCTCCTTATCCTTCATCGCCCACACCACTTTCCATGTGTACCTGTGTATCATTCTGTGTCAGAAGAAGGTGTTGGCTATCCACAGCCTCTTCCCCACACATACGTCCACAAGTGCACTACCATTCCCATTCACCTCTGACGGTACCCCCCTCCCTCCCACCACTCCATCAACTTTCCTGTCACCCACCTTACCATTCATATCCCCAATCAGAAATATTCTTTCGTTCTTGTCAAACTTATCCAGGCACGCCTCCACATTCACCCAGAACTCCTCTTTCTCTCTTCCAAGTGTATCCTCTGTCGGAGCATCCACACACACAATCTCCCACGTTTGTATTCCTACTTTCATTCTCACCCATACAATCCTTGAACCCACAGACCCATAGTCTCTTACACGCTCCTTCCATTTGTTACTTACAAACAAGCACGCACCTTCTCTCGCTGCTCTCTCACTCACTCCAGCACACACACCCATTCCACACTTGCACTCTCTCACATCTGTACCCTTCCATTTGGTCTCCGTCATTCCACATACATCCAGCCTGGCATTCACTAACACTTCCATGACCTCTCTCTCTGTTGTGCCATCATTCATGCCACTCACGTTCCATGTACCTATTCTCAGAATGTCCGTAAGCTTGTCCATAGTCAGTTGGGGTTTGTCAACACAGAGTCCGTCTGCATCCGAGGCTGATTGTTCGTTTGTTGTTGCTACGCATGTTTCACGGTTGGGGGTCGCAAGTCCACCAACCCATCCTCTTTAGTCGCCTCGTATGACACGCAGAAGGCAACTGTGGCATATTCTAATCACTTACACCCAGGGCGTATATATATATATATATATATATATATACTGTATATATTGGGCAGATTCTAAAATGTTCCGCAACACTCCTTGTACCTCTCGCAGAACCCTCAGAACTCCTGACGGTAACGATATGATAGCGCTCATCGAAACGCTGCCTCTAAATAGTCGCCAATTCACATCGTCAAAGCACGTATTCTGGATGACCACATCATGGACCTCCACTTCCACCATTGGCAGAGTACAGAATCCCCAATACCCCCGAGCCTTATCCCCGTAATGTGTCTGAGGGTGGAAGCCCCTACGTCTCTCTTTACGCTCACACCGAACCGGAGTACGGGATGGTAAAAGAAGGAAGTCAAGATCGGTGATTGGCCCAGGGAATCCCCAGTTTCAAGCCTTCATGCCAACCCAGACCACGCTCCACCAAACACAACATGACATGATCGGTCCACTGGACCCCCAGCAGACAGAACGTGATCTGGGACAGGGATATACAAGACTTGAAATCAGAGAGCAGAGAGACACACTCACCACATGCTATTACCCTGCCCGCTTCACTCCCTTCCTACTAACTCAACAATCCCATTCTGAGGATATTAGATACGATTTAAGGTACCACTGACTATACTTAAGACAATTTTTTGCTGTGGTTACTGTATATATATATATATATACAGTATATATATATATATATATATATATATATATATATATATCCGCAATAGATTGGTTACATGGAAAGTGTAACTTGATAATAAAGAGAAGAACCAACGCAGGAATGAATAATAACACCTTCTTGTGCGACTTTTGGAGAATCTCTGTTCTCATCTTCAGGCCTATAATTAAGATACAGCCAAAATTACATAATGAAGAGCAACATTGTGACTAAAAATATAAAGGCTAGTTTAATTATACATAAGAGTAATGAAAGGAATGAACATGGGAGAACTTAAATCTCAAAGCTGGAGTAAACATGTATGATGGTATAAGAAGGTACTTAATTAGTATCGGGTAACTGAAACTTGAGAATAATTTTCATTAGCTTTAATGAAATACCTCAAGACTTATTCAGAAGTACACTAAGATATTGAATGGTTAAGTATTAAGTAATGTAATACAAGTATGGAGAAGTCTGTTTTCACTATCACGAACTGACCTCCTGACCCCTTGAATGATACAAGTGAGGGGGTACTCTGCTCTGTCTCTCTATGCCCCAAGTTCCCCTCTTTATAACCTCGGGTTACGCCTTCTGAATGACGTAAAGCCATTCACAATAGGCTGTATGTCGATTACAAACAATACCTCTCGAGAATGATATACCTGGGTGTGGTTTAAACTCTCGGACACACCTTAGATACACCTTAAACACACCTCCATCACATGCTATACATGCCCCTCTCACGTGATCTTGGGTGACTTGGTTTGATGACATCAGTCCTGACATATGTGAATCCCATTACCTGCGGGTCAAATGTATACATCCTGGTGCCCCTCGGTCTACATCCGTTGTATTTGATACAAGGAAATACAATGCTAATAATATTAGCTGTTATAATAGGGCTATTAGTATAAGATTAAAATACATGTACTCCCTGTACATAAGTAAGTAAAGGAATAATAGTTGGTTAAGTAAGCTTAAAAATAAGAGTATCTAACACATGGTCACAATATAAAAATACACATAAATTAATAATAATAATCCTTATATCGTGAACATTAATTATATTAAGTGAAAGACAAGAAAACATAATTATGTGAAAGCAAAAGTAGGCAAGTATAGTTATTAGAAACAGAGTAAATCGAAAGGGGAATCATGGGTATCTATTTCGGGTTTAGCTAGATGGGTGTGTAGAGCCTCACATATTCGTAGATCTAGTTGAGAGCTATGACTGGACAGAATGTTAAACTGGGTGTCATGTATGGGATGGTCCTGGGAGTGCGAGTGATCACGTATGGTGGAGAACGAAGGTTTAGAAAGAAACTGTCCGGTTCTAAAAGAACGTCCCTGGTGCTCGTGGATTCGAATTGATAAACGACTGAAGACTGCAGAAAATCAGGAATCGTATCTTAGAGCCTGAACCAGTTCTTGAATCAGAATCAATTGTATTTATTCAAAATTTTGCTTAGAGAAACGTGTTCTTCGACTAATTCTACTTTAATTTTGACATGTTTTTTTTTCTTAAGAAGTTCGCAGCTTAAAATCAGATCCAAATATCTTAACATAAAATACCCAAATACTACAAACATTATTTGTTTTTGCAGATACTATAATCATTTATAAATTATTGTTAGCAGGTGCCGAGCGACCCTGGCTTCAGCTTTTTGGTTAGCACTATTATCCCATACCACACAGTTGACATAAATGCACGCCAAAACATTATTTAATGAGGCCTGGCGTGTGAGGTAGGCTACTTTTACTCATTATATTTCCCCGGGTGATATTTGGTATTACTGAACAGTTGCCAGACAAGAAATGTAACCAACATCTCATTCCATTGTATTTTCAGTACCACACGACTCATTGTAATGGGTTTAGGTGCTTGCAAACACCTCTATTTTTTGTTTACCTTGATCTCGCGCCAAAACGCGTTCACTTTTATGCCTACAGACGAGGTAGGATTGTCTTTGTCATTTCTTCATACAGGCCATATCTTTTACTGTCTTTCATACATATTATTTTCTTTCCTAACTAATGTTTTCATAAAATTAAAGTGAGTGGAATTTCGCGAAACATCGTAACAGTACTATGGACAAAAAAGAGCTATTGATTGATGTCAATCTAAATCTTAGAACTGGTACTTTTCATAACATAACTTTCTGGTTACAATAACTTGATTAAATATGCCCCCCAACAGGTGTATGGTAGGAGAAATATGCCCGCTCCTAAAGAGTTAACAATACTCACAAATACCATAATACACTTAATATTTTTCAGAAGTCGCAGACAGTACAGAACCTTTGTCTTCATGAATATAGACAAAACTACACAATTATAAGAACAAGAATGGCTTGTTTACTGCTGATATTGGCATTGGCAGCTTCTCAGACAGTCAATGGAAAGTTTTCCCCAAATGGTAAGTGTAACTGTGTTAATTATGTATATTATTAAATACAGTTATCAAATATGCATTACTACTACTACTACTACTACTACTATTAATAATAATAATAATAATAATAATAATAATAATAATAACAATAATTTTAACATCAAATCATGCCGATTTAAATGATATATTCCCGATATAAGTAAAGCAAAAAAAAAAAAAAATAATTGGAACTTCAGTGGCGTTTACACTTGAATGGTGAAATTATACCCGCATGATGGGAAAACGTTTTATTGTGATAGCACGACAGTTTTGACTTTCTGGATTCGTCTTCAGGTGTGAAGGTGTGATGTGGGTATAATTTCTCCATTCTATTCTATCTATCTATATGCTCAGGCCCAATCCCCATTTTGGGGGTAGCCGACTCAACACAGAGCAAGAACAGGGAAAACACAAAAACAACATAAAACAAAAAATAAACACAGATAAAAAACACAAACTCTCACACATCCAGGTCACCCAGGAGAAGACCCAGAGACCAGGGTTACCAAGGTCGCTCCAGCACTCCCCCGGCCCCTGACCACCCTATTCTGTACAAATTCTAAGTACAAAAACGTCCGTATTATTTCCGATTCAATGTCTGTAAATATCTAAGTAAATAGTCCTCTGGCTATCAGAATAAGCTTCTTCAACTATTGGAAGACTTTGGCCAAGATAACAAATTATATGATATCAAGACATTATACTATAATTATATTATATGTCACAAACATATTGCCATGTGATATACAAATATACATATATTATGACATTACAATATTCAATATACAGCACAAAAGGCGAGATAGACCGACGAATGCGGAAGGACGAGAACGTAGATGTACTGGAACGTAGATGCACAGAGGAACACCTTGACTAGGACCAATTCTCTTTCTAATTTAGATGAGAGTCTTACCTGTACAATCTCAAAATTTGCTGATGATACAAAAATTGCAAATAGCGTACTCTCAAAAGAACACGTTGACGATATGCAACACAATCTAGATAAGTTGTCATGTTGGGCCCAAATTTGGCAAATGAGTTTCAATGCGGATAAATGTAAAGTACTACATATCGGATACCAAAATGAGAAAGCAAACTATTTGATGAATGGGACTCAGCTTAAGAATGTAAACAGAGAAACCGATCTGGGAGTAACAATATCGAGTAACCTAAAACCGAGTCAACAATGTTCAGAAGTTGTTAAGAAGGCAAACAAAATAATTGGCTTTATAGGCAGGTCATTTGAGCATAAATCCAAAGACGTTATCCTAACTCTTTACAATTCCTTAGTCCGCCCTCTTCTGGAATACTGCGTTCAATCCTGGTGCCTTAATTACCAAAAAGATATAGACAAGCTAGAACGAGTTCAACGTAGAGTTACCAAAATGATACCTAGCCTAAAGAACAAACTATACGAGGAGCGTCTTAGAGAATTAAATCTATTTCCTTTAACCCAGCGCAGATTAAGAGGCGACTTAATTCAAGTGTTCAAAATCATCAAAGGTATCGACAAGAAGAACTGTAATAAGTACTTCACTATCGACCAATTTAATTACACTTGGGGAAATGGGGTGCACAATTATTGGTAAATCTTTTAATTCACACAAAGCTAAAAAATTCTTCTTCAATCGAGTTGTCAACTTATGGAATGGGCTTCCCCGAGATGTTATAGACTGCAGCACCGTTGATTCATTTAAACTTCGCCTAGACAAATATCTCGCATCAAAGCCACGACTGACTGCGTTTGTAAATGAGTAACTTTATGTTATCCTCCCCTCAGTTACTAACCCATCTGTCCCCTACTTACTTCCTAATCCTGCCACGGACATTAGTTCCAGGGCAGTAGTTCCCTTTCCAATGTTCCCTTACCCACTCTAAACCACTGTTTGGACACTTGATCCTCAGTGTTTTGGAGGACAAGCAGCCTAGAAGGGTCACTAGACCTGTTGTTGCTTGATTTCCTTTGTACTCCTTTGTACTCCTTTGTACTTAGTTAAGTCTATGTGGTGCGTATGGCAAATGAGTGAATCACTAACATAATATATAAGAGTGTAGTGGAAGAGCAGACCGAGAGTGAGATGGAAGGTGGGAAGTGAGAGATATATGGGTGGAAGGGGTGTGTGGAACTGAAAGAAGACAGAGGTGCAAGGAGGATAATCATGCGTGGATACTTCCTCGGGGATAAAGGCGACTGTCAATAGATAAATAGCTTAAGATTACATAATTATGCGATACAAAACATCACATAATGTCGCATAAATATCGCAAATATTGTCATATATGTCAAGACAAAATAATATGACATAAACGTTTTATAATAATTATGGGATATACAAGACGTATAATACTTATTACTTAAGGGGGAGATAGTTGCTTTTCTGGAGCCCCTTCTCCTTCATGTTTAGCCCCATTAGTTATGATACTTTCGGACGTTCACCCCATTAGTTTAGCGATTTTAAGACCTTTCACCTCATTTTGTTGTCAAGTTTAAGACCTTTCGGGCAAATTTATTTTGAAAGGGGTTCCAGGGGGTTCTTGTTTAATGCTTGATGGAAGTCTAACTAAACAATATATAAACACTAATGTAAATATACCAACAAAATAACCACTACCCCCTAATTAGTGAAGAGTGATGATACACCATTGGCTGTGAGGGCACTGAATGCTGTACTTGCTGCTGCGGAAGAACCACACTTCATCATGTTCATCACTGACAAAAAATATGTGGTGAGTACACAAATTTATTCAGTTATCATTACCCAAGTCATTGTGTAGTTTTTTAGTTTGATATATAAGCAACATAAGCATCACTAGTTTAAAATGTTAAGTAAATACAAATTAATGTTATTTATTTTGCTTGCACATCACATGTGGTCACGGTGCCCAGGCCTCTCAAATATACCTGGGGTGAGTGGGATCGAATCCTGGTCAGGGTACCTATCTTACAACCTTTCCGACATACCAATAGATATTTGTCATTCAAAGAGGTCCCATAACAGTACCAGGACGACTACAAATCGTGTATCACTTAGCCGAGTTGGCTAAAATAGTCATGGTTGAAGTCTAACAAAATCACCACGTGTTCGAAGGCATAGTCCTCCACGAGACTATAGCCTGGTTCTTCATATAAGAACTAATGTTTGCTTTCCTTATATCCGTTCATGGCCGAATGGTTACGGTGCACAGCTCTCCCAAATATGCCTGGGGTGAGAGGGTTCGAATAATGGTCAGCCTACCTCTCTTCCAATCTGTCCGACATATCATTAGATTTTTGTTTGTGTTAGTATTTGTTGTGTTGTGTTATCCCCGTTCGGGCTCTGTCTCGAGTAGGCCATTCCCAGCTAAACAAAACACAAAAACAAAAACAAAAGATGAGATATGTGCCTGAGTATATAGATAGATAGAGATTTTAATTGCTAAGGTAATACCTCCTTTTTAACCCTTTATTAACGGCGCGCAACTTATGTCGTGTGAAAGAAATTTGGACTAAGACGCGGTTCACAACTTATGTCGTGTGCCATTTTCAGCACGTAATGTTCCTGAGAGGGAGAGATCAGTGGTGGCAGGAGAGTAGCAAGCGTATGACTGCTCCAGACCACTGCGGCGGACCTACTGACATGAATCCCACCCTCCCCCACCCTCACGCACTCGCTACACAGGGAATTATGTAGGGAAACTACCTAATTACATGGTTTTTGCACTCGTGTTGCACGATCATTGCAAGAAAACTAGCGGTCGTACAAGGATGGTTGGGGTGTCATTGGAAAGCTCTGTTTATGCCCTTTCAGGGATAGATACTTGTTTTACGCTCTGGGTCTTATTTAGGCATGAAAATTATCACGTAAACAACCCTATTTAGGGTAAAAACACCCCGCTGGGCGGTACGTATAAATTATCGCCTAGGCCGCTCGTTAGGTGTTAAGTACGGACCTTTGCCTTCTCTATTCAATACTTGGGTTTCTGCTATACCCGTTATAATTAAGTCATGGTCACCTCGCTAAGGCCTGTGTGGTCAGTGTATCTATATATATTTATGTATATATCTCCAGATAAACAAGTGGAGTGGAGTTCTCGAAAAGGGGCTCCAGTTCTGACGCTTGTCTTGACTTACAGTGAGCTTGCTTAAGGGGACATGGGCTGTTTTTCTGGTCACCCTTCTTCCTTATGCTTACTCCAAGTTTCAGATTTTATGACGTTCGGCCCATTAGTTTGGCGATTTTAATACATTTTGTCCCATTTCGTTGTCAATTTTAAGACCTTTCGTGCCATTTAGATGTCAAATATTTCCTGGCGAGCGATAGTGAGCCTGTAATCTTAAGAGAAACCGGCCTTCGGCCGGGACATTTTTCTTCCGAAAAATGTACAAATTAATCTACAAGGGGGATCTGATGGATTTGTTTTTAAAGTTTGATGGAGGTATACAGTAGGGAGGAAACTAAAAAAATAAAAATAAATAACTGAACAAATCTACCAACAAGTGAACCATGCACCCGTAACCCTTTCACTACCATTACGTAATTATCATCATATTCTGGTTATCAATTGACAAATTTCTTTAGCTTGTAATCTGCCTTGTTACGACCGGGGCTACGAATAAAACAAAGGCACTTAATGCTTGGACTAGTAATAGGGCACAATACAACAACGGTACGCTAGATCCAAACCCTTGAACTTATATGCCGGCGAACAAAACACCTATACCCTCCAGAGTTAATCTGCGATAACGGGGTATCCTTAACTGGGCATAAATGTACTCTACTTCAGGCTAACCCACACTGGTATAGCCTGATAACACACAGGATGCAAGTTACATTAAAATGCATAAACAAGAATCTAGGGAAAGATCAATTAAATCACTGCATGATTTAATTCAATAAAAAGATGCTTTAATACAGTTACTCTAAACAACAATAAACTCTTCACTCCTATCTGAAAGAAAGTGAAGTATAGTCCTACAGCATAGACCTGGAAACTTCTGAAGAAAGTCTGATGCTCATAAGATGCTAGTATCTTAAACTATATAAAGGCAGGAGGCAGGACACCACACGTGTAAAGCGAATACACAAAACGATAGGACATATAATGTTAACTGACACGAGAATACTATAAATGCGCAACGGTAGTAATGCTCGACACTAAAAGAAGTACTTCCTCATTAACGAAACAGCCTACTATAGTTGTGCGGCTCACCAACAACCTAGACTAATAAATGTTTGTGAATAATAATGCATACATATCAAGAGAGCTTAGGTCCTAACTAGTGTCTGCTAGGCGAATAAAGTCTAGCTGGGATATAAAGGTTAGGAAACTGTGGCTGAGCAAGACAGGCTCATAGCCTAGCGTTGTCCTTAAGGCGGTATGATTAAAGTTACGTTAATGAAGGGGATGCTCTCTTGGTGGATCCAGATCTCAAGTATCTGGCTCTACCCTGGCGATCCCTCTAAAGTCAAGCAAAGAGGCAGCACTGTGTTATAAGGTAGTAGGCTAATGACCTCTTACAACACGATGCTGCACTCGCAAAAGACACAACCAAAAGGACGACCTAGGCTACCACAGAAACCGTCGAAGTCGTGTAGGTATAAACAAACCGTACACACATCGGTGACAACGACAACAAAAACCTCATCCCAGTCTAGCATTAAATAACCGAGCAGAGCACTACTGATAATGAGGGAGACACAGACAAAGAGTCATCAAACTTCCATAAACTAAGGACACTGAGGGAGACACACACAGAGTCATCAAACCTCCATAGACTAAGAACCCTTATAGCCTATTCTAATACATGTAAATATATATGAGAGCGACACACACAATACGATGGGCCGATATGAAATCGTGTACAGAACCCAAAGGGAGTGCGGTGACGTTAAAAGATAAGAGGAATGAAAGAAAGGAAGTTGAGTGAGAGACACAGTATCAGAATGGTGGGGGATATGGGGGACAGTTGTAAAAAGGATGTTAGTCGTGTGAGCCCCTGGCCTGCTCTGAGGAAGGCAGCTCCTGGGGACCCCCACGAACACAGGAGCCCACAAAGACGCGGTGGTCGGCCAATCACAGGCCGAGATGTCACAAGGCAGCAGGTGTCACGTGACACAGCCAGACACGCCAGCCAATCAAGGGGCGTGAGAAAGCAATCGCGCGAGCCTCCAAGCGAGGGAGGTACCACCACACTGCCTATATTGTTCTCTCTCCTTAACTATATACAATGCATGTTATATTCTATTAATGATATAAAGCACTTCCTGTTGTCACAGACGCAAATAAAGATCACCACTGGACTGTCTGTGACAATACGATTGCTAGGAAAGAAAGAACAACATTCTCTGATAACTGTAGCCCACTTCAATGTCCCTGGCGAGCGCTAGTGGCTACCGAGAGGCGATTCTGCCAACGCTGGTAGGCGTCACACCCCGCCCAAGATATAGGACACTCAACATTAGGTGAGCACGATATCTGACAAGGCAGAATGCCGACAAGACCCGCCACACTTAGCCACTCCACCAGAAAATGAAATGCAAAGCTTAATCTTAAATAAAACAACACATTAGCATAAGACAAATCTTATAACCCCTCCCAAACATAATAGTATCATTTTAGCCTACTATGCTCCCTGAGCGAGCTTCACAGAGCCCAGCCTCCTAAGTGAAAGACAGGTTCAACTTAGGACATTAGCTATAATATTGGCAACTTACAATTAACAATAAGAAAGAAAGAGTTTTATGTGATTTTTTTTATTTAATTTTAATGTTGTTTTTGACGGCTGCTCTACAGGGGCAAGCCTAGTTTTTCTCCACTCAAACCCACATACCTGTGGTGATTTACGCCGGATCCTCCACCCTCGACAAACAGTTTGCAATCACATTCTCACAACCGGCAATATGGCAAATGTCTAGATTGTATTCTTGCAACATGAGTGACCAACGTGTCAGCCTCATATTCCGGTTATGGAATTGGTTCAGAAATTTAAGAGGGTGGTGATCGGTGTAAATTACCATGACTGGCCCATAGGCAGGAATATATACTTCAAAGTGCCTGAGCGCCAACACTATTGCCAGCAGTTCTTTCTCTACCACAGAGTTGTTTTTCTGAGCGGAATTAAACTTCTTTGAAAAGAAACTGACTGGATGCTCCAAACCTTCCTCGTCTGTTTGCATTAAGACGGCACCAGCCCCTACACCGCTGGCATCTGTTGCCAGCTGGAATGGTCTTTCAAAGTCAGGGGCCCTGAGGATTGGGTGAGTGCATAGTAGGTGCTTGACCAGCAAAAAAGCCCTTTCACACTCAGGTGCCCACTTGAACTTTTTCTCTTTTGCTATTAAATCTGTCAGAGGAGCTAACAGTAGAATAACCCTTAATGAAACGGCGATAGTAACCGATCATGCCCCGAAATCTCATGATCTGCCACTTGGTGGACGGCCTGGGGAACTGGTTAATAGCCTGTATCTTGTTTTGTTTTTTTTTTGGGGGGGGGGGGGGGGGGCGGCACACCTGGCCTAACCTGACCACAAACCTGAGATACCGTACAGTTGCCCGGACAAACTCACACTTGCCCAGATTGACCACCAAGCTGGCCTCACTGAGCTTCCGAAACAAGGCTTCTATGTGCTCACAGTGACTCTCAAAGTTGCCATCGTAGATTATAACGTCATATAGGTAGACAGTGCAGTTAGGGATGTCAGCTACTAACTCATTCATAAGAGTCTGGAAGGTTGCTGGGGCATTCTTAAGACCATACCGCATCACATTGCAACAGTAGGTGTTCCCATCAACCACAAACCCGCATACCCCCTTCGCCCGCTCAGACAAGGACACCTGCCAGTAGCCTTTCACTAGATCTACTTTAGTTAAAAACTTTGCCTTACCAATCTTGTCTACACTATCATCAACACGGGGGGGGAGGGGGGGGGCACACCTGGCCTAACCCGACCACAAACCTGAGATACCGTACAGTTGCCCGGACAAACTCACACTTGCCAGATTGACCACCAAGCTGGCCTCACTGAGCTTCCGAAACAAGGCTTCTATGTGCTCACAGTGACTCTCAAAGTTGCCATCGTAGTTTATAAAGTCATATAGGTAGACAGTGCAGTTAGGGATGTCAGCTACTAACTCATTCATAAGACTCTGGAAGGTTGCTGGGGCATTCTTAAGACCATACCGCATCACATTGCAACGGTAGGTGTTCCCATCAACCACAAACCCGCATACCCCCTTCGCCCGCTCAGACAAGGACACCTGTCAGTAGCCTTTCACTAGATCTACTTTAGTTAAAAACTTTGCCTTGCCAATCTTGTCTACACTATCATCAACACGGGGAAGGCATTGGTGGGAGTCAACTCGTTCAATCTCCGAAAGTTAACGCAGAAGCGAACCTTCCCGTCAGGCTTAGGCTGCAGAGTGACAGGAGATGTCCCCCTAACTGTCCCCTTCTCAATCAACCCCCGTTCTAACATATATTCTAACTCCGCTCGGAGGACTGGGAGTTTAATGGGTGGAATTCTGTAGGGTACTGATTTGAAGGGGGGGTGATCTCCCACGTCTACGTCATGCACCACCCGAGTTGTGAGGCCTGGATGCTCTGCGAACACAGTGGGGTATGAATTAAACAGGCGCTGCACGGCTACACGCTGTTGCTCAGGCAGGTGCACTAGAGCATCGTCAGCCACCTGTCTGGAGTTCTCTGCCCACTGGTTTGCAGAGACATGACACTCCCAGTTATCTTCCACCTGAGCTTCACTGTCCCTCACTCCTTCTCCTCCATGACCGCTGCAGGTCAACACCGCAACAGCGAGAGGCTCAGGGGGTCGCCTCACAAACTCCTTTACCAGATTCACATGGCACAGCTGGTTCTTTTTACGCCTATCTGGAGTAGCCACAAGATAGTCTAGGTCAGACATCTTCTTTACCACCTTATAAGGACCAGCGTACTTAGCAGGCAACGGATGACCGGGCAGAGGTAACAAAATCAACACCTCCTGCCCCACCTTAAACTCCCAGAGTTTTGTCTTCTCATCGTACCTGTCCTTCATCACTGCTTGAGACCCTACCAAATTCCTACCTGCCAACTCTAGGCTTCTCAGCATTCTTTCACGGCTCTCGAGGACGTACTTTAACATGGAACATGGTTTTGCTGTGCCCTCCCAAATTTCCCTTACCATGTTGAGGGGGCCTCTGACCTGATGTCCAAAGACTAGCTCATTGGGACTAAACCCTAGGCTTTCACCAGGTACCTCCCGAGCAGCGAATAATACATAGGGCAACCCAAGATCCCAGTCTTTACCATTCTCAACATAATATCACCGCAGCATGCTCTTGAGAGTCGAGTGCCACCTCTCTAACACCCCCTGACTCTCTGGGTGGTAGGCTGAAGAGACAACGGTACTAACACCGTGCTGCTGCATGGTCTGTTTAAAAAGGTTAGAAGTAAAGTTGGATCCTTGGTCCGACTGCAATTCCTGCGGGTACCCGTACCTAGAGCAGTACAATAGCAAGTTACGAACAACAGTCTTAGCAGTACCATTTCGCATGGGGTAAGCATCCGGATAACGAGTGGCAACATCCATAATGGTGAGGAGGTACTTATTCCCTGCACTAGTATGGGGTAGAGGGCCAACCATGTCGATTATAACCTTACTGAATGGTGGCCCGATTACAGGAATAGAGTGTAACGGAGCCCTGGGGATACACTGGTTTGGTTTACCTACTGTCTGGCAGATACTACACATTGCCACCCATGATGCCACATGTGCTTTCATACCTGGCCACCAAAACAATTTATCCAAGGCTGGAACCTCAGAAGTAGGCACCGCAAAGTCGTTGCCGAGAAGAAGGTCGACGCCCTCTACTGGTAGTTTCTCTACGAATCCAACATCAAGCTCCCGTGTCACACCATCAACCTCCAGCTCTACTCGAACCAACGGGTATGACCGTGTAGCATTAATACCCTGCACCACAACCACCCGTGCCGCGTTTATAGGTTGGCCTGTAAAGTTCTTCATCAAAGTCTGGGATGCACCTGTATCTCGCAGCAACTCCAACCCATGCTTGCAACCAGCCCAACTCACGCAGCCATGCCCTCGATGGCCACAAAAAGCATCACGGACAGGTTTCGAGCCTTCCGGACGCTCCTTCACTGGCTGTGCCCCCGCATCTGACATATCACCCCGGGTAATAGCAGAAGACCTTAAAGACACCCCAATGTTGCGAGCCAAAGACACGACTGCAGTAGGTAGTTTGCTAGGAGAGGATCGTGCAAAATGCCCCTTCTTATGACAATGAAAACACTCTACCTCCCCCTTGGGATTCCCTTGAGGTGGGGAAGGGCCCGGACCCTTCTTAAACGGGACAGTATTAGGTTTATGGTCAGACTTAATATCATTGCTCTTGTTTTTATTGTTATATGGTGTATCACTGACTCGGGGGGGGTGGAGTGTTGCGCCCCTTGTTACCTGCATCGTTACGTTGTGCAGACCCGCACCCACGAATCAGCGATAGCCTAAGGTCAGCCATCTCGGCTGCCTCCTGTAGAGTTTTAGGATTTTTCTCTTTGAGGTTCAACGTCAGGTCGCTGCCCGTACACTTAAAGAACTGCCCGAGAAGCATCACCTGTTTTATCTCATCAAACGTCGTTGCCTTCTCCGATCTCAGCCAATTCCCAAAAGCGTCAGACAGTTCCCGGGCATGTTCAAGAAAGGTGCACTCACGACCCTTCGTAACACCCCGGAACTTCAACCTATAAGTCTCTGGTTGTATCTCATATACCCATAGGACAGCCTCCTTCAATACCTCATAATCGATGCAAGACTCCAAGGGCAACGCATCATATGCCTTGAGTCCTTTGCCAACCAACCTAGAGGAAACAAGGGCTGCCCACTTAACCTCCGGCCATTGGTGCTCCCGGCACTTCTTCTCAAAACGTAGGAAAAACTCGGTGACACCCGACTCGTCAAATGTAGGGACTAACTTAAGAAGGTGCGATAAAGACTGATCAAGACCTCGATTCCCAGAACCGAGACGCTGCCCTGTCGACTCCACCCGAGACTTCTCAAGATCTCTGTCTGCACAGTACTTCGTAGCCTCAACCTGAAGCTCAGCTTCACGCTGCTGCTGCTGAATCTTAGCCATCTCAATCTGCTGCTTAGCCATCTCAAGCTGCTGCTGCTGCTCAGATTCATGCTTTCGTTGCTCAGCCTGCAGTTTAGCCATCTCAAGCTGGAAGAGCATATCTGCAGTTAAACATTGAGGAGGAGGAGATGCAACAATTGGAGACCCACCCAGTGACAAACCACGCTGCCAGTAACTATCGGCCTGCGGGAACGTACCCGGCTCCGGAGCCCGAGAGGGCGCCATGGTAGGAGTCGAGTGGAATGGGGGCTGGGCCGAAGGTGCCCCAGCTCCCTCTCCACCCGAAGCCCCACGCACCCCGCCGAGCACACAGGCCACCAGGTCACCTCTCAACAAACCGCTAGTACCGGGAAACCCTAAGACCATGGCTACACACTGTAGTCCGTACCGGTCTAGCCCCGACACCCGATCCGCTGACACAGGCTCCTCCAAAAATATCCGAGCATCCTCCTCACTGTTTACCACCCGAGCGCCGCTAGACAACTCCACCTTCTCCACCTCCTCGCCTGTGCTCTCACTATGTACTGATCCGTCGTTCGACATAGTGTCCACCGGAAATGTTCAACGTTTATAAAAAAAAAGAAGTACCTACTCTCATGTAGCACTATTCACTCAAAAATGCTTGAAGACAACTCAAGTGCTATACCACGTTGCCAAAAAAAATCCCACGTGTCCAACATATTCCTCAAAATTAAATGTCCAGAAATCCTGCAAATATTTCTTAGTTCACTAAATTGACTAAGATAAGATACTAGGCAAGGTCGCCATTTGTTATGACCGGGGCTACGAATAAAACAAGGGCACTTAATGCTTTGACTAGTAATAGGGCACTATGCAACAACGGTACGCTAGATCCAAACCCTTGAACTTATATGCCGGCGAACAAAACACCTATACCCTCCAGAGTTAATCTGCGATAACGGGGTATCCTTAACTGGGCATAAATGTACTCTACTTCAGGCTAACCCACAGTGGTATAGCCTGATAACACACAGGATGCAAGTTACATTAAAATGCATAAACAAGAATCTAGGGAAAGATCAATTAAATCACTGCATGATTTAATACAATAAAAAGATGCTTTAATACAGTTACTCTAAACTACAATAAACTCTTCACTCCTATCTGAAAGAAAGTGAAGTATAGTCCTACAGCATAGACCTGGAAACTTCTGAAGAAAGTCTGATGCTCATAAGATGCTCGTATCTTAAACTATATAAAGGCAGGAGGCAGGACACCACACGTGTAAAGCGAATACACAAAAAGATAGGACATATAATGTTAACTGACACGAGAATACTATAAATGCGCAACGGTAGTAATGCTCGACACTAAAAGAAGTACTTCCTTATTAACGAAACAGCCTACTATAGTTGTGCGGCTCAGCAACAACCTAGACTAAAAAATGCTTGTGAATAATAATGCATACATATCAAAAGAGCTTAGGTCCTAACTAGTGTCTGCTAGGAGAATAAAGTCTAGCTGGGATATCAAGGTTAGGAAACTGTGGCTGAGCAAGACAGGCTCATAGCCTAGCGTTGTCCTTAAGGCGGTATGATTAAAGTTACGTTAATGACGGGGATGCTCTCTTGGTGGATCCAGATCTCGCGTATCTGGCTCTACCCTGGCGATCCCTCTAAAGTCAAGCAAAGAGGCAGCACTGTGTTATAAGGTTGTAGGCTAATGCCCTCTTACAAGACGATGCTGCACTCGCAAAAGACACAACCAAAAGGACGACCTAGGCTACCCCAGAAACCGTCGAAGTCGTGTAGGTATAAACAAACCGTACACACATCCGTGACAACAACAACAGAAACCTCATCCCAGTCTAGCATTAAATAACCGAGCAGAGCACTACTGATAATGAGGGAGACTCACACAAAGAGTCATCAAACCTGCATAAACTAAGGATACTGAGGGAGACACACACAGAGTCATCAAACCTCCATAGACTAAGAACCCTTATAGCCTATTCTAATACATGTAAATATATATGAGAGCGACGCACACAGTACGATGGGCCGATATGAAATCGTGTACAGAACCCAAAGGGAGTGCTGTGACGTAAAAAGATTAGAGGAATGAAAGAAAGGAAGTTGAGTGAGAGAGACAGTATCAGAATGGTGGGGGATATGGGGGACAGTTGTAAAAAGGATGTTAGTCGTGTGCGCCCCTGGCCTGCTCTGAGGAAGGCAGCTCCTGGGGACCCCCACGAATACAGGGGCCCACAAAGACGCGGTGGTCGGCCAATCACAGGCCAAGACGTCACAAGGCAGCAGGTGTCACGTGACACAGCCAGACACGCCAGCCAATCAAGGGGCGTGAGAAAGCACGCGCGCGAGCCTCCGAGCGAGGGAGGCAGCACATGTATACGCACGCACACACTACCACCACACTGCCTATATTGTTCTCTCTCCTTAACTATATACAATGCATGTAATATTCTATTAATGATATAAAGCACTTCCCGTTGTCACAGACGAAAATAAAGACCACCTCTGGACTGTCTGTGACAATACGATTGCTAGGAAAGAAAGAACAACATTCTCTGATAACTGTAGCCCACTTCAATGTCCCTGGCGAGCGCTAGTGGCTACCGAGATGCGATTCTGCCAACGCTGGTAGGCGTCACAACCTATGCGACTCAAATGGATAAATATGATATCGATAAACCCTCTTAGTAACATAGGTCCTTCTTAAACTGCATGACACCATCTAATCTTAGCCAGAATCAAAGGTAAAAAGGCATCATGATGCTGAAGGGGTAAATCATCCAGAAAGGTTGACCCTTTCTTTACCGAGATGTCTTTTTAGTTTTATTATAGCTATATTTAGACGATTGTGTGCAGTTTAAGAAGGATCTATAATAGTAAAAAGGGTTAAGTGAGATAATCTGTAGCCTGTTTAGTGCTAGATACCCCTTTTAAACTGAATAATATCGTCTAATAGTAGCAAAAATAAGTTAAAAGTACGGCACTGGTAATGAAAGGGTTAATAGCTTCTAAAATCCTATTCTAACTTACTATCCAGATAAATGATGTTTCGGAGGTTTCGGCACCGAGGGGCGTTGCAGTGTTCGAGATTCCAGATGTTGAACTGGCTACTAATGAAACACGTGCGCAAATGTTGAACGTCATCAGTCAAGCTAGCATGGTATGTGATCATTTAACACTATCTGGTGCAACGTATTGGGGTATATTATTGTATTTGGTTTAATTAGTATTGAGGGGTTTAATTGTTTTAGCCATTTTCGAACAATGTGTTTTTAGTTTACCCCCTTGACTTGGAAAAACACCTCTCCAGATCCCCTTGAAACTAAAAAACGTCCCCCAGACCCACTTCAAGCTAAATATGTACATTTTTCGGTAGAAAAATTTCCCGACCAAAGGCCGGTTTCACCCAAATTGCAGGCTCGCTTTCGCTCGCCCAGGAAAAATCGACACCTTATTGGGTTGGAGCATCTTATAATCGCCAATCTAATGCGCTGAAACGTCTTAAAATCTCCAAGCTAATGGAGTAAAACAGGAAGGATCCAAATTCGTCCGCCCTGCACCTAATAGGGTTAATGCGGAATCATTGTTGTTTCTGAATCTTTTCTCCCTCATGTTTAACCCCATTAGTTTTGAGATTGTAAGACGTTCTCTCCGTTAGTTTGGCGATTGTAAGACCAGTCACCCCATTTATTTGTTCAATTCATATTATCACCATCCTACCAATTAACTTATAAATACACTTAATTAATGACATCAATGAAACTAATGAATACATGTGGTACTCCAAGGATTCGAACCTAGAATGTTCACACCGAAATTCCGTGCACTAACCATTACGCTATCAAGACAGTTAAAGATGTATGCACAATCTCATGATATATTATCCATTCTCGAATCATGGATATTACTATAAGTATGTACACATGTACCCAACTTCACCATGAGAGCCTAATGATTACACAAATGGAAGGGATAATTGATTGGGCCAAGCGGCTCGCTTGGTGTAGTAACTAGCGTCTCGGACTTCCACCCAGAAGGCCCGGGTTCGCGCCCACGCTCGGCGCATTAAAGATTTTTCACAAGCACTGAGTCGTTACCATCCCTCATGAGCAAAGGGATGGGGTAGTAGTACAGGACTCCAATGGAAATACGCCTAATCGGCCTTATTGAGCTATCCTTAGCTAGCTTAGCATGCGCTAGCTTTAAGAACTATTATTATTATTATTATTAAATCACAAGGGAAGGCCTCGCTAGGAATATTAATTATTGAAGGTGATAAAATCAGAAATAATTGAATAATTTCAATACATATGCCTTTCTCTACAAACAATCGATGTCGACTAGTAACGCACGGAATTCAATACAAAGAAGAAATTATTGCGTTTAATACAGACCTTTCATATAAGTGAAACTATAATTAATAGCTATGTATGCTAATTCCTCAAATATTAATAAACACAATCTGATTCATCATATAACTGACAAGAGAATCATGAACTAATTTCAGTACATCTACCAAAATATATATCAGGTTCTCAACCTGTGGTGTGTTCACCATTCCATAACAATTGTTTGCATCCTTGGCTGGTGTATTATGGTATTAAGGAACACCCCATTCTTAAAATAAATCCTCTATTGCAAAGCCCAGTGTACTTGCATACATTAATGAAAGCTATGATACTCCCGGGATTCGAACTCAGGACACTATACTCAGAACATAAGCACCTAGACCATTACACCACCAACACAGTTAAAAGTTGAATACACGATCACGATTAATATCCATTTTCGAATTTTGGATATCAATCTAATCATGTACTGAGACCCAATTGAATTATGGAAAGCCTAATGTTTTAGTGAGAGGAGAGAACAATGAATGGGACCAAGATCACTTAGGACCGGCCTCGCTAGAGATAAGTTCCTGAACCTAAAAACATTAAGGAACACCCCGGTCTTAACATTAATCCTTCATTACAAACCCCAATGTACTTGACTAAACTAATGAAAGCATATGATCCTCCCGGGATACGAGTTCGGGACACCACACCCAGAATATAAGCACCTAAACCATTACACCACCAACATAGAAAAAGGTTGATTACACAATCACGATAAATATCCTTTTTCGAATTTCGGATATCAATTTAATCATGTACTGCATATCGAAATTATCGCAAGCCTAATGTTTTAGTGAGAGGAAAGAAAATTGAATGGGGCCAATATCAATAAGAACCGGCCTCGCTAGACCTTAGTTCTTGAACCAATAGAAATTAAGGAACAACCTGTTCTTAACATTAATCCTCCATTACAAACCCCAAGGTACTTGAATACATTAATAAAAGCATATGATCCTCCCGGGATTTGAAATCGGGACACCACACCCAGAACATAAGCACCTAAACCATTACACCACCAACACAGTTAAAGACTAGGTACATGATCACGATTAATATCCATTTTCGAATTTTGAATATCAATCTAATCATGTACTCAGACCTAACTGTATTATGGAAAGCATAATGTTTTAGTGAGAGGAAAGAACAATGAATGGGGCCAAGATCACTAAGGATCGCTAGAAATTAGTTCCTGAACCTTTAGAAATTAAGGAACACCCCATTCTTAACATTAATCCTCCATTACTTGGCAAGATTTCCAACTGGCTTCACCACCACCACTGTATCCCATACGCCTATTCAAAACTCCCGGGCTGGCAGCTTGTGGCGAGCTGGGTGAGTGTGGCTGATGTACAATGCCTCCAGTTTTTGAGTGTGATTAATTTACACCACCTGAGTATCATGTGTGCCTCCACAGTGTGTAAAATATCAATAATTATCGCTGAATGTCATTGTAGGTGTAGGTACAGTTTTATATGTGCGTAGAGGTTATCGTCAGTGACTTGCAATAGTGAAAGAGTGTCCTCAACACTCACAGTACGGATTGAGGTGTGGCGGCTAAAGCTTGAGCGGTCAGACATGGTGTAACACTCGCAAGGAGTCAACGTGAACTCCCTCACCCGCGTCACCCCACAGCCCCGCCAAGTATTGCTATTGTTCTGCTGTATCCTAAAGTAGTTCCCATACCAATATGAACCCTTTACGCGCCCTAAAACAAGATTAAATAAGGGCAAAAATAGCCGTTGACACATGTCCGACGCTGGGGCTGAGCATTACATACATAGCCGTCGAAACGTATTTGACGCTGGGATCCAGTGAGTTAACTTATCCATCAGTTCGTTAATTTATGCCTATTGCGTTTCTCATTAACTTTCTGTATAAATAGAAAGGGGTGAGGAAACGCAAAAGTGGTCCTGGACCATACGAATTGAAACTTTGCAGATGTCTGTTCGGACTTTGTCTCAAGTCGGCCACCCCCAGCAATAGGGTTTGTGCCTGAGTATATTTATACATACATAAATACAATAAATAGGTTAAAGAGCATTATTAAAAGAAACTTTGGCCCAGACGGAAATCTTACCGATTTTACAAGACACAATTATCTCTTATAATCATCATAAAACGACATCAAAACACTCATTATGACTATCAATGCTAACCGATTGAAAACTAATACTCACTACCACGGGCTAATGATCGGCTCAGGCGAGCTACGGTTCCGTTTTCTGTTACTTTTGGGCAACATTTCACCTCCTTTCATAGGATGATAACTACTTATTATTTGTGTCTCATTCATTATACTTAACCCCAAAACGGCAAGTTATGTATAATGGACACCACACAACTGGGCGGACATGTTAGGCTTAATTCCCACCTATAATCATAATTTTACGATAAATATCGTTATTACTTATTCATATACGCCTATTTTACGTTTAATATGAAGATAGCAACATGTAACAACAATAAAACAAGTGGGAATAGTGCTTGAATGGTCAAAATCGCGAATAATTGCCGACCGGCCATTCATTAAGTGTGGAGCTGAGGCGGGCCACACCCTCCTTTCTTGGAGCCTGGAGCTAGACTGACTTACTCACTCACACTCTCAGACACTCTACACCCTCTCTAGCAACATGAGCATGGCTTAGATCGGTTTGGAGATATTGACATGATAAAAACTCCAATAAATATGGGAATAAGAGGACAAATATGTGATAATTGAAGGGGGGGTAAAGGGGGTAAGGAGGGGATTTTGACACATGTGGAGGAGTGATACGAGGTATGGAGGGGAATTATCTCGCTTAAACACCATCTCTTTTTTTTTTTTTAAGTGCTACTGGGGCGTTTTAAAATAATTTTTTAGGCCTTGGCTCATATGAGGACGCTCGCCTTTCCCCAGTACGGACTCATATGAGGACGCTCGCCGTTTATGGGTTAAAGCATCTTGTATATGCTAAAAACAGATTAAAACTTCCTCGCTGGGCTTGCCATATGTATCTCAATCTTCCTGCGCCATACAATTTCATTTTGACGCCACTGATGACGTATGGGTACGTCATAAGTAAAAAGTATGCAGGTATTTGTGACGGGCAACGGTAGCATACATTTTGGTATTACCATCTGAGTCGATGGTACCATCCCGCTCCACTTTTTACGACATGCTTCCGTAGGATTCTAAACTTCCCTTCCATAGTAATATCAGTCTGCTACAAGCATCAGTTTTCAGAGGGTGGTGTCCAAGCAAGAGGTGCATTTGTGACAATTCTATAAAAGGTATAAATTTGAGTTTAATTTCATGTTACATGTCATAACTCTTACAATCTTCTAAACACCAAACTTGATAAGGTAACCATTTATTTCATAGAGATATCACAAGTGTTTAATTACAAAAGAGGCAGAGAAAGGAAGTGATGATACATTCCGTACAGGGTCACAGTAAACAGGAACGTTATACTTGATATTCTCAAGGCAAGAGGAGGGGACAATTTCACCTGATATTTCCATTGGGGCTTGTTTGAATTCAAATAGGGCTACAGATACAGCGCTAGAGCTGACTGAGGTTTTCTGTATTTCTATACTGTCATCTCTCCCTCCCTGCCCACCCCAAACCAGCTTCCAGAAACACATCCATACTCATATCTCTCATTGTTCCATCCAGTCACTCATAGATAACACGCATTTTTTTTTCTTTTTTTCTATATTCCAACTACTTCCTCTCGGGCATAGGCTGATAGCCTTTACACTCTACCGCTGAACACGGTGAGGCCCGTGAGGTCTTGTTCCAGTCTAGGGAGTGAGACATGCGAGGCACCCACTCACGGCTCGAACCCAACTCCATCTCTGAAGCTGCCTCGCCCCCGCGCTTCACAGTCTCACTCCCCAGGCTCGGACCCTCACTCTCCGAATGCCACCTATTCAGCAATTAACTCACTAGGCATTGCCCCCCTGTAGCATATTTTGAATATGGGAATATTCATACAGTGCTATATAATCAGGGAACAATGAGGGTATTTTGTTTTGGCATTTCGGTGTGCTGTGGTAATGCACTGAAACTAGGTACAGCACAAATTCCATCCCAATAATATCTTCCCATTGACAAATTGGGATTCGAACCCGGGTCCATTGGATTACCAGTCCAGTGGCAAGACCGCTCTGCCACACCTCCCCTAATGCAGGCATGACCTCCCGAAATCCATCCTTCTGAATCCTCCCTTTCTCGCGAGGACAGAGTCTGCCTGGCCAGGTTGAGAGGTGTGCAACATCCAGCTCTTCTGAGCTATCAGAAGAGACTGGATGACTCCGTCGACGACACCTGCCCGTGATGTAACACAGCACCCCATACCATTAAACACATCATAGAAGACTGCACTTCACACAATCACTTACGCCAACAACATAATCTACACTCCTTGAGAGCCCTGTGGAAAAGCCCGACCGTAGCCATGACCTTCCTTAGGGACTCAGGGCTGTTCGGTCAGGCAGCTTAGGGAACAACAACAACACTATTTATATGTACCATTCTGTTACAATTAAGTGTTGAATATTTTACAGTTTACGCTCATCCCCTTCCACTTTGCTCAGGCTACTTCTAGCCTCTGTAGTGTAAGCATAAAATAGTTTATATTCACTATTCTCTGTAAAGGGAATTCCATGTATTATATCCGTTTATATTAGCAGAATGCTCAGTGTTCAAAATGACAGGATGTTCACAAATATTAATTCTGGGATATGTACTTGAATCTTTTCTTTAATAATACAAACTTCAGTTACAGAAAGTGTCAGCTTTCACCACCATGATTGTAGCGAGTGATAACCAAGAATTCCTAGAGCTGTTTCTGAAGACTGCATGCCAGCATCTTCTCCTGGTGTGGTCTACAAAGCTGCTCGTCCTCACAAGTCTTCATACCAACACACTTACTGAATTTCGCAAGACTCTGATGATGACCAACTCTGTCCTGCTTCGTGTCACTCAAAGAGTTGAATATAGGTAAAATATTTAAATTATAGCTCTACGATAATATTAACAACCACGCGATTATTTACTTAAGTAGATTCAGCAGCAATGTATTAAAAAATAAGCTAGAGCATAGGTGAACAACACATACATAGTTATTGCTAAGTGATCTATGTAGATGGTTGTCTCCCTAATAGTGGTACATCATAGGCAAGTAACTTGAAACATTGAGCGAAGTCATTTAATGAAACATTCAGCACTGTTTCTACTGACCAACCTGGTGAACAAGCCTACATCTTTTCTATCCTAAACGACCTAGAGCAGTTAGTCCAGCAACGCCCCCGTATCCATCCCGGATCGCTTCGGAGATCGGCCCAACATTCTGGACTTATTTCTAACCTCTAACCCTTCTGCTTATACTGTAAATTTGTTCTCTCCTTTGGGCTCCTACGACCATAAACTATTATCTGTCGCCTGGCCTATCTCTCCAGTACGGCCACCCGATCCTCCCAACCAGCGGCGCTTGTGGCACTTTGGCGCTGCTGACTGGGAGGCTCTTCGGCAATACTTCTTTAATTTCCCTTGGAATTACTTTTGTTTCCGTGGTCGGGGACCCTCGGAGAGTGCTGAACACATTATCGAGGTAATCCTCTCGGGCATGGAAGCATACATTCCATTTTCTTTCTCTCAGTCTAATGCAAACAAATCTTGGTTTACTCACGCTTGTTTTACTGCTGTCCGCAACAAGGAGGAAGCATTCAAACGGTACAGACGCCTTAAGGCTCAAGAATCTCATTCTTCTTATGTTTCCACCTGGAATCAAGCCAAATCTGTTTTATGACTTGCCAAACATTCTTTCATCAATAAAAAAAAAACTGAACTATCCAATTGTAGCTCTTCCCAAGCTTTCTGGCATCTAGCCAAAAACCTCTCCAACAATTTTTCTTCCTCTTCTTTCCCTCCCCTTTTCCACTCTGATGGCACAACCATCACTTCTTCCTCTGACAAAGCTGAACTCTTCGCTCAAACTTTTGCTAGAAACTCCACCTTGGATGTTTGCGGTGCTATTCCTCCCTCTCCACCCCCCTCTCTCCTACTTATGCCTAACATCCAAATCTCTTCTAAAGATGTATTGTCTACCCTCTCTGGGTTTAATACTAAAAAGGCGTACGGTCCGGATGGTGTTCCTTCTGTTGTACTAAAAAACCTGTGCTTTTGTGCTGACTCCCAGCCTAGGCAAACTCTTTCGCCTCTGTCTCTCCTCTACAGTCTTCTCTTCTTGCTGGAAGTTTGCTCTCATTCAACCTGTCCAAAAGAAGGGTGACCGCTCTCAACCCTCCATCTATCGTCCAATTGCTCTCATCTCTTGTATCTCAAAAGCTTTTGAAACTATTCTTGCTTACAAATTTGTTAGCATTTCTCTTCTCACAATCTACTATCAGATCGCCAATATGGCTTCTTTAAAGGTCACTCTACTGTTGATCTTCCTTCATTTCTTACTAACTCTTGGTCATCCTCCTTTCGGAACTTTGGTGATACCTTTTCTATTGCACTAGACTCTAGAGTAGACATATCAAAGGCCTTTAATAGAGTCTGGCACTACTCTTTAATTTCTAAACTACCCTCCTTCGATTTCTATCCCTCTATCTGTGCCTTTGTCTCTAATTTCCTTTCCGGCCATTCCATAGCTGTGGTTGTGGATGGCCATCGCTCCCTTCCTCATCCTATCAACTCTGGTGTTCCTCAGGGGTCTGTCATATATCGCATTCTCTTTCTATTATTCATAATTGATCTTCTCAACTGTACCTCCAGTCCCATCCATTCATACGCAGACGACTCTACAATAAACTACTCAATTAGTTTTCCTGAACACCCCAGCCAGCAATCCCTCAAAGACAAACGTAATGAAGCCATGCAACATTTATCTTCTGATTTAACTACTATTTCCAATTGAGGCAGAGAAAACCTTGTTGCCTTTAATGCTTTCAAAACCCCAAAACCCAATTTCTTCATCTTACTACTCATTCAGAACTCCAAGAGGACTATCCCTTACAATAATATTCAACAATAAAAAAATCAATCCTTCATCTTCTCTCAATATTCTAGGTGTCTCTTTTTCTTCTGCTCTCACTTGGATGGACCGTATTACCAGTCTTGCTAAGGCAGCCTCCCAGAAGCTGGGTGTGCTCAACCACCTCAAGGGGTTCTTTATCCCTGCACAGCTTCTTGCTCTGTACAGGGCCACAGTGCATCCTTGTATTCAGTATTGTTCACATGTGTGGGGAGGATCCTCTCACACCGCACTCCTAGACAAAGTAGAATGGAAAGCCTTTCGTATCATTAACTCCCACCCACTCACCAACTCTCTGTAATCTCTCTCTCTTCGCCGCAATGTTGCATCTCTCTCGCTATTCTATCACTACTATAATAATCAATGTTCCTCAGAGTTTTCCCAGTGTATACCACATCCTCTACGTAGGGTACGTAGTATCCGTCTTGCAAGACAATCCCACCCCTACTCTGTGCAACTCTTCAACCCAAGAGTAAAACATTATTCTGTCTTTCTTCTATTCAACTGCTGAGCTCTGGAACTCTCTCCCAGAATCAGTCTTTCCCTCTTCCTATGACTTAAACTTCTTCAAACTCCGTGTGTCCAGACATTTTGGCTCAAACTTCCCTTGATTTTGGCCCTGTCACTCTTCCAACTCTGGGGGAGGCACTCGATACAGGCAGTTCTGCCTTTTGTCTCCCTCACTCACATAGAACAAAAAATAATAATACATACATAAATTTAAAGGCCGAGTGCTCTAAAGCAAAGTGCTGTTCTAGCCTCACGTCTAAATGGCGGCGCTCTAAGCTGCCTTGCTCAGAGCTGCTTCGCTCTTCAGTTAACTCGGCAAGTGCTGAAACACAAATAAGAGTTTTACCGCTGCGCTGCGGAACCCCTTATATAATGCCGGTTTTTGAACGCATACCAAAACCAGGGTCTTACAGCCAGGCGGCTACAAATTGATGCGAATGTAGTACGACTTGGCACCTCTCGATACCACCACCCCACACGCTCGGCCCGCACACAGGCAAGTGATACACACACACGCATGTACACACGCATTGGAGCCTACACCACCCTCTCGCTCTCGCCCTGATGACACAACCAGCCCTCCTTCTGGTGGTGACAGCGGCCGTGGAAGGTAGAGAGTGGCTGCCAAAGACCCTACCATTACTACGGCACGAGTAGGTCCGAGGACGAGGAACCTGCACGTAAAACACGTAAAACACGTGCAAGCAAGGGCAGTGCACAGAGTCATTGTCTTTCTGGGACACTGCCACCACCACCCAGGCAACTGCTACCACCACTGCCACCACTACCACCGACACAGGAGGACGCCCTTGGGCTGCAGGACCTGCGGGGCCACTGGGAAGACAGGGAAGGGCATGGGTAAACAATTTTTTACCTCTGCCACTACCACCTTGCCACCACCACCACCACCACCAGCAGCCCCTGCCGCCTCTGCCGGCCCTTCTGCCTCTGCCCCTGGCCCTGCCAAAGGGAAGAAAGGAACGAAGGGCAAGGCAACAACGGCGACAGGGACAACAATAATTGCACATACAGCTGGCTGACCTTGGCTTGCCAGCGACTTGCGACTCACAGACACAACTTTCCTCTCTCCCTCCCTCCCACCCACCAACCACACCTCTCCCATAACCTCCGTTCCCGCCTGTAAACCCTCTCATAATTTGCTTATATGTCGCATATTTGGTCTATATGCGGCATATTCCTTGGTATATAGGTAGCCTACATACGTACACGTACTTTATATATAGCATGACAGTGCTGAAAATACGATATATACGTGATATTACAGCCAACAGACCCTGTACAACTTGGCAACTCTCGATACTACCCCGCCACACGCTAAACCCGCACTCACTCAAGCGGTACACAACCACTTGTCTCCCGCATAAACTCTCTCACCTCAGTTCCCGCCTCTAAACTCTCTCATAATTTGCTTATATGTCGCATATTTGGTCTATATGTGGCATATTCCTTGGTATATGGGTGGCCTACATACGTACACATACGTACATATATGTACACAAGCACTTGTCTCCCGCGTAAACTCTCTCACCTCAGTACCCGCCTCTGAACTCTCTCATAATTCGCTTATATGTCGCATATTTGGTGTATATGCGGCATATTCCTTGGTATATGGGTGGCCTACATACGTACACATACCTACACATAGTCCACATATCATAGAAGTGATGAAAATAGGATAAATACGCGAGATTACACCCTAACCCTGTGTCTCCTCCCTCTCATCCTACACCCTGGGCGCGCCGAATATTCACCCGGGAAATCTTGCCGCGCGATGCCATTCGCTCCACTTTCTTCAACTACGGATCCCCCCCCCCCCCCCCCCCGGGGCTCCAGACATTTTCTGTGGGGTCAATTTATATGGCTCGATGCGCACGAACATTCCCTACACGTTGATGTACTTTTCATCGATATTTGCAAGGGTCGCCCAAATCGTCATACCTCCGCACAGGGGTGCCTGTATACTATAGGGGGTACGCAGCGGAGAGGTTAAAATAAATTCAAGATCAGAATGTATAGGCTGATCCCACGTCTTTCTAGGTCTACCTATTTGTGCAGTCTTGCTGACTGTACATGGTGATGGCATATTTTTTGTTCATGTAGAATACAACTTTTCGCCAACATAAGAACATAAGAAAATGGGAGTCTGCAGAAAGCCGATTGGCCTAAGCAAGGCAGATCCCTGTCCCACACAACCCCAATTACAAAGCCCAATTATAGGCTCAACACTCTAATACCCTGAGGATCATCTTACCAAAACGGTTAGAGATTAACGAAGGATTACGGGGTCTGCAGAGCGCTGATTGGCCCAACCCGGCTGATCCCCCTTCACACCCAACCCTTCTCGTCCATATGCTTATCCAATTTTATCTTAAAGCTCCCTACCGTTTTTAATCCCACTATAGCACTTGGTAGTCCATTCCACCCATCTACAACTCTGTTACCAAACCAATATTTGCCTATATCTTTTCTGAAACGAAATTTATCTAATTTGAAACCATTGGTACGAGTTCTTTCGCTATCACTGAGCTTTAGTACATTTGTCATGTCCCCTTTGTTAATCCCACTAACCCACTTGAACACCTCTATCATATCCCCTCTAACTCTGCGTCTCTCTAACGAATGTATGTCTAATTTCTTCAACCTTTCTTTATACGGAAGATTTTTAATATTTTAGTTTGCAAGTTTTACATTTAAATTTTTGATAATTTCTGTCATTCTACGATGTATTCTCTCCAATGAATCTATGTCCATTCTGTAATAAGGACACCAAAATTGAACAGCATAATCCATATGGGGTCTCACTAATGACAAGTAAAGTTTTAAGATAACATCAGCAGTTCTGTTACTCACACTCCTAGAGATGAACCCGAGAATCCTGTTTGCCTTGTTTCGAACGCTTATACACTGGTTTCTAGGCTTCAAATCATTGCTAACAAACACACCTAGATCTTTCTCACAATTCGAGTTTTCTAATTCCATACTAGCTAGTTTATAATTATTTAACATTTGTATGCATCTTCCCTATCTTTAATACCTTGCATTTGTCAATGTTTAACTTCATCTGCCAATTTACTGACCATTCGTGTAAGGTATCTAGATCCCTTTGGAGGCACTCTATATCTCTATCTGAATCAATTGTTCTCCCCATTTTGGTATCGTCTGCAAATTTACTTATCCTACTATTTATACCTAAATCAAGGTCATTTATGTATATAACAAACAACAGAAGACCTAATACAGATCCCTGGGGGACACCACTTTTGACTGCTCCCCATTCTGACTTCGTACCATTTATGCTAACTCTCTGCTTCCTACCAATTAGCCATGACCTAATCCATCCCAACAACGCCCCACCTATTCCATGCGCCTCAACCTTTCTCATCAATCTCTCATGGGGGACTCTGTCGAAAGCTTTACTGAAATCTAAATATATTATATCATATGACTTGTCATTATCTACTGCTTCATATACCTCTGAGACAAAACTAAGCAAATTAGTAAGGCAAGAACGTCCCTGAGTGAATCCATGCTGAGAAGAATTTATTAAATTAAATGTATCTAAGTGGTTTCTAATTTTACTAGCAATAATTGACTCTAGTAGCTTTCCTATGATTGATGTAAGACTAATGGGACGGTAATTGGATGCTATTGATTTGTCACCTTTTTTGAAGATCGGAACTACGTTTGCAAGCTTCCAAGCTTCTGGAACTATACCTGTCTCTAATGACTTGTTAAATAGAAATGTTAATGGGTAATTTAACTCATCCCTACATTCTTTTAATACTCTAGCATATACCTCATCAGGACCAGGCGATTTATGAGGTTTCAGTCTGTCAATTTCCTTAAGCACATCATTTCTACTTCTAGTAACCGTACTTAACCTATTTTCTATACTATCGCTATATACCTTACGGACTTCTGGAAACTGCCAAATTTTCATTAGTGAAAACGGAAAGAAATTGACTATTTAATGTACTGCACATTTCTAAATCATTTTCTCTCATTTCTCCTATCGAAGTTTTAAGGGGACCAATTACATCTCTAACCTTGGATTTATATAGTTGGTAAAAAGCTTTAGGATTATTTTTTGAGTCATTGGCAACCTTAATTTCATAATTTCTTTTTTCTTTCCTAATATCCTTTTTTACCTGTCTTGATAGATTCTGATAGTAAGCAAGTAGGTTAATTTCGTCTTTCCTAATTTTTCTATATATTCCTCTCTTTTGTTCTAGAAGATCTAATAGTCTATTATTCATCCATTTGGGTTTGTTCTGTGTTGATCTAAATTTTCTTTTGGGGATGTATTTATTTTGTGCATTGAATACTGACTCTATAAAATTATTGTATGTATCTACCAAGGTTGACGTCTCTTCCTGACTTAAGATGACAGGTGCCTGAGAAGGGGTACACTCATTTGGAGACCTGGATCGACTTAATTTTTTGACCATAGGGTCCGCTAATAGGGCTCTTCTTAACCCATGATAATTGGCTTTTCTGAAGTCAGGTATTAGTTTTGTATTCTCTCTGGTATTACCTTTCCATTGTATATTAAAATTCACAGAATTGTGGTCACTATTTCCTAGGTGGTCCCCTATCTCTACATTATTTACCATATGTTCATTGTTACTGAAAACTAGATCGAGAATATTATTACCTCTAGTCGGCGTATCTATGAATTGAAATAAAAAACTATCTTGTACTACCTCTATAAACTCCTCAGAATCAGAGTCTCCTATTTGATGCTGCCAATCTATATTCGGAAAATTAAAATCCCCCATAATGCACACATTGCTAAACCTTGATGCCATTTTAATATCCTCCCATAATGACGTTCCGTCATTTCTACTCATATTTGGCGGTCTATACATAACTCCAATAACTATGGTCTCACTACCTTCGTTAACCTCTACCCAAACAATTTCATTATCGTTATTTATTCTAATACCTGATTTAATACAGCTTTTTAATGTACTCCTGACAAACACTGCTATACCGCCACCCCTCTTACTTGTTCGGTCATATTTAAACAAACTATATCCTGGTATATCAAATTCTGCTAAAAAATGCCTGGTTTCTGTATTAATCCACGTTTCAGTTAGCGCTATTATGTCTATATTTTCTTTGCTAACAAGGGCTCTAAGTTCGTTCATTTTGTTACATAGACTCCTACAGTTTGTGTAATATACTCTCAATTTACTTCTTGTCTTTATACCTAATTTACCTTTATTTCTAACGACATTTCCATCTTCCGTTGCACCATCACTACTATCATTTGCAATATAGTCTCATTTTTAGCATGAGACTGAATATCCTTATCGCTTTCGCCTGACGCTAAAATTGTTCCATTTAACCTCTCATTTACACTCTCAATATTTCTGTTCAAAACCCCACAACCACCCTATCTAAAGAACTAGCTAATGTGGAAACCCCTAACCGTGAAAGATGAACCCCATCCCTTGCGTACATCCCATCTCTCCCATAGAAACTATCCCAGTTATCAATGAATGGTATTGCTTTTTCTTTGCAATATTTCTCCAAACGGCAATTGACACCAATCGCCCTGGATGTCCATTCCTTGGGAACTCCTCTTCTGGGTAGGATACAATGTACTACAGGGATCCCTCCCTTCATCCTAACCTTATCTAACACATCCCGATACTGCTGCAGCAGTTCCTCACTTCTACCCTTACCAACATCGTTACTCCCGGCACTGAGACAGATAATGGGGTTATCTCCACTATCTTCCAAGATGTGGTCCATCTTCTCTAAAACCCTCCCAACTCCATGGCCAGGCAGACACACAACCTTCCTAAGTTTAGTACGGGTAGCCCTAACTAAATGTCTTACCATGGAGTCGCCCACAATTGACACAGACTTACCTTCTCGGGACAGAGACTTACCTTTCCCTCGGGAGGATCCAGCAGCTGCAGTTGGAGAACCCACGGTGGTGGCAGAAGCTCCCTTGGTGGTGGTGGTGGTGGTAGGTAGCACAGCGTCAGCGGTTGGAGCTGAGTCGGCGGCAGGCACTTCGGCTAACCCTCCCTTATCCTGACTATCTTTTCCCTCACATTCGTCTCGCAAAGGAGAGAATGTATTTGTCACACTCATACCTATTCTACTATCCTGCTTCTTGAGTGTGACTTTCCCACCCGTATTTTTAACAACCTGCCATAAATAAAAATATTCATCAACTTCCTCCCTTTTCCCCTTACTCGACTTAATTTCCTCTTGGCTAAGGTTGAAAGCTAGATTTTCATCTTTAATCAAATCCACTTCCCTCTGAAGTTTAACATTAACCTCACTAGAGCCAAGACCTCTTCCTTCACCACAACCATCTCTTCCCTTACCTGGAGAATAAGATGATGCAGTTCAGTAAAGGACTCGCACTCCATACCTGACATGATCCTCGAACCAGATACACAACTGGCACATGATAATTGTTAAGTTTCCATGTTTTGCAACCACACACTAAAAGAAAGATTATTTATCTCATTATTAATTGATAGCTGTTTCCAGGAACATTTGATATCATATATATTCCACTTAAACCTGTTTTTTCAACATTTACAGAGTTGATATATACGTGGAGCTTCCGTACAGTCAGCTAACGGATATGCCAGTAAAATTAGCTTCATGGAACGCTCAGAAAGGTTATTCATTAACCAATACATCAGAAACTGCATTTCCGGATAAATTTATCACGTAAGATAGAATTATTTCACTTTTCATAAAACTGTTTATATTGAATCTTAACTAATATTTAGACACATATAATTATACATTCATAATCATAGTTAAGCCCTTCTGTACCAGCAACGTCTTAGTAATTATATTCTGGTTATATGTAGACGCTTGTGTGCAGTTTTAGAAGGGTCTATGGTAGTAAAATGGGTTAAATAAGAATGTTCGAAGCCTGTTACTTGCTGGAGGCCCTGTTGAACTGAACAAAATCGTCTAATCGTAGCCAGAATAAAGTTAAATGGACAGCACCGGTACTGAATGGGCTAACTACCACGTACAAACCATTTACCTTGTAGCAGACAATTGTATTGTATTTAATTAATTAAGGGGCAGGTAGTTGTATTTTCTCCCTGATGTTTAGTCCCATTAGCTGTGGAAACGTTCGTTCCATTAGTTTAGCGAATTTAATATCTTTTGCCCAATTTATATGTCAATACAAAGACTTTTCGTGCAATTTAGGTGTCAATGTTTTTCTAGTGAGCAATAGTGAGCCTGTATTTTTAGGAGGAACCGGCCTTTGGCCGGGAAATTGTTCTACCGAAAAAATTACAAATGTTTCTTGAAGTGGTTTCTATTTTGTTTGTTTTTTTAAGTTTGCTGGAGGTCTAGCAAGGTAACTATGAAATTACTAAAATATATGAATATTAATATATGTACAACAAAAGAAATGTGTTATCTCTGCCGAATTGCTTTAGCTTAATTGTAAGATACCCGTATGTGCTCTGGAGCACGAGTTAACACACGATGGATAAATGTATAGATAAATCGCTATCCTCTACGATAGATATGCCAAATACAAAATACTTTAGCTCTGTTACACTGTGGTGTTAATTTCACAAAATCTTCATCGCAAACTTGGTTTGCCATTTTGTTATCAATTTGAATACTGGCGAACTAGAATCGATCACCGAACAGTAACTACATTTAATGTTCCATTTCTTAGGGTCCGGGAGAACTTTGGCGTTCCCATGCCCCTCTGTCTCGTGTAGCAGGTGCATTTTGCAAGGGGGAGGAAGATTCGTAGCCCCCTGCCCCAAGAAGGAAAAAGTAAGACAGTAAAAGAGACAGGCATAAACGGCTTTCAAGCAATGTTTACTGCTTGTTCTTCATTATATTGAATGTATTGCAAACCCAAATAACAAATACATTACTATTCATTGCAGATTATCGGGACGTCCACGGGTGACAGTGTCATATCATCCTTTGCCTTATCACCAGAAGATAGTAAGGGATGATCCATATGAACCCGGGGGCAAGCAAGTGTATTATGAAAGTACTAATACCCAAATCTTAGACATTATAGCAAGCAAAATCAATTTTTCGTAAGTATTTTGCTGACCAGTATTAAAGACACTGTTCAATAGTGATTAAATATATACCCCTATCAGTATGATGAAGCCTTTTTACCATATATTCAGGAATTCGGCAATTCTAGGCAGTTAAAATGGCTCATTACTATTTATTTGTATTGTATATTGACATCGGTATCCCTTTGAAAGTAAAGAAATTCGTCTAATGGTAACCAGAATAAGACGAAAACTACTTCATCGGGCTGAAAACGTTATTGTAATGTTAATAAGAGTATATATGTTACTGAATTTGAACCCACAATACACAAACCATTTACAGTAGTGTAAAGGGAAAGTTGTATATGCTATGCATTATTTCATTAACCAAGGATTCCTGTTTAACAGAATTAAATACACCATACCTTCTGATGGAGAGTTTATTGGTACAAGAAATACTAATGGTTCTTGGTCTGGCCTAGTGGGCACGGTGCAGAGACAGGTTAGTAATGTTTACATATTGTAATAGGACGTTAGAAGAATGCATGTGAAGTGTTTTGTTTTTTTTCTGTGTATGAAAGAGGCAAAAGACAGGTTGTCTGTAACGAGTGTCTCTCCCAAAGCCAAAAGAGTGACAGAGCCAAATTCAAGGGACGTCGGGGTATAAATGTATGAACACACGAGGTTTGAAGCAGTGTAGGTCATAGGATGGAGGAAAGATTTATTGAAGGAGAGAGGGAGAGATTGAGGGTAGGAAGTATAATATAAAAATGTCAAAAGAGACGCAGGACGAAATTATGAAGACTAGTGCTTACTGTCGCTGCCACACGAGCAAGTTTATAGGTTACATGTAACGTGCCAGACAATTATTGACCCTATGCATCTGCCAGTGCCAGTGGATTTTTTTTTTTTTTTTTTTTTTTTGGCTAAATCTATCAAGTTGGGTGAGAAAGGAAGGATAATGGTACAAAAAAACACTCCCCTTGTCCATTTTCGGCAGAAATCAGGTCCCCGATGGTCCCAAATGTAGCTGAAAGTTTCAGAGTAAATCATCGACTTTTATGGTATCGGAACGTATAGGTAGGAGGGTGGTGGGAGGGTGGTGGGGGGAAGGTAGAAGCGTAATTGACTCGTGTTACAAATATGAAGCCGATTGGTGAGGTAGTTTCGCCACCACGGATTTTCCTTTTTTTCCTTTTCTTCGTAAGGATACGCTAGAAGTGGGTGGTGGGAGGCGGTTGGGGGTGTGGTGTGGGGGAAGGCAGAAGGGTATGAGACTTGTCACACAAATATGGAACCGATTGGTGCAGTCGTTTCGCCGCCACAGATTGTTTTCCTTGTGAGGCGACCGATAGTCAGCGAGTGGGTGGGGGGAGGGGGTTGTGTTGGTGGTGGCAAGAAGCCAGAAGGATAAGGTACAGTAGCCCAACTAAGTTTTGCGACAAAATTAGGTACGTGGCACCTGTCTAGTTTGCACTCCCGTCGTCCCAAGCCCGTGTGGTCCTGTCTAGCAGAGACCCGTGGTGTCTAGGCAGCCCCCACCGCCTACACTACCACAGCCAGGACACACAGTACTCGCACACGTTGGGCGCTACATATGACAATATTGCTATCATTATTTGTTTGTATCATATTAGAAGTCTCTCTCTCTCTCTCTCTCTCTCTCTCTCTCTCTCTCTCTCTCTCTCTCTCTCTCTTTCTCTCTGAGGTTAATATCAATCGATTTTCACACTACACGATTTGTAGATTAACACACACACACACAAACGGAAGGCAAAGTTCAGTGTTCTAACCCCACAATCTACGCTGATTTCCCTTATAAAACTATGGGGTGTTAATAATTTTGTTCTTTTATCTAATTAACACTCTTTAAATAATACAGGTATGTTATAATCTGCATTATCTTGCAGTGCTGGGTTATACGAGTAGTTCTATTTGCAACATCTGCATCAGGTAATATTATTAATGATAATAACGTGTATTAATATACAGCTAAAGTTCTTATTGTTTCTATGAGATACTATTAGAATATAGAAAATTATCGTTACCGTATCATGATTTTAGAATCTAACTTCGATGAAATTCTGTTTACTATGGAAATATATGGGAGTATAACTAAGCATTATTTAGTTTACCGGGTATATAATTTAAGTTCTAATTTACAGAATCACATACACACACACACACACACAGTGGTCCGTAGCATATTGGTTAGCGCACTTGGTTCACAGCCAAAAGGACGGGTTCCATTCACAGGCGGGAAAGAAACATGTTGGCAATTCTTCTTACACAATGCGCCTCTCTTGACCTAGCAGTATAAATAGGCCTCTGGAATATGAGGCCACTTACGACGTCTTTTTTAGTGTTGGTAGTCCATTACCGTACAGGTCAACCAAACACTCAAAATTCAGATATCGGCAATTGGCTGATTACAGATACATGCATATCTACAGCCACCCCAACCATGCATTAACACTTCACGCAATATATTCCCAGGTCGAACTTTTTTCGGTAAAATAAAAAAAGCAAACAAACACGTGAAGCTGTAATTATTTGAAACTGAGGTGATCAGAAAATCCTCAATACTCTCTCACCCCCATCACACCTAGTCATCCATTCAGCAAGGTTGCTGAACGCTGTAGTATGGTTGGGATGAGCGAGAGTGGGGTGTCGGAAAGTTTACCGGTGGCAAACAAGGTGGGAAGATGGACAAATGACAGACTAACATAGAAGTGGAGCTAAGCGGAAAACCACGTCATAACAGGACCAAGAAATTAAACAGTAGGCTATATGGATAACCATCCATTCTCCAACGCCGAGGTAGCTAAGCAACATTTGCAATTTCAAACTTCTACAGAAACTATACGCAAGAGATTAAAGGAGATGGGATATAAACATAGATCACCAGCCGTCAACCAAAGCTAACCAAGAGGCACAAACAAACCAGGCTTGATTTCCCTCGACTATTTGTTGACCAGGGCATTGACTATTGGGCACGAGTTGTTTTGATACTGTCAGAGAGGCTCCATAATAGTACCAGGAAGATTAAAATTGTATCACTTAGCCGAGTTGGCGGGGGTTCTTCAAATAAGAATAAAGGTGGCTTCCTTTATATCCGCTCATGGCCCAGTGGTTACGGTGCCTAACTCTCCCAAACATACCTGGAGTGAGTGGGTTCGAATCCTGGTCAGGATACCTCTCTCCCAACCAAGAGTTGTTTTCTCAGACAAGAAAACTTTCAGCTCAACCATGCATGGGTCGAAGACTGCGCTGTTGGAGGCCTAGGAACACACGGCATGCGAGTTAGTCCTAGTTGATATTGTGCATAAAATATATAGAATAGTCATCATACAGAGCAATACTTTCCATCATATCACTCTTCGCTGAGTTCGTATCAACCCTGCATTATACATCTTAATTTCTTTACTCATCCACTAATACCCCTAACTTACTAATTAACTCCTTACTTATATTGTCCAAATACTATAAAGCTAGCATGACTTGATATAATATGCACATTAACCACTTCTGTCTATACCATCGGTTGTTTACCTAACAAACAACCACGTTCGGTTTAGCAACCCATCCTAGCCACTTCGCCCGCCACTATCTGTGCAATATAGGACAGATCTTTCCCTATTACTTCCTTCCCCCCTTAGTGAATGCATAAAACTTGTTTGCGAATATAATAAATAATATCTTACCTAAACTATCATTGGTGAATAGAGAGACCAGTTTATCATGAGGATCAATAAATATATAATCATTAATCCCATTAGGATTGACTAATTTTGTCAGTTTAATCGGGCTTTTCATTAGAGAGTTAATACAACTTAAGGAGGTTCTGTAGGAATTATAGGGACACATAATATGTCATATTTACCCTCTGACTTTCATATTCCCTTTCTATTCTGAATAAAATAGTCTCCTTTTCTACTC
Organism: Paralithodes platypus; assembly: GCA_032716605.1. Taxonomy (NCBI): domain Eukaryota; kingdom Metazoa; phylum Arthropoda; class Malacostraca; order Decapoda; family Lithodidae; genus Paralithodes; species Paralithodes platypus. Next base: position 34,984,797 of record CM064546.1, read on the forward strand.
TGAATATAATAGTATAATGCTAGTCTGAATAAACTGCCAAATACGCGTCCTGATTCCACTAGGCCTACATAAACATTAACATAAACAAAAATCTTAAAAGAGGGATTTTTTTAGAGGGCTGACTCCATGGGCTGACTGGCCCATGGTATAAAGACTAATATTAGTCTTTATACCATGGACTGGCCCATTCACGGCGGATCCCATTGACAATCAGCACATCACAGCCATGTGCCTATCTAATTATGTTTCAAAGCTTTATGTCGTTATTGATCCTACTGTAGCAATCGGTAGCCTATTTTACATATCTACCAAACTGTTGCATGCTTATCACGGAGCAGCAGTCCGTTTTCCACATCGTCTTTGTGGATCCCACTTACAACTTAAGCATTTGTATAATATCCTCTCTTACTCTACACTTCTAATTTATGCAAGCCAAATGTTTTGCCAAGTCCCCTTTCTTTTGTACTGACCATAGCATGTATTTAATTATATTCACTGCCTCAATAATCGTTTACTTCTGTTAAATGGTCTAACCCATTTTGGCTATAATTCCGTGTCATTTGGCCTTAGTCTGTTATCTGCTCAACAGGTGGCGTTGTGTGTGTGTAAGTGTAAGAGTCCGAGTCTAGGTGGTGAGACAGTGAAGCACGGGAACGAGGTGGCTTCAGAGATGGGGTCATTTCGGGCCATGAGTGAGCACCGTGCCTCATGTGAAGGCAAGATGGCAGGTGCTCGTTGTACTCTATGTGCTTCACATGTCTCACTCCCTAGACTGGAACAAGACCTCACGGGCTTCACTGTTCATTGTAAAGCGGTGAATGTTAAGGCTCTCAGCCTATGCCCGAGAGGAAGTAAGTTGGAATATAGAAAAAAAAAAAAAAAAAAAAAAAAAAAGTCGTCAGGCGTTAGAATATTATTGATGTTCTGTTCTATTATTTTGGATTGTTTTACCATTCTTCTTTGTACCGTAACTTCCAATCAATCTATGAACACTGGACAGCAAAATTAAAAACATAATCCATGTGAAGCCTTACTAAAGACGGGTGAAATTTTAAAATCACATTTGTTGTTATTCACGCTTGTATTGTAGATAGCCTATCTATTAATAACTCTGATTTCAAACAATGTTGCATTGCCTCTTTGGTTTCATATCACGACTGACGATGGCTTCCAAACCTTTTGTAATAATTGAGTTACTTAATTCCATGTTATTTAACCATCTAGATACCACTGATATTGCGTCTTGCCCCTGTCACCACTCAGATTGGTCAACAAATTATATATTTGTTTTCTTCTGAGATATAGCTGGTGGTTACTGGCTACCCTGGCCTTGAGTAAGGAGATGGGTAATAGAATCGGACAACACAAGAATGCATTGAGCTATTGAATCTCCTCATACGGGAGATATATGGTGCGTAATTATTGACGAAACAAATATTGTTAAATTTATATCCTGAAATTTATGTCGATTTCCCAATGTTCACTAAACTGCATGTATTTATCTACATTAAATATCAACTGACAAGGTATTGCACCATTCGGGTAGTGTATCAAATTATTTTTGGAGAGCATGAATCTTTATCAGGATCACTAATTCAACCTATATTTAGTGTCATTTGAAAAATTAGCAATGTTTTTAGTTAGGCCTGAATCAAGGTCGTTAAAGTAAAAAATTAACAATGGAGGAACTAAAACTGACCATCGTGTAAGACCCCAACCTTCACTACACCCCAATCTGATTGTATAGGCTACTGATAATGTTACTTTTTGATTTCCTTCTAATTAGCCATGGTATAATTCACGTAATATAGTTTGCCCTACTCCATGAGCTGCTTCTTTAATCAGCAATCTTTCATGTGGATATTTATCGAAAACTTTACTGACATGTCAATATCTTTGAAGGTATTTTTTGTCTGTTTATCGATTCGTATGCTTGGGAAAAGAAAGGTTAATAAATAGCGAGACACTCGCAGCCAACACGGTTAAATTCCATTACAAGATTGATGATTAAGCATTTAACAAATGTAACAGCAGCATACTACCTTAATTTGACGTTTTTAATTTAGTCAGTAGCCAGCCCTTATTCCCATAAGGGGTAGGGAGTATCAACAAGAAACACATGAAAGGAGGCAAAACAAGAGGCGGCAGGGGAAGAATCCATAAAACAGTTCGCACACAAACATTCGGAAACCTCAATCACTTATTAGCCCCCAGGATGACTGGCTTCACCTCAGATGCTATAAACGTTCGGACAAATTAAGTCTCTTAGTAATTTAGCTGTATAAAAAATTACATTTTATTGAGTAATGCCTAATACAGTTGATGCATATAATCGTTTAGGATAACTCATAAAATCTATACCCGGTGTCAGCGACCTTGGAGCTAATCCTGACCGCATAACATATTATAAAGAACAAAACAAATATATGAGTAGATCAGAAAATAGATGTAGAAATTGACTACACGCTTCTCGAGCACTTTCTGGGTTATAGAAAGGCTAAGGATAAGAATTACAGCCAATGTCGCTGACACCAACACCAAGTATAGTGTATGGGATGACCACTTACCCTTACAAGAATGGCCGGTGCCTCGTGTGGGATGCCACATGTGTTGACACTTTCTCCACAACCAACGCCGCCAGAAACGCCGACGAAGCAGGTGAAGCCGCCCGGATAGCAGAAAATAAAAAGCGAGAAACAAGCCATCGCCAGAATTCATCAGTTCGAGCCCCTGGCATTCGAAACTTCAGGAGTCTTCGGCCCTACCACCCTTAAGATGGTGAATGAAATAGGCCGTAAAATCAGAGAAGTTTCAGGAGAACCCCGGGAAACCCTCTGGCTCAAGCAAAGACTAGGGATGGCTATCCTCCGGGGCAATGCCACCAGCGTCATGAGCTCAGTTCGACAGGACTGGGTCATGCCACTGCGTGAGGCCCCGGCAGGAGTGGTGTATCCGTAGTCTTTCCACAGTAGGGTAAAACAAAACATAAACTTTATTTGTATGTAACATGTGTGATGCACATTAATAAAAGGGGATGTGTCTGATGGTTGAAAGCCACAGTTGCTCGCGCGTTTGGGGCTAGCAACACGTATTATGAAAAACATGCATCCTCCTTCATTCACTGTCCCCCCCTTCACTCACTCAACCCCACAATTTGCCGGAGGATAACAGGTTTTTCACAATACGTAGACGGAGGTCTTTTAAAAAAATATATATATATAGTGTTAAGGAGGCCGGGGCTCTTATTAAAACAATCACTAACAAGTGTATAATAAATTATTAAATAACAATCTATGCAACTTATTGTGTTCATTTTAAGTTATGTATACAATGTGGATCTATAAAGTAGTGACGCTTACCATTCTGGTGTGTGTGTGTGTGTGTGTGTCCAGGCTTTGAAGGGAGAGGACGTATGGATTGTTCTCTCCGTGGTGAACAGCAAGTTAGTGAGGGAAGGGGTGGTGATGGAATTGTGAAATATACAACAGGGTGAATGGGAAATTACGGAGATTTGATATTGGGTGAAACTCTGGAGTTCTATCTAACCAAAATCAAACAACATGTGAAAGAAGAGACGGAAAATTGAAGAGTGCTGTGCCAGGCAGCGAGGGAGGCGTACGGACGAGGGGCAAGCCGATGCCAGGCATAATACCCTCCCTCCTTGACTGTCTCCAGCCAACACCACTCACCCTAGGGTGTGCCCCCCCCCCTTCCCCACCCACATCCCATCTGTCATCGCGCCAGTGCATGGAGAAGCTGGTCCTGTGAAAGTGGACCGGAATATTCTGCACGGCGTTGATGCTGAGAGGACGACTGCAGCAGGGGGAAGTATGCAGGAGAGAGACAGCGAAGTACAGCAGAGGCGAAAAGGCGGAGTAAGGGAATATAGGAAGGAACCATAAACCTCGCTGACCACAACACTCCCCCCCCCCCCCCCCACCTCTCTATCTCTCCTCCCCTCGCTTAAAGTAATATGATACCTGACAGTATAAAGGCAAAACAAAAGTGTATTTAAGTATGGTTCTTATCTAAATCCATGGGGGAGATTTGTATTGAAAACAAAATGTCAGTGGTAGTTTTTGATGCAATGCAGCTTAAACATAAATGTGTGTTTGTGTAAGAGTAGTAGTAGCTACTGTATAATAGAGAGAGAGAGAAACACAGTGACAACAAGTATTCAACCCTTCCCCCCCCCCCCCATCCTTACCCACACATTCCCTTCCCTCCCCTCTCCTTCCCTCTTCCTTCCACTTTCCTCAATGTCCCTCATGCTACTATTACATGAGTAACATGATGTAATATTTTGTACATATTTTTGTCTTGAAAATAATTAAATCTTAGGACATAATTGGCTGGTTTCCATTTAAAGTTAGGCATATTTAGAATGTAAAGCGGCTCAAATTGCCAAGGTTTCTTTAGCTTTGTATAGAGTCATTTAGCTTTGAGGAAACAGGCCGATTATATTATGTAGGGTTCTATATGATTTATGGCCGAGTCAGGAAATCAGACTTGAAGTGGAATGTTTCATGTGAGAGTTATCTCTAACGAACTAGTAACTAAGTATACTATTTAAAATAAGGTATAATTCGCTGATATATTGTGTGCATACTGATAACCATGACCTTTTTCTCAAACTAATGGTAGATTTCTACCATCCTTCTTTAATCCTTAGCACTATTTTGACACTTGTCTTTTTAATCATTTTACTCTCTTAATTAGTGTATTTCCTTTCTCACTACAATAATCGTTTTGTATTATATATATATTTTTTTTTTTCCGTGTTTATTCTTTGTGCGTATTTAAACACTACTTTTATTTTACTTTATTTTTCTATTTTCTTTTGCACTCACTGTCTTGTAATATAGCCTGATCTTCTGTAACCTTGCATCATACTAGGTGAGTTAAATAACTTCTCTTATTTTTTCTATCTCTCACGCTACTCATAGGATGTTTACATTTTCACCTTTATCGGACAGAGGCTCGTCCCTTAGGAAGTAATGATCGATAGACTCAGTATTAGGGAATAGGTAGGAAATTAAGATAATAAGACAAGATGATATTAACTCGGTCCCAGTCGAGGAATAATCCTGATGACAGACAAAACGCAGTGAGAGATGCAGTACAAATGAACCGTGAAACAGACAATGTAGTTAATGGAGATGTACAAGCAAACCCTGTTAGAGAAAATGCAGAAAATAACAATCAACAACTGCAGCCTGCAGAAGAAAATGCAGGAATCAATAATTCGCAAGATAACAGAGGTGTGGAACAAAATAATGAAAATGGTGTAGGCCTAAACGAAGATAATGAGAGAGAAATAATCGAAAATCGTGAACAGAACGAACGACCTCGTAACGTAAACATGAATGGTGGAGAATGGATGGGACATTCTGGTGACGGACTCACAACATTAGTGAATGAAATATATACAGAAGTGATACAATGTCAACATAATAAGTTTGAACTACCGATTTGTGAAGCCGCAAAAGACATGCTGGGGGAACTCAGACATATGATCCTAAAGTATGTTCAGAATGCCCCTTTGGCGCACGTGGCAATCAAGATAGCTTCTTTCATTCCTCAGTTGTTCCTTCAAAGAAAAAGACCAAAGGGAAAACTGAATGAGAACATTAAAGCGCTGAAACAGAGAATGGAGTGGTGGAAAAATGGGGAGTTAGACAACATTCTTAGCCAAGTACGAGCAATCCAGCAAAGACTGAAAACAAAACAACGAAGAAAGAGGAAGCCAGATGATATGGCACGATCAGTGGGAAATAGCATGAGGATTGGTAAAGTGGCACAGGCAGTCAGAATGGTCACTGGGGAAGCCTCAAGTGGGGTGCACGAAGTGAATCGACACATCTTGGACCAGCTGAAGGAGAAACACCCAGAAGCAAAACCAGCAAGTGATGAAGCCAAACTAGATGGGGAATATGTTCCTCCAGACCCGGTGATATATGAGGATATAACTGGAGACCTCATATGGAGAAAGGCGCTGAAAACACAGGGAGGAGCAGGTCCATCAGGTGTAGATGCTAAGACTTGGAGGATCTTCCTAAGTCAAAACAAGTTTGGTTCAGCCGCGGGTGACCTTTGTGAAACAATAGCAATCCTGGCAAAGAAACTTGCATCATCACCATGCGTGAACATAGAAGCTCTGACAGCATGTCGCCTGATACCTTTAAATAAGAATCCAGGAGTTAGATCAGTAGGTGTTGGGGAAGTTCTTAGAAGGATTATAGGAAAAGCAATCATGTCCGTATTTGGAAAAGATGTACAAAGAGCAGTGGGCAACTTACAAGTATGTGCAGGACAGCAAGCCGGAGGAGAAGCAGCAATACATGCAATGGGGAAGGTGTATCATGAGGAAGATTGTGAAGCGGTACTGCTAGTGGATGCAACAAATGCCTTTAACACCATTAATAGGGAGGCAGCTATTCACAACATCAAGATCAAATGCCCAAGCATCGCAAAGTACATAAAAATACTTATAAGGAGCCAGCTAACCTGTATATAGTTGGAAGCACAAAGAAGGAAGAAATGAAAATTCTCAAATCAAATGAAGGAACAACGCAAGGAGATCCAGTGGCAATGGCAATGTACGCACTGGCACTATCTATTCTGCAGCAGAAAATAAAACATGAGGTAACCCGAGTGAAACAAGTGGCATATGCAGATGACCTCACAGGTGCAGGAAAAATAGGGGATCTCAAAGAATGGTGGCGGAGAGTACAATCGGTGGGCGAAGTCATTGGGTACCATCCGAATGCTAGTAAATCTGTACTAATAGTGAAAGAAAACAAGTCTGAAGAAGCGGTGCGGACTTTTGATGGGACAGGAGTGAAGATTACATAGGAGGGTCAACGCCATTTGGGAGCAGTAATAGGCACAGAAGAATGCAAGAGAGACTATGTGCGAAAAAAGGTAGCGGAGTGGGTAAAGGAAGTGAAAACCCTGGCAGACATTGTGAAATCTGAACCACATGCTGCATATACTGCCTTCACATATGGTGTTAAGCACAGATGGACCTTTCTTATGAGAACAGTGCCTGGCATTAGACAGATGCTCCAACCACTGGAAGAAGCAATCAGAGGAGCATTCATACCGGCCTTAACAGAGATGGAAGGCGTCACGCAAGAGCTAAGAGATCTATTAGCTCTTCCGCCAAGGTTCGGAGGTATGGGGATCATAAACCCAGTGGAGGCGGCACCTCATGAGTACCAAAATTCCCTTAAACTTACTACGTCTCTGACAGAAAAAATACGGGAGCAAAATGAAAATGATGAGGTGGACGAAGAGGAACAACGAAATGCAAGACAGGAAATTACAAAGAGCAGAGAAGAGAGACAGAAACATAGCCTAGAACAAATTAAGACCAGATGTAGGGAAGAACTGAAAATGAGAGTTGAGATGGCACAAGACACGGGGGCTTCAAATTGGCTCACATAATTACCAATAAAGGAGAAAGGCTTCAGCTTAAATAAACAAGAATTCAATGATGCCGTAGCCTTGAGGTATGGGTGGCCAGTTTCGAACCTGCCGCTGAAATGTGCATGCGGTGAAATAAACAACCCAGACCACTGTATGACCTGTAAGAAAGGAGGATTCATCTGTATCCGGCATGATGAAGTACGAGACATCACTGCACAAATGCTGGACGAGGTGTGCCATGATGTCAGAATCGAACCGGAACTTCTGCCTATGGACGGACAGCGCTTGGCCCACAATACTGCAAATACTTCAAATGAAGCAAGATTGGACGTAAGTGCTCGAGGTTTTTGGACGAGGGGACAACAGGCTTTTTTCGACATCAGAATCTTCAACCCAAGAGCACAAACATATCGTGAGCGAGGACACAAGGCGGCATACTTGAGAAACGAAAGTGAGAAAAAATGAGCTTATGAAGAAAGAATTTTGAACAGGGATCAAGGAAGCTTTACTCCTCTGGTCTTCTCATCGTCAGGAGGTATGGGACCTTCTGCAAGTGTCTTCTATGCCAGATTAGCTGAACAAATATCGGAGAAAAAGCGCCAGCATAGAAGCCAAGTCATAACTTGGATGAGATGCCGGCTCTCTTTCTCTCTTCTCAGGTCTGCACTCCTATGTCTCAGGGGTACAAGGTCCTCCCCGCTACAGAGGACAAGAGTGAGAGACTTGGACTTTGAAATGGTCGTGGCGGAGGGACGAATTGGGGAACAACTAGGTTGATTGTAGGGAGGTACTGGTACAATAAGATAAACTACAATGTAACTAGAAGAATAAGATAGATTGTACACCACTTTGTAACTGTCACCTTAATAAAAAAAAGTGTGTGTGTGTGTGTGCTAATCTACAAAGTTTGTCGCGCGTAAATCTATTATATTGAGAGAAAGAGAGAGAGAGAGAGCCTTCTAATATGATACAAACAAATAATGATAGCAATATTGGCATATGTAGCGCCCAACGTGTGTGAGTACTGTGTGTCCTGGCTGTGGTAGTGTAGGCGGTGGGGGCTGCCTAGACACCACGGGTCTCTGCTAGACAGGACCACACGGGCTTGGGACGAGAGTGCAAACTAGACAGGTGCCACATACCTAATATTTTGTCGCAAAACTTAGTTGGGCTACTGTACATGTGGTAGAAATATGAAAGCCATAGGTGCAGTCGTTTCGCTGCTACAATTTTTTTCCGGCCCCGTATATATACGGACCTGGCACTGGGCGTGACAAGACCCTAGTCCGTATATATACGGACCTGGCACTCAGGGGGCTAATTAGAAGACATATTCCTGGTGGTTACAACACACTCCTCTGTCCCCTTTACCCTTAAATAGGGGGACTATTATGCCTGTTTTAGTTATCAGGTGCACTCCCCTTCTCCCATGCTAATTTGCACATTTTCCATACCCATTTTATCACTATCTCACCACCATACTACAGCATTTCCCCATCTATTCCTGGTGCTTTCCCCAACTTCACTCTTTTCATAGCTTCACACACTTCTGAGCTCCTGATCCCAACCTCTTCCTCCAATATTTCTCTTCTTCTCCTTCCCATACCCCATCCAACTATATTTGCTAGCACTTCATTCCTTACATTCAGCAATTTGTTGAAGTACTCCTTCCATCTTTCGACTCTCGCTTGCTTCTTGCTTCTCGGCTAGCACTCGCCCATTCTTATCTTACTGTTTCCCTTACTTTCTTGACTTCTTTATAGAACAGTTTCTTACATTCCCTCCATTTAACACTCAGATTCCTTCCAAATTCCACATCGACTCTTCTCTTACTTTTCTTCACTACTCTCTTGACCACTCTCTTTTTCTTCAAGTACCTCGCTCTTTTCTGTCTCTCCAAATCTGCATTCCCTCTACTACCCAACCACTCTCTATAAACTTTATTCTTGTCTTCCACAGCTATTATTACCTCTTCTGTCCACCATGCTGTACCCTTCACTCCCCTCCCTCTTCTCCTTACTCCACACACATCCTCACATGCTGCACAGATCTCTTCCTTAAACACTTTGCTCACCTCCTCCACTCCCTCCATACCTTCCTGGTCAAACCTACCTAGTCGTCTTTCTACTGCTCTCCTGAACTCTTCCTTGATTTCCTCCTCCTGCACCCTGTTCGCCATTCTACCTTCCTCTTGCCTCCCTCCAGCTCTCCTCACCCACTTCTTGTGTATCCTAATTTTAGCTACTACTACATAATGGTCAGACAGATCCCCTCTAATATCCCCTATACACCCTAGCATCCAGCACTTATTTCTTCATTTATTCATCCACACATATATAAACAATCAGTGCCTTTCGTTCCACCACTGTCTCATCCTTCTTCCTCCACACCACTTTCCATGTGTACCTGTGTATCATTCTGTGTCGGAACAAGGTGTTGGATTTCCACAGCCTCCTCCCCACACATACTTCCACAAGTGCACTATCATTCCCATTCACCTCTGAGCTCTGACGGTACACCCCACCCTCCCACCGCTCCATCAACTTTCTTATCACCCGCCTTCCCATTCATATCCCCAATCAGAAATATTCTTTCGCTCTTGCCAAACTTATCCAGGCACGCCTCCACATTCACCCAGAACTCCTCTTTCTCTCTTACAGTTTTATCCTCTGTCGGAGCATACACACACACAACCGCCCAAGTTTGTATTTCAACTTTAATTTTCACCCACACAATTCTTGAGCACACATACCCATAGTGTCTTATACGCTCCTTCCATTTGTTACTTACAATCAAACTCGCACCTTCTTTCACTGCTCCCTCACTCACTCCAGCACACACACCCATTCCACACTCCCACTCTCTCACATCTGTACCCCTCCATTTGGTCTCAGTCATTCCACATACATCCAGCTGGCATTCACTAACACTTCCAGGACCTCTCTCTCTTTTTTGTCATCATTAAAGCCTTTAACATTCCAAGTCGCTATTCTAAGACTGTCCGTGGTAGGTCGGGGTTCGTCAACATTAGGTCCGTCCATTTCCGAGGCTGTTCGTTCGTTCATTCCATACAAGTGCAGGTCTGTGCTAAAATATGCAAGAAGGGATATGTCGTGCTCTCATGCTTATTTCATATGTTTGTGGATGGAATGGTGGGAGAGGTGGATTCCAGCTAGGGTTGTGGGGGAGAGACATAATGTGGAATGGTGGAATAAAAAGAGGGAGGGTCTTGGGAGGATTGTGGGTAGGCGTCCACTCAAGTATGATATTGTCTGCATATCCGCATTATATAATTCATAAGAACATAAGAACATAAGAAAATGGGAGTCTGCAGAAAGCCGATTTGCCTAAGCAAGGCAGATCCCTGTCCCACACAACCCCAATTACAAAGCCCAATTATAGGCTCAACACTCTAATACCCTGAGGATCATCTTACCAAAACGGTTAGAGATTAACGCAGGATTATGGGGGTCTGCAGAGCGCTGATTGGCCCAACCCTGCTGATCCCCCTTCACACCCAACCCTTCTCGTCCATATGCTTATCCAATTTTATCTTAAAGATCCCTATCGTTTTTAATCCCACTATAGCACTTGGTAGTCCATTCCACCCATCTACAACTCTGTTACCAAACCAATATTTGCCTATATCTTTTCTGAAACAAAATTTATCTAATTTGAAACCATTGGTACGAGTTCTTTCGCTATCACTGAGCTTTAGTACATTTGTCATGTCCCCTTTGTTAATCCCACTAACCCACTTGAACACCTCTATCATATCCCCTCTAACTCTGCGTCTCTCTAACGAATGTAAGCCTAATTTCTTCAACCTTTCTTTATTCGGAAGATTTCTAATATTATGGATCATTTTTGTCATTCTACGTTGTACTCTCTCCAATAAATCTATGTCCATTCTGTAATAAGGACACCAACATTGAACAGCATAATCCATATTGGGTCTCACTAATGACAAGTAAAGTTTTAAGATAACATCAGCAGTTCTGTTACTCACACTCCTAGAGATGAACCCGATAATCCTGTTTGCCTTGTTTCGAACGCTTATACACTGTTGTCTAGGCTTCAAATCATTGCTAACAAACACACTTAGATCTTTCTCACAATTCGAGTTTTCTAATTCTACATTAGCTAGTTTATATTTAACATTTGTATGCACTTCCCTATCTTTAATACCTTGCATTTGTCAATGTTTAACTTCATCTGCCAATTTACTGACCATTCGTGTAAGGTATCTAGATCCCTTTGAGGCACTCTATATCTCTATCTGAATCAATTGTTCTCCCCATTTTGGTATCGTCTGCAAATTTACTTATCCTACTAGTTATACCTAAATCAAGGTCATTTATGTATATAACAAACAACAGAGGACCTAATACAGATCCCTGGGGGACACCACTTTTGACTGCTCCCCATTCTGACTTCGTACCATTTATGCTGACTCTCTGCTTCCTACCAATTAGCCATGACCTAATCCATCCCAACAACGCCCCACCTATTCCATGCGCCTCAACCTTTCTCATCAATCTCTCATGGGGGACTCTGTCGAAAGCTTTACTGAAATCTAAATATATTATATCATATGACTTGTCATTATCTACTGCTTCATATACCTCTGAGAAGAAACTAAGCAAATTAGTAAGGCAAGAACGTCCCTGAGTGAATCCATGCTGAGAAAAATTTATTAAATTAAATGTATCTAAGTGGTTTCTAATTTTACTAGCAATAATTGACTCTAGTAGCTTTCCTATGATTGATGTAAGACTAATGGGACGGTAATTGGATGCTATTGATTTGTCACCTTTTTTGAAGATCGGAACTACGTTTGCAAGCTTCCAAGCTTCTGGAACTATACCTGTCTCCAATGACTTGTTAAATACAAATGTTAATGGGTAACTTAACTCATCCCTACATTCTTTTAATACTCTAGCATATACCTCATCAGGACCAGGCGATTTATGAGGTTTCAGTCTGTCAATTTCCTTAAGCACATCATTTCTACTTATAGTAACCGTACTTAACCTATTTTCTATACTGTCGCTATATACCTTACGGACTTCTGGAAACTGTGCCAAATTTTCATTAGTGAAAACGGAAAGAAATTGACTATTTAATGTACTGCACATTTCTAAATCATTTTCTGTCATTTCTCCTATCGAAGTTTTAAGGGGACCAATTACATCTCTAACCTTGGATTTATATAGTTGGTAAAAAGCTTTAGGATTAATTTTTGAGTCATTGGCAACCTTAATTTCATAATTTATTTTTTCTTTCCTAATATCCTTTTTTACCTGTCTTGATAGATTCTGATAGTAAGCAAGTAGGTGAATTTCGCCTTTCCTAATGTTTCTATATATTCCTCTCTTTTGTCCTAGAAGATCTAATAGTCTATTATTCATCCATTTGGGTTGGTTCTGTGTTGATCTAAATTTTCTTTTGGGGATGTATTTATTTTGTGCATTGAATACTGACTTGATAAAATTATCGTATGTATCTACCAAGGTTGACGTCTCTTCCTGACTTAAGATGACAGGTGCCTGAGAAGGGGTACACTCATTTGGACACCTGGATCGACTTAATTTTTTTACCATAGGGTCAGCTAATAGGGTTCTTCTTAACCCCCCATAATTGGCTTTTCTAAAGTCAGGTATTAATGTTGTATTCTCTCTGGTATTACCTTTCCATTGTATATTAAAATACACAGAATTGTGGTCACTATTTCCTAGGTGGTCCCCTATCTCTACATTATTTACCATATGTTCATTGTTACTGAAAACTAAATCGAGAATATTATTACCTCTAGTCGGCGTATCTATGAATTGAAATAAAAAACTATCTTGTACTACCTCTATAAACTCCTCAGAATCAGAGTCTCCTATTTGATGCTGCCAATCTATATTCGGAAAATTAAAATCCCCCATAATGCACACATTGCTAAACCTTGATGCCAATTTAATTTCCTCCCATAATGACGTTCCGTCATTTCTACTCATATTTGGCGGTCTATACATAACTCCAATAACTATGGTCTCACTACCTTCGTTAACCTCTACCCAAACACTTTCATTATCGTTATTTAGTCTAATACCTGATTTAATACAGCTTTTTAATGTACTCCTGACAAACACTGCTATACCGCCACCCCTCTTACTTGTTCGGTCATATTTAAACAAATTATATCCTGGTATATCAAATTCTGCTAAAAAATGCCTGGTTTCTGTATTAATCCACGTTTCAGTTAGCGCTATTATGTCTATATTTTCTTTGCTAACAAGGGCTCTAAGTTCGTTCATTGTGTTACATAGACTCCTACAGTTTGTGTAATATACTCTCAATTTACTTATTTTCTTTATACCTAATTTACCTTTATTTCTAACGACATTTCCATCTTCCGTTGCACCATCACTACTATCATTTGCATTATAGTCATCATTTTTAGCATGAGACTGAATATCCTTATCGCTTTCGCCTGACGCTAAAATTGTTCCATTTAACCTCTCATTTACACTCTCAATATTTCTGTTCAAAACCCCACAACCACCCTATCTAAAGAACTAGCTAATGTAGAAACTCCTAACCGTGAAAGATGAACCCCATCCCTTGCGTACATCCCATCTCTCCCATAGAAACTATCCCAGTTATCAATGAATGGTATTGCTTTTTCTTTGCAATATTTCTCCAAACGGCAATTGACACCAATCGCCCTGGATGTCCATTCCTTGGGAACTCCTCTTCTGGGTAGGATACAATGTACTACAGGGATCCCTCCCGTCATCCTAACTTTATCTAACACATCCCGATACTGCTGCAGCAGTTCCTCACTTCCACCCTTACCAACATCGTTACTCCCGGCACTGAGACAGATAATGGGGTTATCTCCACTATCTTCCAAGATGTGGTCCATCTTCTCTAAAACCCTCCCAACTCCATGGCCAGGCAGACACACAACCTTCCTAAGTTTAGTGCGGGTAGCCCTAACTAAATGTCTTACCATGGAGTCGCCCACAATCGACACAGACTTACCTTTCCCTCGGGAGGATCCAGCAGCTGCAGTTGGAGAACCCCTGGTGGTGGCAGAAGCTCCCTTGGTGGTGGTGGTGGTGGGGGTAGTGGTGGTATGTAGCGCAGCGTCAGAGGTTGGAGCTGAGTCGGCGGCAGGCACTTCGGTTATCCCTCCCTTATCCTGACTATCTTTTCCCTCACATTCGTCTCGCAAAGGAGAGAATGTATTTGTCACACTCATACCTCTTCTACTATCCTTCTTCTTGAGTGTGACTTTCCCACCCGTATTTTTAACAGCCTGCCATCAATACAATTTTTCATCAACTTCCTCCCTTTTCCCCTTACTTGACTTTATTTCCTCTTGGCTAAGCTTGAAAGCTAGATTTTCGTCTTTAATCAAATCCACTTCCCTCTGAATTTTAACATTAACTTCCCTTAGAGCCAAGACCTCTTCCTTCACCACAACCATCTCCTCTCTTACCTGGAGAATAAGATGATGCAGATCAGTTAGAGACTCGCACTCCATACCTGCCATGATCCCAATAAGCTTAGCGAGGAGCAAGAAACTAAGTACAGAAAAACAAACACAAGTAAACTAACAGCTAAAAACTGAGCTATAACACTTGTATATAACACGAGTGCACTGCCCCCAAACACAGGTAGGTGTAATGGTCACTAAAGGTCACTGGTAAGTGGTCCGGGCAGGAGCTCAGATTAACACAACCTTCTCCTGTCACTGACTGAACTAGAACATGCATTTATATTTAAACAAATTTGTGTATGATTTACATGATTAATGGTCTTAGCAGACACTTTCTGAATCGTACCTGAGCCCATCAACGTCATTACAAATACATAGTGTTTATACCTATTGGTATTGTATTTCGTCATTGAGCAAATGTAAATATTTGAATGAAGTCAGCAGCTATCTGTGCCTCATTTTAAGCCATTTATCACGTAACTCGAACACAAGATATGTCTGTGAACTCACACATTGTAATAGCAGCCAGTAGAAATGAACTTATTTGATATTATGATAATTCCCTGGATGTAATTAATTTCGGTTTCGGACATACTATTAAACTGTACATCTTAAATATATTAATTGATAGGATGCCAAATTTACATGAGCAGAGTGAATGATTAATTTATATAAAATAACGGTGTGCAAATCGGAGATGAACCAATAAATTGGCAAGGGTACACTAATGCTTAAATAGAAGGGTTAATGAAAACACTGATTATGTGACATTTGTAAAAACTAGAAGGAATTAGCCGTTTGACAGAGGCAAAAGCAAATGAACAGCTGTAATTATTATTAGAGTGCCTTTATATAGAGAGTAGCGACATGCTGGTGGGGTCCCGGGAGCTAAAAATAAAATGGCACCCATACTTTGATAGATAGAAATATATATATATATATATATATATATATATACACCGGGTATATACAGTACATTTTTTTTTTTTTTTTTTTTGTAAAGAGACAATGAACGGAGGAAGGAAAAACACAGATAAAACAATAAGGTCCATGTGCCTAAAGGCATCCTCCATTCATAAAATGTTTGTAACAACTGGATTTAAACTTTTGTAGATTGTAAGTTTGTGGAAAGCAACTCAAGGGAAGTGAATTCCAAAGAGTAGTAGTTCTAGGAATAACTGAATTTTGGTAAGCAGAAGTTCTGCATTGTGGAGGAGAAAGTGTAAATTCATGGGCGCTCTCAGCTGCCCTAGTTCTACGGGGAAAGATATGGAGAGGCGGCACAATTGAAGCAAGTTCCTCGGAACAATTACTGTGAAAATATCAGTAGAATAATGCAAGGGATGCAATGTTTCTTCGTATGGATAATGTAGGAAGGTCCTGTGTGATTGCAGGGTTATTGATTAATCTAATAGCTTTATTTTGAATTTTGTCCAACTGCCTCAATGCAACCACTCCACTTCCACTCCACAAAGGTGAACAGTAATCCATCTGAGAACGCACATGACTTTTATATATTACGGCCAACTGCTCGTCAGTGAAGAATTCTCGAACTCTGTACAGGAGTCCCAGTTTTTTAGAGGCATTTTTAGCAATGCTTCTAACATAATGTGTCCAGCTCAAGTTAGTAGTTAATGTTACACCGAGAATGTCAATACTAGGGGAAGTGGGAATATTTACATCATTAACAAATATGGGAGTCAGTGAGATTCTGTCGGTTAGAAAATTGAATGTACTTGGTTTTCTGTGCATTAAAGGAAACTAGATTCTTTTGTCCCCATTCATTAATTCTAGAAAGGTCTTGGTTCAGAGAAATTGCAGTGTTTATTTTTGAATTTATAAGATTGGGTTGGGTGAAAGAATTGGTAAATGTGAAGGAACTGTGGAGTGTTGAGTCATCTGCGTAGGAATGTATTGGATTATGAGTGGTAGATATGAGATCGTTGATATGAATGAGGCACAGAGTTGGGGCCAAAACTGATCCCTGGGGAACACCAGCATTTATTGAGTGAAATTGAGAATAGAGTCCATCCACCATTAAACATATTTTTCTGTTATGAAGATAAGAAGAAATTAGTGGAACTAATGATGCAAGGCCGTAGTGTGACATCTTCGACAATAAGGATTGATGCCAGACTCTATCAAATGCCTTTGATATATCCAGTGCTATTGTATGTGTTTCACCATGTTGGTCTGTAGCTTGGTTGATTTGATGCGTAAGAAGGCAAAGAATGTCTGCAGTTGATCGACATCGTATAAAACCATATTGCCTATCAATGATTAATTTATTATTCTCAAGATGCTTAATTATGTGATTATTTAATATAAATTCAAAGACTTTACCAAGAGTGGAAGTTATAGCTATTGGTCTGTAGTTTGATGGATCTAAAAAGGCACCTTTTTTAGGAACTGGATGGATGTTTGCTTCTTTCCAGGGTACTGGGAAGCATGAGGTATGAGTACACAGACGGAAAATGTTTGCCAATATAGGAGCGAGCACCAAGGAGCAATTCTTAAGTTCTTAAGTACTATTGGAGGAATTTCATCTGGACCAGGAGCTTTATCTACTGAGAGATTCTGCAAAATAGTTTTGACATGTCTGGTGTGGATCTTAAGTGAGGGAATTTCAGACGAATTAAAATTAAGTACAGGGACATCTTGATTTATTTCATCTAAGGTTGAGTTGGTGGAGAAAATATCCGCAAGAAGGTTAGCTTTACCTCGTGGGTCACTTACAAGATTGCCAGTCGGAGATTTTAATGGTGGAATGGATGAAGCAGTATTGAAGTTGGATTTGAATGAGTTAAGAGTAGACCAAAATATTTTGTTATCATTTGGATTATTTAGAAGTTGATTTGCCTGCTTGTGGAGAAAGTTTGATTTAGTTAGGTTTAATACAGTTTTGGCATGATTTCTGATATTTCTAAAGTAATTAAAGGCTTCATGTGTTTTTGATCTTGTGTATGCATTGTAGGCTATTGATTTTTGTTCAGTTACTCTAGCACAATTATGGTCAAACCATTTAGGTGAATTAGATCTTTTACTGTACTTTTGATGAGAAATAAAAGTTTCCATTCCAATTTTTACAAAATCTTGTATGTGGCTCAAGGTGGAGTGTGCATCATTAGAAAAGAAAGAGGTCCAGGGAATATCAATAAAGAAACATTGAAGACCCTCCCAGTCTGCCCTATTGTAATGCCATTTAGTCACCAAAACAGGTTCAGAGTGGGAAGGTGTGGTAGGTGATAGACTGGTGGCCTGTATCAGACAGTGATCAGAAGATCCAAGCGGGGACCTCACTGTAACATCATAATTTTCTGAATTGGTTGTTAAAAATAAGTCCAGTAGGTGGGAATTATGATTAGGATTATCTGGTACACGGGTGGGTGGGTTGACTAGTTGAGTGAGATTAAATGAGTCTGCAAATAGCTCACATTCAAGACCAGCATCATCAGTCCTGGCTGAGTGAGTGAGCCATTCAACATTATGGACATTAAAATCACCCAACACAGTGATTTCAGAAGAAGCATTTAAGTTGAGGACACTGAGTTGTGAGGACAGAGAATCAAAAAGACTTTGCTCTAGAGGAGTATTTGGGGAACGGTAGATGCAACATATGTATTTAAATTTACCAGCAGAAATTATTTTTTATATAGAATAATCAAAATAGGGACAATTGAAACTAGTAACCTCCTCCAGGGCAATTTCAGATTTTGCGAAGCAACATGCACCTCCTTTAGGTCTGAAATTTTGGAGCAGTTGATAACCTGGAAAATTAAATCTAGACATGTCAGATGTGGATGTTACTTGAGTCTCTGTCAAAAAAAGGAGAGTAGGGGATTCTGCTTGAAGAAATTGGTGTACAGAATTGATGTTACAGTGAAGTCCCCTTATATTGCTAATGAAAAAGCTGCACCGACGAGCAGCTTTGGGACGTTGCAATGCTCTTGACACAGTCGCATGATGACGACCGGGAGGGCCCTGTGTCGATGACCCAACCCTGCCGGGGGTGGATATCCGAGGGACCAGGTTTGCTCTTAACAATTGTACTGCCATGATTTATTAGGTAAAGATGTATGGTGTTACATGTATGATATGTAGTGGGAAGAGTAGTGTTTTATGGATAGAGGATAGCGATGTAGGGCAATGTCGTGAAATTGGATGTGTATGTTATATAAAGATGGTTTTCCTGATACCCCTGATGTGTGAGGCAGAAAGATATGTATCCAGCTACCAAGGCCTGGGAGAGAAAATGGAATTCAGGCTATTCCCTGAGTCTCCCGAAACCTTGGCGGTAGTACTTCCCTGGGCGGGGCTGCCTACTAGGTACCCTAGTAAATATGGGATGTGTTTTTGAGTTGGTCGACTGAGACAAATATACAATGGAAGATAATTCCTTGAGATCCATCATATAACTAGTTCATCCATGTTTTAATCTTTTGAAAATAAGAATAGTCTATTTGATACAAAATTAACTTTACTTACAGCTGTTACAATGTGTTTAATGGATGACCTACTCCATAACCTGTTTTGCTTGAGCAGTGTTTAAAGATAAATGTGATATTATTGAATTTGTTTGTATATAATTATCAGTAACATGCATATTTTCAGGAGGCTGACATTGGACTTGGTACCATGGCAATCATGGCTGATAAGGCACACGCTGTAGACTTCACAATACCAGTTGTCATCTTGTACGGCAGATTAATATCTGGTCTACAGCTCCCAGAGATTAACCCATGGAACTTTCTCTGGACTCTCAATGCATATGTGTGGGTGGGAGTTCTGGCAGCTCTGATGGGAATGATTACTGCAATGATTAGCTTCCCTGTCTTCCTGGGAGCTGAATTAAGAAGGGGAGACATATCTTTGAAGCGTTGTTTTAATTTTGTTCGTGTATTGCTTCAAGAAGGTTAGATTCGTAATAACTTAGGCTGTGTAGATGGTAATATTTATTATTCTAATATATATTATTTTAATAATATTGATATCAATTATGCATGTATTTACATAATATTAGACCATTGTGATTCAGGAATCACAATTTAATTGTAAGATGATTCCAGATGTGAGTGGAGTATCGAGGTGGTGGTGGTGGGAGCGAATGTTGTTGGCGTCTTGGATGTTAACCATGTTGGTGTTGTCACTGAGCTACGCCAGCAACCTCATGTCCCTCCTGGCCGTCAGATACATCCCCCAGCCCATACAGTCACTGCAGGATCTTGTTCACAACCCAACCATTTTTTTCGCCTTAAGGAGAACTGTGAAAACAAAATATTTTTTGGTACTGGTTACGTTAGTTATCTAACTTCTTTATTCAGTTGTATGTATTTGAAGTAATGATGAACCACTCCTTGTTAAGTATTCCATATAGCCATAGTTCAGATGTGAAATGCTGAATACTGTAATATGCTGGTGTTTATTCTTCATGTTCTTAAACCAACAAACCAATGTGTTATGTGACGCCTGCAGCTTAGCAGAACGCCACGTGGGCTCAGCCGCTCGCTTGGCCACTCGCTAACAATCGCCAGGGCAATGTATTTGGCTACAGTCTATCTACAATGTTGTACTTTCTTTCTTGTGAATCGTCATGTCACAGGCAGTACAGAAGTGGTCTTTATTTTCGCCTGTGACAATGCATTATATTTTATATCATCAGTTATAAGTTTAATGTATAAGACTGAATGATACAGCTAGAGAGTGTGAGTGAGTAAGTACAGGAGGCAGAGGGTAGTCGCGTAGTGTTACACGTCTCGGTGACGTCATGCCACGGCCGGGCCCTCTGAGTGGCTGGCTACCTCACTACCCTCCCGCCGCGTCAGGAAGTTGTTCCCCCCGCACTCCCTGCTGCCTTGTGTCTTCCTTCCTCAGAGCTTGCCTGACCAGCATACCCTTCACACCTCCCTTACCACCTGTCCCCGACTTCTACCTATAGAGCACTTTCTCTCTCTCTCAACTTCTTATCTCTCATTCTTCCACTCTATTTAACATCATAACTCCCCTTTGGTTCTGCACGATTTCATGTATCGGCCATCGTATTATATGCTGAAGCTCTCAGATATTCCATGTTTAGATAGACATTTTGGAGGGGTTAACATTTTGTCTGTAGAGGTTCGCAACACTCACGGTGTCTCCCTACCTAGTTCTTGGTTGTCTGCTGGGCTATTTAATGCTAGACTGGGGTAAGGCTACAAGTGTTGTTATTTCCGATGTGTACCAGGTTTTGTTGAACCTGTACAATCGCAACGAATACGTGGGAAGCCTAAGTGTTCTATCTGACTGTGTACCTTGTGAGTTTAGTACTGTGTTGCGAGTGAGGGCTTTTCCCTCTGCCACCCAACACTGTGCTAGCTCGTTTTGCTTTGACTTTGAGAGGGTCGCCAGGAGAGAACCAGATACTAGCGATCTGGATCTCTCAAGAGAGCACCCCGTCATTTAACGTAATTTGGCCGTACAGTCTTAAGGACCTCGCTAGGCTACGAGCCGCTTGCTCAGCCATTGTTTCCTAGCCTACTACATCCAAGCTAGACTTTATTCGCCTAGCAGACACCTGATTAAGATTATAAACTCTTATGTTATGTATGCAGCATTTTTATTCAAGTTGATTGTAAGCCTTGGTTGTTGTTGAGTTGCACAACCCGAGCAGGCTTTTTGAGTTGCCTGAGGAAGTACTTCTTTTGTTGTTGGAGATAATACTATTGCGCATTTATTATTATTCCCGTGCCAGTTAACACTGTATGTCCATACACTTGTCATATCTTGTTCCTGCTTTATATAACAGTTCAAAATCCGATTCGATCATCTTAAGCAGCATCAGACTTTCTTCAAAAGATTCCTGCTCGATGCTTTAGGACTTTCATTCACTTTCTTTAATATAGGAGTGACAGTTTAGTATTGTTTAGAGTAACTTTAATTATACCTTCTTCTTGTTTGCATTAAATTATTTCAGTGATTTAATTAAGCTCTCTATCTTTTTCCTTGTATACATTATTAACGTAATTGTATGTTGTTGTGATCAGGCTGTATCAGAGATCATCAGCCTGTAGTAGTAGTGCATTTATACCGAGTTATAGGATAACCCGCTATCGCAGATTTAACTCTGGAGGGTATAGGTGTTTTTGTGCGCCGGCATTATAAGTTCGAGGGTTGGATCTAGTGTTACCGTTGTGGCTGTGTGCCTTTCTAGTCCATCGATTAAGAGCCCTTGTTTTAATGAGTCCCGGTTGTAACAGTTATTACTAGGCGATTTGTATATCACTGAAATACACAGGGTACTCCGGGAGGAAAGGCCATTGCTTTGAAAAATAATATGTACATGTATTTTAAGCCAATAATGTTCTATGCATGTATTTCCGATTCCCACTAATTTATGAGTTACGAGGAACTCAATATTTAATGCCATAGCAGGGCGGCAGCAAAACTTGATGGATAAACAACATCCCCCTCTGGTGCTGATGAGCAACTGAAGCATGTGGTGGGAGTGGAGTAGTAAGGGAGGAGGGTCTTCAATGCTTACATGATCCTGAATAATGTCTTCAGGCCTGTCCTCATTATTGTGTAGCTTAGTATAACATTGTTCAGCTACCTTGATTTTTTCATCTCCGTTACTAGTTACCTGTACCTCGACATTTTAGTTTCTTTGGCTGACCAATTGACTTTTCCAATTACCAATCCTTCTCTTAGTAGTGTTCATGCTTCCATCATTGTTGTACAATCTTGGTCATATTTAATGTTCTTGTTGATTGTATTTCTTCCACTGCTTCAGTCTTGTCTCTGGCTGTTATAAGTGTCATATACCTTTTCTTCTCCAGACGATCCTTCGTTTCATCTGATAGTTTACTACAAAATTAATACTCTTACCTGATGTTCTTACTACCTTTATAGATGCTTCTGTTATGATTCTGGTTAAATGTATTATTAATGTCTTCAAGTATCTTCTCCAAGCTTGACAACTGCGAATATTTCTTCTAATTAACTAAGCAACTCATGTCAGTCCTTTCTCTTACTGTGCACAAGTTTGATTTAATACTTCTAACAAGGTTTATCCCTACTCGATATCTCACCAACCTGTTGTCACTTCCAACATTCACTATGTTCAGTACTGTTACATCTTTCACAATATCTGGTTTGTCAGTAGGTAAAGTCAATAACATTCTTGGTTATTCCATTAAAATCTGTCCCTGTACATTTTCTATAGACTTTCTTTTTGGAAAATATATTTCATTTTTTTAGCCGGTTTCGTTCTGCAAAGTCTACAAAAGTTTCTGCTCTGTCATTTCGGTTACCTTTCCAAAATTACTTATAACTGTTGCACCTACTTTTGTTGACGTATTTGGCCTATAAGTCTCTGATCACAAATTTTTGCTATGTCTTTTTATAGCGTTTTCTACAACGTACCTTTTAATTTATTTATCATCATGTGTTGCCGTTGGAGCAAATTCTTGGATTACTTTTGCTTTATGTTTATTGAGCATAATTAAGGCACACCCCCTTCGTAACATTAATCATCCATTACAAACCCCAATGTGCTTGAATAAACTAATTAAAGCATATGGTCCTCTCGGGATTCAAACTCAGAACACCACACCCAGAACATTAGCATCTAAACCATTACACCGCCAACACAGTTAAAGGTTGAGTACCCGATCATGAGTAATATCCATTTTCGAATTGTGGATATCAATCTAATCATGTACTCAGGCCCCACTGCATTATGGAAAGCCTAATGATTTAGTGAAAGGAAAGAACAATAAATATTCCTGCAACTCTTTCATTGACACTAAAATAATCTTCGTTTGCTTATCAAGAATCCAACTACCTATTTGTTCCTGTTTTTATTTTCCTTTGCAACATAATACATACAATCAGGCAATGCAATGAATGCCCCATCTGTCTATATAACTTTGTTTACACCAACAATATTCTTTAAAATGTTTCTAAATTTCTCACTGGGGATAGCCAAGCTTGTTTCAGTGGTCAGGTTTCGGACATTATACATTCCAGTGGTAAATTTTCAAACTGCATCTAAACGTGGCCTGTTTGTCTCCAATGATTCTTAGCACCCCCTGCTCTGGCGTAGGTTTGACCCAGTTGCTTCAGAGCTGCTGGGATTCTGGGTCATTGATTTGTTATGCATGTCATAATGGCTGTATGGGAAGCGTAAGCCATTTTGGGACTCACCGCGCACTAGCTTAGGTCATATTAGGAAGCTGGAACACTTATAGTCTGATCCCAAACAGTGAACCTGCCTAGTATGATTGAACCTGAGCTAGTATAGCTTTGTTAATCATGGGCGAACTCAAGCCTCTATGTCCTGAGGAGGCAGAATCCCTCAAAGATCTCAAGCATTATGATCAAACACTCGTAATTGCCTATCAATTGGGTGAAGTGAGTGAAAATTGACAGTCACTAACTTAGCTGTGACGCTTAGCACAGAGGGGTGTAGACACATTCGTTGTGACTACCACGCACCACTTAACCCCCTTGCAAGGGCCCAGATATACTCTTTTGCGTGTGCTGCATTATGCACCGTATGCGCCATATCTATGCCCCCCTCCAATATATATATATATTGGCATTGGGAGCGACATATACTGTACAGTAAATTATGATCTCGCAACTGTTTGAATTTTTCTTTTTCTTTTACATGCTATGAATTCACAGGATTATTCATAATTATTTTGTGCAAAATATTGTAGCATATTTATGTAAGTAGTTACTTTTATAAGATTTTTAACAGTACAATTATTTGATACCAAAAGACAGCTGACAGTGGCATCCTTCAAGAAGTGGGAGATCTGCGCTACAAAGATCGCCTGCAGACCTTCACACCAAAGGACCTCGGAAAAATCTTTGAGTCACTTGTGAAGTATAGCCAGCATGTCTTAATGACTACAGAAGAAATTGCAAAAATCTTGATAGCCGGACATGTTAGTAACACAGGTACTGCATTGTGAACAGATTTTGTCATTTGTTCATCAAATTTCGTTATTTTAACTTCAATTTGTTATGCAAAAAGGGAAGATGGGTATTGATGTCTGAAGAGAGTAGGACTTCAAGGATACATATACCAAGCTCATTCACACGCACAATTTCAGGAACTAAGCTATGCATCGTTCAAATATCAAATCTAGTAAACTTTTGACAATATGTATATATATATTTGTGCTTCCTTTTTTTAAATAATCATATCTTGTGATCCACACTCATTGACTCTTACAAAAAACTTGGAGTAAGGTTTTGATATTTGGTTCTGTCAACACACTCAAATAATGTCCACAGTGTTAGCTAGTCAAGATAATTATAAACTCAATCATTTGAAATAAATTACTCATGTGAATAGATAACCTATTCAGTATTTGTTTGACCACAAAATTGCTTACTGGTAGGTCGAGAACCTGTTAAGCAGAACAGTAGTGGTAGTGTCTTGAAAGATTTATGTCACTTACTGTATATACAGGGAGCAGATTTGCCCTCAACATGTGTATTGTGTAATCAATACTGGTCTAACAGCTTATGGGGTAAACTTTGTTTTATAGAATTCCCTCACTTACATGAGTGTATCATTAGCCTAGTTTCTGATACCATTTCAAATGAAGCCAAAGGTGTTGACAAAAATATTGAGTATAGACAATTGCTGATAAAAAAATGTTGTTTCATAGTAAATGCCCATGTTGGAGTAACATATTAAGCAATAAGGTTAAGGCTTCACCAAGAACATCTTTGACAAATTATAGAGTTTTATGGACACAGAGCTTTATGTCATTAGTTATATGTTTCAGTGAATTGTATGTCGTGAAACACTTCATTGAATGTTTAAGTAATGCTATTACCAATACCTACTACTAATAACATATACTCACTCAAAGTCAACACTCAGATATATGCAGTGCCCCCTGAAGTTCATCCTTCAGAAACCCTCCTTTCCCGTGAGGACAGAGTCCACCTGGCTAGGCTGTGATGAAGGCACAATTCAACCCTGCTGAGTTATCAGAAGAAGTTGGACGACTCTGTCCAGGACATCTGTTCGGGTTGTAACCAACACCGCACATTATCAAACACAGTATGGAAGACTGCATAACACACAACCACTTATGCCAATAACACAACCCAAACTCCTTGAGAACTTTGTGGGAAAACCCGGTCTCGGCCGTGGCTTTCTTTAGGAGCTCAGGGCGGATCGGCCAGGCAGCCTTGGGAACGACTACTACTACTACCAATACCTAATACTACTTCCAATAACTAATACGAATTCGTGGGCACCATCCAGCTCTTCTTAACTATCAGAAGAGACTATATAACTCTCGTCGACACCTGCCCAGGATCCAACACAGCACTCCATACTATGAAACACATAATAAAAGACTGCATTCCACACAATCACTTACGCCAACACCATAATCTACACACCTTGAGAATCCTGTGGGAAAGCCTGACCATGGCCATGGCTTCCCTTAGGTACTCGGGGCTATTCGGCCAGACAGCCTAGGGAACGACAACAACAACAATAAACTAATATCAATTATATGGTCAATAACTAATACTAATACCTAATACCAATATCTAATACAAACACCAAAAACTAATACTAATACCAACAGTAATACCATAACTTAATAGACATACCAAGTTGCTAGTGGTGATAAAGACAGAACTGATGTACTCATTCAGTGTAGAGGCTGTATTCTGTACTGTGTTTCGAGGGCAGCTTGAATATTTATAATTGGCCCTTTCGTGTTTCTTTTTTTTTTAAGTTAGTTTTTTTGTCGGTTGCATTACATACAATTGTTGTGAATATCTAGTACTATATCTACGTTGATTTCGCATTTCCTCTGATGTTTTAATTATCAATTGTGCTTTTCTTCTGGTATCCGAGTACTTCTTGTGTTAGTCTATGAAGACGGTTTCATTCTACGCTTTTCTGATATAATTATTGCCAACAAAGATGTTTGTTTATATTATGGCTATGACTTTCGAAGATCGGGACATGTTTTTTGGAAGGGTACGTATTTATACATATTTCCCTGCATTATCTTCATATTTCTTTTATCTCCGTTGATCCTTCAAAATTCATATGGATGTCTGTTAGTTAATCTTTTAGGGCATTGATATCTTTCCTGATATTGTTGAAAATGTTATGTTCTCTAATATTGATAGTGTTAGCCATGTTAAATTAAATCCTTCTAATATTATGATCACAACCTCGTAATAATTCACCAATTTCTTGGTTTGAAGATACATATTCGTGAATCATGATAAGGAAATATATTATATTTTTCCCATAGTGATTGTCTGTGCTATTTCTATCTATCTATCTATTGCCTGACGCAGTGATCCCCGAAGGGGTGGCCGCGAACGAACCACCCCCATGCACCTCTGTCCCCAGTCAGTCGACGCCCCTCCTCCCAACCAGCATCGCCTTCATCCATATACTTCCTCACTCCATCCTTCCACCTCTCACTCTCTGTCCTTCCACCTCGCTCTCGTACACCTTCTTAGTCATTCTCTTGCTTCCCATACATTCCATATGGCCGAACCATCTCAAGGTGTTCCTTTTCACATTTTCCAGCACATCTACATCTACACCACACCTCCTTCTTACTTCCTCATTCGTCTGTCTATCCCTCCATGTAACTCCGCACGCACTTCTCAAATAACTCATTTTCACCCCTCTCACTCTTGGTCTGAGTCTCTTCTCAAACGTCCATGCTTCGTTTCCGTAAGTCAGTGTCGGGATTACCACATTGTCATGCAAGGACTTCTTCACTTCCATACTGACCACCCTATTTCTTGTTACTGCTTTCAGAGTTTCTGGGCTATTTACTGTAGGAAATTATTGTTAACTAATTGCAGCATTAGTTAATGCATGTATAAATCCTCTAATTTCAGTTCATTGAATATGCGATACGTGAACATTGGCTATGAAAAGAGTCTCTTCAGCTGATAGTGTGTTAATAATCTGTTGAAAATCATAATATACTCTTTACGTGTAATTATTTGCCACTGACAAAGAACTGCAACATTTAAATCTAAATCCTTGTTGCTTATTTTAGCACATGACATTTCAGAATTGTGACAGAATGGTAATATTTCTTATATAAATATTATCATCAACGAGGGGCATAAGGTGGTATCGTCAATGTAGTGTACGATTCCAATGCAAAAGAGCCACAAATTATTGCGAGATAAAGCTTGCTCATCGAAAATTGCCAGAAAAAGCATTAGTGCATTCGTGTGACACTGCCTTAACTTCACATTGAAATTTAAAAATGCTTAAACAATTGCAGCTATATGTATTGTTCAAGTAGCATTATAAGTTTCCGTTCATCTTACCATATTTCGTAGACTTCTGGCATTGAAATACAGTAAATTGATAATCTCCATACGACTCTCCCATGTGTTGTATATTCATTCAGCAGGGAAATGTTTGTCGGTGTTAACAGCTTAAGCGTTTTTCTTTTTAACCTGATTTTGATCCATTGAATTAGCGCTTCCAGAAAGGTGATGATTAGGGATGGGTGTGATAGGTCTCTTCGTCTGGTGGGTGACCTGACCTGACTGCCTGTGGTAATTGTGACTTGGATGTCCATGGGAGATAACCTGATCTGACTGAATCTGACCTGACTGAATCTGACCCTTAATCTGACATGATTGGTGATTGAATTGAGAGAGAGAGAGAGAGAGAGAGAGAGAGAGAGAGAGAGAGAGAGAGAGAGAGAGAGAGAGAGAGAGAGAGAGAGAGAGAGAGAGAGAGAGAGAGAGAGAGAGATGGAGGGGGGGGGGGAGATAAAGAATGTGAAACAATACTTTCATATAATTATTTACGTGTCTAATAATACACTAAAATACAACAGGTCGTTGTGAACACTATTTGGGTCGGGAGGAGTTTCTGCCTCTAATGTTTGCAATGATTGGACCCAAAGGCAGTCCTCTGGTTCTCAGTTTGAGTCGAAGGTATGTACGATATACTGTATATATATCAGTAGTACGCTTCTAAATAATTGCTGATCAGACAATAAACATTTTAAAACGGTATTAGTGATAACAATATCGTAATTTGTCTTAATGCTACCAACATGATTTGACCCTTGGCCTGTTTTCAATAGAATACACCTTACCTGTTTTCTATAATATCAATAGTAGGCAACAAATCAATTGTGTTACCTTCAAAAGTACATAATTTGAATAAATGTAAAGCGATATAATTTACACATAAAAGGCTAAATAGCGTAGAGGTTATTGGTGAAATAAGTTAAAACAGTAAATAGTATTATTGATTTATTTTGAATACTGACCTTTACCTGAAACCGTGACACATTAGGAAAGGCCAGACACATTTAATGTCTGATCTTTCCAAATATAAGAAAACTATACCTTAATAGTTTGGTAAATATTTGCAGATTATGAAAAAAATAATTAACACGTTGTTTTACCATATAATGTAACATATATTAAATAGTATACAATTTAAATTGCACTCTATAATTATGTAGGGAGGAAACAAAAAAATAATAATGTGGTTAGACTAAGCAAGTTTGACAAAATTAATAATGAGATTAACCCATGACGATATATACATACATGTACAATATTTACTTTGTAATGGCATGGGTAAACCAAATATATATATATATATATATATATATATATATATATATATATATATATATATATTTTCTTTCAGGCAGGTGAGATTAAAATAATAGGCACAGTTTGCATTATTGAGTTTTTTATTGATACTCTCAAACTCAATAATGCAAACTGTGCCTATTATTTTAATCTCACCTGCCTGAAAGAAAATATCCTCCCTGGCTACACTAATATCAATATATATATATATATATATATATAGGGTGTCCCAGGAGAAGTCATAACTTTGGGAAATGACAGAACAAGGTATTCTAAGCCTAAAATGTTCCACAAGACATATTCCGAATCTCAACCAGTCTTGAGATATTGCATGCTGAAAATTGTATTTTCCTATGTATTGCCCCATGAGGGCTTAGTGCCTACCACACCTCCATCTAACTGCAATTATTTTACCATGTTATTATAAAGATATTATATTTATGTAAGTTACAAAATTATTAGACTTATTAGCTCACGTTGGACCTGTCGGAAACTACTTGACATAGCAGAGTCCATTACAGTGATGCAGGGGAGGACACTACATAAAACCTTCAATATCTGTTTAATGGTTGATATTTGGATTTTTGTTTAAGAGCATTTTATGCTTAGAATACCTTATTCTATAATTTTCCATATATATGATTTTTCCTCCTGGGACACCCTATATATATATATATATATTTATATATATATACTAATATGTGATGAAGAATGATAACAACATTCATTTACCAAAGAGAACAACTTAAAATTGTGTACTAGGCCTAATCTAAAATATTAAGATTTAATACCCTAACAAATGTTTGCTCAGACTACAACGGGTGACTGAGGCGGGTCTGTATGCTCATCTGATGAAGGAACCAAATTTCACCAGGTGCAGTAACCCGCCAAAGAAGATCATGACTAACACTTCGCTGAATCTTGCAGTCACATGGGTATTACCAATTTTGTTTTCAATTTTGCTTTCGTGTATATATTTTTAATAAGGGGATTAAGGGGAAGGACGGGGTTAGTAGGGAAAGAACTAGGGGGTGAAACTTGGGTAGAAAATGTGGTCTATGTTTGCATACATTTATATATTTTTAGTTTCCTCCCTTGACTTCCATCAAGCTAAAGATAACATCCCAAAGATCACCCTTCTAGACCGAAGGCCGGTCCCCTATTATTTACAGGCGGCTCGCTATTGCTCGCCATGACAAAATTGAAACGTAAATGACACGAAAAGTCTTAATATTGACAAAGCAATTGGGCAAAAGGTCTTAATATCAACAAACTAGTAGGCCAAGCGTCTTAAAATCTGAAAACGAATGGGGTTGAGCATGAGGGAGAAGGGTAGGCAGAAAACCAACCAACGCCCCTTAAGCCAGAAGGATATAAAGTGGTATATATGGCTTACTTTGTTACTTGTCTTTTGCTTGTGTTCGTCGTTTCTCTCTCTCACACACTCTCTCTCTCTCTCTCTCTCTCTCTCTCTCTCTCTCTCTCTCTCTCTCTCTCTCTCTCTCTCTCTCTCTCTCTCTCCATGTCCCAAATCTGTCTTAAAACATTAGGTTTTTTTTTATGAACAGTAGACTCAATTACTCAACAATGTGAAATTTATAGGTCTTATTCCAGATATTGAGTGAGAATACGAATCAAGCGATTTAGTGAAACCAATTAGAAGTATTCTCGGCTTTCTAGACCAGGTTGTCTATTCCTCGCTCAGTGCATTTCAATTTCTGGAACCTGCGTAATTGGTGCCTGTTTGACTATTTTCGTAATTTCAAACGGCTCTCACTTTCACCTTATACAGTATAATTATCGTTCACTAGGCACTGAGCTACATTGCATATAATCAATATTGAATTGATCATGCATTGATAATGTATTGGAAACATATACTATATGCAGTTTTGTATTATGTACAATAAGTATTTGTACTCATTTACAGGGTATGTTTGTGGTGTTGGCTACTGGATTGTGGCTGGGGCTTCTGGTTCTTTGTCTGGAGCTGCTTTCTTCTAGCTGTGTATCTGACTGATTGAGACGATTTAAGTGATTCCTATCTAATCAACATTACATTGTATGCATTAGTATGATAATTAAATGGAAAGATGGTAAAAGCTGTTATGTTTTTGTTACACATACGTAATTCTTTGGTGAGCACGAACATTGTGTTAATTACGAGGTCTTAACTATACAGGCCGAACTAAGACGTTCATGATTTAACATCTGATACATTGAAAATACATTGCATGAATACAGTAAATATACTTTACACTGACTAATTATTTCTTAATGACAGTAACCCACCTTGAAAATATTGACAGACAAAAAAAATATACATTAGTTATTCATAGTTTTAATGTTTCTATGGGTGATCTGTCAAAAGATAATATTTTACGATTATCATTGTTCACATAATTATATGAACATAGCCTACACACCTTTAGATACTTAGTGAAGGCGGGAGGACTCATCCTAGGAATGTGTACCTTCTGCCTAAAACTGATCATACTTTACCTCTGAAAACTATGAAAAACACCATGTGAGGAGGACCGACCGCTTTTTAGGCTTAAAAAGCTCGAAATCCTGAAAATACCAGTTGGTGTTTACTTAACATCCCTTCATAAGCCAGTGAAATATTATTAGTGAAAACCCATTGGAAATTGTTTTTTTGTTTATGTTTTCCAAACTTTTCCAGTATTTCTAAACACGTTATATAGCGAATTTGAAATTGACAGGCTCAGTAACTACTGGTCGTACGAGGATCGTACATATACAAACGGAAAAAAGCGTAAAATACTCTACAATCTCCCAAAAGCTTGATCTTCTACTCTGCCGTGTTCCTGCGTAAAAATATTGTAAACCAAAAATAAACAGAATTTGCACCTAGTTACCTTAGACTTTCACATATTTTTAGGGATTTCTGTAGGAGTTACTGTATATGCGTTTTAGTAGTGCTATAGTGTTCAACCTTTTTCTTACTTAAATTGAAAGAAAAATAAATAAATACAAAAATAATATCCTTGACCTAGTTTTAGAGTCACATACACCTGTGCCAAATTGCATTTAAATTGAAAGTAAGACCTGTAAGTTGGGTAAAAGGCCGGTCGGTCCCCTTGACGTTTTACATATAGTTTGTCCAGGTCATTAAATAATATAATAACTTACCCTTTATTAACAACGTTTCCCAGATAACCTCTTCAGGTTACTTAGCTATCTGCGATTCGTCAATAAATCGCTCCGTCACAAATGATGGTTTTATTCATTGTGTTAACTTTTCGGAGTTCATATTAATATTCTGAAAACAGATGTGTTCCTGATGCCTAAAAGAGCCAAATGCTGTGAGTTTGTTGTAGTATTTAGAACCTACTATTATTATTACTTCATGAAACAAAATATAATATTGTGTTATACCAACACAAAAAATAGCTGCCTTCACCACCACCCCAGCTACCATAACAGAAGGGCACAGAAGCACGGCCCCCGTGCAGGCTACCGTCAACAGATCACGTCTTTGACCACCACCAATATTATTGCAGAACCAGAGCCAGCCCTTTTAGCTCTTAAAAGCCATCAATTGAACAACACAAACACACGACAGACTATGTACATCAACCCAGCAACCAGTACCAGGGACTGGAGTTTTCAAAAAGAGGCTCCAGTCCTGACAATTTCCTTGACTTACAGTGTGCTGGCTTAATAATTCAATAGGGTTGATAGCCTCTGAAGTCCTATTTTTACTAACTAAAGTAAGCAGTATCAAAGTATTCCCTTGAATTATTTGGTCAATGCTCGACGTGATATTAGCCTTGTCATGTCAACCGATGACTTCCCTGCTAGCTCAGTCAGGTCTAAGACTCACACTGCCAAGTGTTCTGGCAGTATGTTGTGTAAGACACCGACACAAGTATTACCTGTGGCGCCGGTGAAGCTCAAAGCTCACAATCTGGGTCATCACTAGATGCACAACAGCAGACTCACCTCTACACCTTTTTAACCTGTGGTTTGATACCTCGCACAGCTTTAGTCTATTCGCTGTAAGTAGGTGAGAAATCATAACCTCTATCCTTTGTAACTCGAAAATGGCTAGAGCAAATTAGCTGCAAATTTCCACTTCAATTCCTTGACAGACCCTTTCCAAATGGTAGATGTATTAGCTTGATTACCTTAGTCGTTTCTGAGGTACAGTGGTTAGAGGTCATGATTTATCGCCTACTTACAGCGAATTAGTGGTTTGAGACCTAAGATAAACGAAGGAGAGAGGAGAGACTCTGATGAGTGCCCAGCCCAAACGTTGAGTCCTGGCAGAGTGCAATCTGAAGACAAACACTGACCTAGAAAGCTAGGGCCCCATCACCAACATGAAGCGAAAATGTCCCTCCTCAACACCAAGAAAGTCACTAATATAAATACTAAGTAGTGCGTCTCTAATTGTTAGAGTCCCTTTCTTGCATTGAAAGTATTTCTCCCTTCAGGGGAGAAACTATCCTTGTGGTTTTTATTGTATTTGTATATAGACTTCTTAGTTTCTCCCTGTTAGAAGAACTCACAAATACCATTTTGTCTAAACATAATAATATGCTTATCCTTAGCCTGCTACTCGAGTATTATATAATATACTGTATATGTTACATAGTTATATTGAATAGGTGTGCCAACATAAAGGGTTTGGCTACACTCTTAACTATATGGTTCGAGGGAGCCTTTTATTTACCTCCCCTACTTTGCTTTATTAGTTTGCAGTTATAAAGACGTTTTACCCCATTAGTTTGACGATAAGATGCTTCACCCATTTCAGGCACCCATTTTGGAGGGGCGAGCGATAGCGAGCCTTTATTATAGAAGAAATCAGCCTTCGTACACACATACAGGCAGAATGAGAGGCAGTAAAAACAATGTATATACACACAGGCATAGTAAGAGGTAGTAAACAATGTATACACACACAGGCATAGAAAGAGGTAGTATACAATGTATACACACAGGCATAGTAAGAGGTAGTAAACAATGTATACACACACAGGCATAGAAAGAGATAGTAAACAATGTATACACACACACACAGGCATAGTAAGAGGTAGTAAACAATGTATACACACACCGGCATAGTAAGAGGTAGTAAACAATGTATACACACACAGGCATAGTAAGAGGTAGTATACAATGTATACACACACAGGCATAGTAAGAGGTAGTAAACAATGTATACACACACAGGCATAGTAAGAGGTAGTATACAATGTATACACACAGGCATAGTAAGAGGTAGTAAACAATGTATACACACACAGGCATAGAAAGAGATAGTAAACAATGTATACACACACACCACGTACACCACGATGATACGTGGTCTCGATGATACGTGGTCAGCTCACAGAGTTTTGTGCCAGGGCACCTAAGACCAGGAAGCGTTTTTGTATCCCTGGTGGTGGTGTGGATGACGTAGTTGCAGCAGTTGACGAAGTATCAAAGCTGGCCCCTGCAAATACAATGTACGTCATCCACGTTGGATCCAACGATATACAGCGAACCCGGTCGGAAGATTTGCTTTTAAAGTACCAGCAGCTGATCAAGTCGTTTAAGGAGAAGTCATCAAGGATCATCGTCTCAGGAATCGTCCCCCGGCTCGGTGTAGAGAGCCGATTTTACAACATAGCCACCAGCACAAATCGTTGTCTAGCAAACCTCTGCAGGAAGGAGAACATGGGATTCGTCGACACCTGGGACAATTTCTACTACGATGACTATTTGTTTTCGGATGATGGAGTTCATCTGAACCAGGTGGGAGCGCGTTTTGGGCGTCTTCTCAACGATGCGGTGAAGGATTTTCGGAGAAGAAATCGACTCAGCACAGGACAACCAGGAAGGAGGACCGAAGACAGCGAGGACGGCAATCTACAAAGGAATTAAATACTAATCCGTCAAGAACCGCGAATTTGGATAAAGCTCCACCAACACGACCCAAATTCAAAACCGTCAGGGATAACGACCGAGGACCGAGGACAGCCATGAATGTAAATGTAGATCCGACCAGAACCAAAAATTCGATGAAAGAACGATCTGCGAGTTCTGAAACCGCAACTTTAAAGGTTTTCTATGCAAACGCTCGTAGCATACGCAATAAATTTTCAGATTTAGAGGAACTAGTGTTTACAGAAAATTATGATGTGATTGGCATAACAGAATCTTGGCTCAATACACAAGATAGAGACTTTTTAGCAGAGTATTCACTTCCCGGTTATGTAATGTTTGAGAATAGCCGAATAAATAAAAATGGAGGTGGCGTTTTATTTTATATCATAGAAAGTCTTAACCCGACCCTCGTGTCAAAACCTCAAATTGTGAACGTCGACACATCTTTTGTGCTAATAAAGAATAATAAAGGTACAAAAATAATACTTGCGTTAATATACAGACCTCCAGCTCAATCAGTGCAAACTGACCGAGAAATTTACGAACAAATTGCAGATGTAAGTAACTCACAAGATACCGTAATTTTTGGCGACTTTAATTTACCTGTGACCAAGTGGGGCGATACTCTTACTTCACACTCCGGACATGACTTGTATACGAACTTGCAAGAGAGTTCGCTTTATCAATTTGTTCGAATGCCGACCCGTGGTAATAACGTTCTTGACATTGTACTTGCAACAAAAGAAGAATTGATAGAGAATTTGAATGTTGGTGATGAATTCAGTAACAGCGACCATCGTACGATAACTTTCACTTTAAAGTTTACTAGTAACGAACCAAATAGTAGCATCGAAAAAGTCCCTAATTTCAAGAAAGCAAACTTCCATAAACTTAGAGCTATGTTTAAAGAAACTGACTGGAGCTTTTTAATTAACAATAACGACATAAATACATCTTGGAAGTTATTCGAAACCACTTACCTAAAAGCAGTGCAAGACTGCATACCATCGAAAATACGGCGTCCAGGCCATAATAATAAGCCCAAATGGTGGAATAAAGATATTTCAAACTGCCTGCTTGCTAAAAAATGTGCTAATGATAGATTAAAATCCTCACAAAATGACGAAGAACGGGTGAAATTTGTAGAGCTACGACGCAAAGCCAAAAAGTTAATTTAGCAAAGTAAAAAGACCTTAGAGTTACATATTGCGAATCAAAGTAAAACAAACCCGAAAGAATTCTATAGTTATATCAGAAAGAAAAAAGTAGTTACTTCAACTGTTGGACCGTTAGTCGATGAAAAAGGAGAATACACCAAAGACGAAGTACAAATGAGTAATGCCCTCAATACCTTCTTTGCATCAGTTTTTACAACAGAAGACCTCAGTGATATCCCTACACCATCGCCGATTCAGATTGATAATTCAGATGTTCTAAGCAATATCACCGTTACAGAGAGAGAAGTATTGAATTGTTTAGATAAACTCAAGGTAAATAAAACGCCAGGACCTGATACAATCTCGCCTAGAGTTCTAAAGGAAGCTAAGAATGAGCTCTCCAAACCACTGACATTACTATTCAATAAATCCTTGCAGTCTGGAACTATGCCTGATCAGTGGAAGCTAGCCAACGTAACACCGATATTCAAAAAAGGCAGCAAATCCCTACCCAGTAACTATCGTCCAATTAGCTTAACCTCAGTTGTATGTAAAATGCTAGAAACGGTCATACGAGACAGACTCGTAAATCACTTGGAGGAAAATAACATACTTAAAGATACTCAACATGGCTTTCGTAAAAAACGTTCCTGTTTAACAAACCTCTTAGACTTCTTCCACGATATCCTCAACCTCTACGATGAGAGTAAAGCTGTAGATATTATATACCTTGATTTTCAAAAGGCCTTTGACAAAGTTCCCCACAAACGTTTACTGCTAAAACTAAAAGCGCATGGAATACAAGACGGTGTGTTGAAATGGATAGAAAATTGGCTCAGCAACAGAAAGCAAAGGGTAGTCATAAACGGTAAGGCATCTAAATGGACCAATGTAAGTAGCGGGGTACCCCAGGGATCGGTACTAGGACCAATTCTCTTTCTAATTTACATCAACGACATAGATGAGGGTCTCACCTGCACAATCTCAAAATTTGCTGACGATACAAAAATTGCAAATAGCGTACTCTCAAAAGAACAAGTTGACGATATGCAACACAATCTAGATAAATTGTCATGTTGGGCCCAAATTTGGCAAATGAGTTTCAATGCGGATAAATGTAAAGTACTACATGTCGGATACCTAAATGAGAAAGCAAACTATTCGATGAATGGCACTCCGCTTAAGAATGTAAACAGAGAAACTGATCTGGGAGTAACAATATCGAGTAACCTAAAACCGAGTCAACAATGTTCAGAAGTTGTTAAGAAGGCAAACAAAATAATTGGCTTTATAGGCAGGTCATTTGAGCATAAATCCAAAGAAGTTATCCTAACCCTTTACAATTCCTTAGTCCGCCCTCTTCTGGAATACTGCGTTCAATCCTGGTGCCCTTATTACCAAAAAGATATAAACAAGCTAGAACGAGTTCAACGTAGAGTTACCAAAGTGATACCTAGCCTAAAGAACAAACCATACGAAGAGCGTCTTAGAGAATTAAATCTATTTCCTTTAACCCAGCGCAGATTAAGAGGCGACTTAATTCAAGTGTTCAAAATCATCAAAGGCATCGACAATATGAACTGTAGTAAGTACTTCACTATCGACCAATCTAATTACACGCGGGGAAACAGTTGCAAAATTATTGGTAAATCTTTTAACTCGCACGAATCTAAGAATTTCTTCTTCAATCGAGTTGTCAACTTGTGGAATGGGCTTCCCCGAGACGTTATAGACTGCAGCACCGTTGATTCATTTAAATTCCGCCTAGACAAATATCTCGCATCAAACCCGCGACTGACTGCGTTTGTAAATGAATAACTTTATCCTCCCCTCAGTTACTAACCCATCTGTCCCCTACTAACTTCCTAGTCCTGCCACGTTAGTGGCAGGGCAGTAGTTCCCTTTCCAATGTTCCCTTACCCACTCTAAACCACTGTTTGGACACTTGATCCTCAGTGTTTTGGAGGACAAGCAACCTAGAAGGGTCACTAGATCTGTTGTTGCTTGATTTCCTTTGTACTCCTTTGTACAGGCATAGTAAGAGGTAGTAAACAATGTATACACACACAGGCATAGTAAGAGGTAGTAAACAATGTATACACACACACACAGGCATAGTAAGAGGTAGTAAACAATGTATACACACACAGGCATAGTAAGAGGTAGTAAACAATGTATACACACACAGGCATAGTAAGAGGTAGTAAACAATGTATACACACACACACAGGCATAGTAAGAGGTAGTAAATAATGTATACACACACAGGCATAGTAAGAGGTAGTAAACAATGTATACACACACAGGCATAGTAAGAGGTAGTAAACAATGTATACACACACACACAGGCATAGTAAGAGGTAGTAAACAATGTATACACACACAGGCATAGTAAGAGGTAGTAAACAATGTATACACACACAGGCATAGTAAGAAGTAGTAAACAATGTATACACACACAGGCATAGTAAGAGGTAGTAAACAATGTATACACACACAGGTATAGTAAGAGGTAGTAAACAATGTATACACACACAGGCATAGTAACAGGTAGTAAACAATGTATACACACACAGGCATAGTAAGAGGTAGTAAACAATGTATACACACACAGGCAGAGTAAGAGGTAGTAAACAATGTATACACACACAGGCATAGTAAGAGGTAGTAAACAATGTATACACACACACACACACACAGGCATATTAAGAGGTAGTAAACAATGCATACACACACACACAGGCATAGTAAGAGGTAGTAAACAATGTATACACACAGGCATAGTAAGAGGTAGTAAACAATGTATACACACACACACAGGCATAGTAAGAGGTAGTAAACAATGTATACACACACAGGCATAGTAAGAGGCAGTAAACAATGTATACACACACACACAGGCATATTAAGAGGTAGTAAACAATGTATACACACACACACACAGGCATAGTAAGAGGTATTAAACAATGTATACACACACACAGGCATAGTAAGAGGTAGTAAACAATATATACACACACACAGAGGCATAGTAAGAGGTAGTAAACAATGTATACACACACAGGCATAGTAAGAGGTAGTATACAATGTATACACACACAGGCATAGTAAGAGGTAGTAAACAATGTATACACACACAGGCATAGTAAGAGGTAGTAAACAATGTATACACACACACAGGCATAGTAAGAGGTAGTAAACAATGTATACACACACAGGCATAGTAAGAGATAGTAAACAATGTATACACACACACAGGCATAGTAAGAGGTAGTAAACAATGTATACACACACAGGCATAGTAAGAGGTAGTAAACAATGTATACACACACACACAGGCATAGTAAGAGGTAGTAAACAATGTATACACACACAGGCATAGTAAGAGGTAGTAAACAATGTATACACACACAGGCATAGTAAGAGGTAGTAAACAATGTATACACACACACAGGCATAGTAAGAGGTAGTAAATAATGTATACACGCACAGGCATAGTAAGAGGTAGTAAACAATGTATACACACACAGGCATAGTAAGAGGTAGTAAACAATGTATACACACACACACAGGCATAATAAGAGGTAGTAAACAATGTATACACACACAGGCATAGTAAGAGGTAGTAAACAATGTATACACACACAGGCATAGTAAGAAGTAGTAACAATGTACACACACAGGCATAGTAAGAGGTAGTAAACAATGTATACACACACAGGCATAGTAAGAGGTAGTAAACAATGTATACACACACAGGCATAGTAAGAGGTAGTAAACAATGTATACACACACAGGCATAGTAAGAGGTAGTAAACAATGTATACACACACAGGCATAGTAAGAGGTAGTAAACAATGTATACACACACAGGCATAGTAAGAGGTAGTAAACAATGTATACACACACAGGCATAGTAAGAGGTAGTAAACAATGTATACACACACAGGCATAGTAAGAGGTAGTAAACAATGTATACACACACACACACACACACAGGCATATTAAGAGGTAGTAAACAATGTATACACACACACACAGGCATAGTAAGAGGTAGTAAACAATGTATACACACACAGGCATAGTAAGAGATAGTAAACAATGTATACACACACACAGGCATAGTAAGAGGTAGTAAAGAATGTATACGCACACACAGGCATAGTAAGAGGTAGTAAACAATGAGTACACACACAGGCATAGTAAGAGGTAGTAAACAATGTATACACACACACACAGGCATAGTAAGAGGTAGTAAACAATGTATACACACACACACAGGCATAGTAAGAGGTAGTAATTAGCAATGTATACACACACACACAGGCATAGTAAGAGGTAGTAAACAATGTATACACACACACACAGGCATAGTAAGAGGTAGTATACAATGTATACACACACACACAGGCATAGTAAGAGGTAGTAAACAATGTATACACACACACACAGGCATAGTAAGAGGTAGTAAACAATGTAGACGCTCAGTATGGACTAGGCCTGCAGTGTTATTCACTATTCTGTTCAAAAGAGGCAACAATTCAGGACATATTCGGAATGAGAGCCGCATAAGCAGAACAAACAATATATAGGAACTATATTACATATTGTTGTGGGTTTCCATAGCCACAGATTTAAAGAACAAGACTAGTAACAATTATTATATTGAAATAATTTAGTAAAAATACATTCTATTGCCATTCTTGACTTTGCTAATAGAAATCTCTCTCTCTCTCTCACTCTCTCTCTCTCTCTCTCTCCTCTCTTCCGAGCCGCCAATCAGGTCATTGCTAGCGGCCACTGACTCGCGAGTCGCGCAATGAAGATCACTGAACTAGGGTGCAACTCCTGACCAGACAAAGGCCATGGTATATATACCGGAGACTCAACATGGTAGGTCAGTCGCTGAGACAACACCAGATCCTCTTGAAGGTTGATCATAGTACTCAGGTAGGTTCTTACCATTTTTAGACTGGCATACAAGCTCAGTTTGACCTGTCACCTCTCGGTATCACACAAACCTAACTGCAAAAATCAAGACTGGCACATACGTTCAGTTCGGCCTGTCAAGACTTTGTATCATATTGCAAATATCATGAGTGTAATGTTAAACAGTAGACTATAACAACATTTATATGGATAATAAGTGTGTGAAACGTGTTTCAAGTTACAATTCAATCACATATTTAAAGGAATTGGAAAACATTTATTATTCTAATTAACATTGTGGTCTATTATGAACACCAAAACAGTGGAAGATTCTATAATATAATCAGATTAATATGCTTCAATTGCGTACACATTTGGTTACAGTTTGGCGTTGTATTCTGCAGACACAATGTTTACAGATCAGAGTTAAGTATATATCATGTAAACTTTCTGGCGTCCATAATCCCTCCCTAACCTAAACAATAATCATCTAATGATAGCCAGAATACATAGGAGAAGTATGACCGCAAATAGTGAAAGGGTTACTCGTAGTTTGGAGAGTGAGAACTAAGGTATAATTGTACAAAGGCCTCATCAGTAACCTGTTATCCTCAATTTTAATCTGATTTTTGTTTTGCACTGGTATTGGTAACTTAATTTAAATAGATTATTATACCCTGTTCCAAATAGGTAGGTCAGCAATCGTGAACCCTAACCTCTGTAACTCAAAAAGGGCTAGAACACAATATGGGCTGTACATTTTCACACCTATTCCCTGGCTGACCCTTCCCAAATGGTAGATGTATTATGTCGATTACTCTAGTCGTTTGTGAGTTATAGAGATAAATATTCAAGAGTATTGACCTACCTATTTGGACCATGGCATAGTTAGATACCTGCCACGATTCGTCTTTAACACCTTCTCTAGTGGCGACGTTTTCTAATTTTATTCTAGCTATACTTAGACGATTATGTGCAGTTTAAGCAGGAACTGTAGTAGTAAAAAGAGATAAGTGAGATAGTTCGAAGCCTGATAAATGCTGGAAGCCTTACATAATTGAATACAATCGTCTAATTGTAGCCAACATGAAGTTTAAAGGATGACACAGGTATTGAAACGGTTAAGATTGCTTTCGAAAGTTGTCATATCAAAATTACCGTAAATACATTGGGGGAAAAAACACTCTTGCATAATCTCCATTAACCCCTTGATAACGATCATACCTTTTGTTCACATATTATTCTGGCTAAAACTAGATGATTTATGCAGTTTAAGCAGCACCCATGTTATTCATAGGGTTTATTTGAATGGTTACTGTCACTATTTTCTTTAGCTTGCGATATACGTATTAAAATAGGTATTTGCTATCTCAATAAACGATTTGAAAAAACGTAGGCCTTTCTTATTCTGCTTAAAATCGAATAATTTTAGCCAATATTGAAAACACAGTCATCGCGCTGAAGGGGTAAGGGACAGTGCAATACGCCTAAGAGGTAGACTACCATTAGAATAAAGCCGGTGTCACACGAGCGCTTTTTACGGATATTTCCGATGGGCAAGTATTTTGGTCGTAATATTATGAGGCTGTCTCACATTGGATTTAGAAACTAAATTTGAGGTAGATTGTGTTAGGTGGTTGAGTTTTGATACCGCTGAATGGGAGGAAGACCGTTTTTCTGGACCCCCTTCTCCCTAATGTTTAGCCCCACTAGTTTTGAGATTATAATACGTTCGGCCCATTAGTTTGGCGATTTGAACACCTTTCGCCCCATTTCGTTGTCAATGTTAAGACCTTTCGTGCCATTTAGTGTCGATTATTTCCTGGCGAGTGATAGCGAGCCTGCAATTTTAAGAGGAACCGGCCTTCAGCCGGGCATTTTTCTACTGAAAAATGTACAAATTTATCTTGAAGGTGGGTCTAGGGGGTGTTTTTCTAAGCTTGATGGAGGTCTAGGGAGGAAACAAACGGTAGTCTCCCCTTAAATTTTGAAGCTGCCATACTACTGTACAATTGCTCGCAAACAATGACGGAAATGCGCTCGTGTGACACTGCCTTAAGGGGGGTCACCGGCTTTTCTATATCTTTCTCTCTTTCCCTGGCTTGTATCAATTCGGCTCCATTTAG
Source organism: Paralithodes platypus (assembly GCA_032716605.1). Lineage (NCBI taxonomy): Eukaryota > Metazoa > Arthropoda > Malacostraca > Decapoda > Lithodidae > Paralithodes > Paralithodes platypus. Next base: position 35,028,464 of record CM064546.1, read on the forward strand.
CCAACTGTTTTAAGACGTTTATCCCCATCAAGGTGTTGATTTTTTTCTGGCGAGCGACAGCGAGCCAGCATTGTATAGAGAAATCCGGCTTCGCCGGAGACATTTTTCTATCGAAAAATTTACAAATTTAGCTTACTGTCAAAACAAAAAATATATATGCTGGGTCGCTACCGCTCGCCAGGAAAATATTGACACCTGGATGGGGGTAAAAGTCTTAAAAAAGTTCGCTGAATGGGATCGAATGGATACTAGCCAAAGAGAGAGAGGGAGTGAAAGAGAAAAAAAGCGAGGTGGGCTCACTTAACCCCTTCTGTACCGCGACGTCTTTCTAGCTATATTCTAGCTATATATACACGATTGTGTGCAGTTTAAGAAGGTTCTGTGGTATTAAAAAGGGTTAAGTGAAATAGTTCGAAGTCTGTAAATTGCTAGAGGCACTTTTTAAACTCACTAATATCGTCTAATAGTAGCCAGAATAAATTTAAAAAGACGTCACCGGTACAGAAGGGGTTAAAGATAAACAATAAACATGGGATCAAGCTACATTAACAATTCCTTATGATACTGTAATAAAACAAGCACTTTGTTTAACCCCTTTCAGTACCGGGGACATCTTATTAATTAGTTATTGTCAACTATTAGGAGAATGTATTCAGCTTAGGAAGGACGTCTACCAAATATTCCTTTTAGCTATAATATATCCTTCACAGGCATCATACAATCCTCTAAATGTAGCTGAAATATTATTAAAAAGGCGTCACCTGTACTGAACAGGCTGAAGTATGTGTACTACGAGGCAATGTACACATTTGTTTTGTATTTATTTAAAATATGTATTTATTATTATTTTGGTTTTCATATTTAATGTTTATATTCATCAGGGCTGGTCCTATCCATACTGAAGTATAACATCTTCTACCCAACCTTAGCCGTTTCTGTTTGTCGCTTTTATTGTCCTACTTGTTTTTGTGTCTTTGGGCAGGAGTGTAGGAATCCTTCTCCCCTTGTAACATTCACCTACTCGACGAGACAATGAGAGTAGCGAGGGAACGCGAAAGTGATCCCGGACCTTCAATAATTGGAACTGTAAATATTGTTTCTGTTCTGGCGCTGTCTCTAGTCACCCACCCCCGGTTATGGGGTATGCGCCTGAGTATAAACATTCATACATATTCGTGATGTGAGAGGGTAAACCAGACCAGATGGCTGTAGTAAAATAGGAAAGAAGAGTAATTGGACAGAGGAAGAACAAGCTGAGAAGTGAGAAGTACAATAGAAGACTGAAAGGAGGCCGGAAAGACAAATATACACTGTAAAACTGAACACGTGATTGTTAAAAATAAAGAAAATAAATACTGATGCACGTAAAACATGTTAACATTACTTAAGGGGGTAGTGCTTGTGTTTTGGTCTATATACTAATCTATTAATGTATCTTTGAGCTTCCTCGCTAGACCTCCATCAAACTTTAACAAACCACCCCTAGACCCCCTTTCAAGATGAATGTGTACATTTTTGGGGTAGAAAAATGTCCTGGCCGACACCTTTTATATTTACCGGCTCGTTATTGTTCAGTAGATTTTAATCGACACCTAAATGGCAAGAAATGTCTTGATATTGACAAATACATGAAGGGAAAGGTGTCAAAATCGCCAAACTAACGGAAAGAACGTCTTAAAACCTCAAAATTAATATGCTAAACATAAGGAAGAAGGGGGGTCCAGAAAACAAACTACTTCCCCCTTACCGTGGTCCAATGTGAATAGATAAACCGAAGAACACTGTTTATGCTTACCATTTTTGTTGCGATTAAGGGGAGACATGCCGTTTTTCTGGACCCCCTTCTCCCTAATGTTTAGCCCCACTAGTTTTGAGATTTTAAGAAGTTGGTTCCATTAGTTTGGGGATTGTATGACCTTTCACCCCATTTCTTTGTCAATATTAGGACCCTTCGTGCCATTTAGGTGTCGAATTTTTCCTTTCGAGCGAAAGCGACCCTGTAATTTTAGGAGGACCTGGACATTTTTCTACCGAAAAATGTACAAATATATCTTGAAGGGGGGTCTAGGGGGTGTTTTTCTAAGCTTGATGGAGGTCTAGGGAGGAAACTAAAAATATTTATGAATAAATGAATTAATAGACCAAACAAACAGCCACTGTCCCCTTAAGTGCTTAAACCATTCATTACCGATGACGTCTTTTAAATATTAGTCATGTTATACTTAGATGATTTTTTGCAGTTTAAGAAGGATCTGAGGTAGTAAAAGGGGTAACTGAGATAGTTCGAAGTCTGTTAATTGCTGGAGACATTTTTAAATTGAATATAATGGTCTAATATAGTTAACTGAACACCGGTACGGAAAGGGTTAACCCATTTAGTACCGGTGATGTCCTTTTAACTTTATTCTGGCTACTATTAGACCATTGTATTCAGTTTAAAAAGGGCCTCCAGCAACTAACAGGCTTCGAACTATCTCACTTAACCGATTTCACTACCACAGATCCGTCTTTAACTGCACAAAAACGTCTAAATATAGCTAGCATAAAGTTAAATAGACGTCGCCGATACAGACGGGGTTAAATGTTTACAGATTATTGTATGATGCTGTTGAGTGTGTTAGATAAACATGTTAATATTCATAACCTTCACACGTGTTATTATGATATATTTACAATGATTGCCCATTTTAGAACGTGAATTGTGTTAATGTCATAGTAAATAGTATAATTATGAAGAATAGTATATTGCTTTCGATATTATAGTAGAGGTCATATTTTATATGTTGTTTTATATTCATAGGCAATGCAGTGTCATCAGCAACGCGACTTCCAGTGCTATTTTCATTGGAGAAACATTATATGGATGAGAAAGTGTGGTATGCCGATGACTGACATTGCGAGACTGCTAAACATCAGTGTCTATAGATTACGAAAGTTGAAAAGGTTTTGGGAGAAAAGGGGCTTCCCACTACCCAAGATCACAAAACGGTTTTCATCGCTGACTAAAGAGTTAATTGCTCTGCACACGTATCTGACCTTACAAGCTAGAATCAAGAGAATGTATTATTATAAGACACTCTATGCTTTCTTACAAGATAAAATCAAGAGAATGTATTATGATAAAACACTCTATGCTATACAAAATGCCAGCTAAACGTGCTCAGGTCTTCTTACTCCTGTGCATCCCACAGGAAGAATGGCTCACTATCGTTCGCCAGGGAAAAAATCGACACCTAAATAGCACGAAAGGTCTCAATATTGACGAATAAATGGGGCGAAAGGTCTTAAAATCGATAAACTAATGGGGCAAACATCTTAACATCTGAAAACTAATGGTGTTAAACACGAGGGAGAAAGTGGTCCAGAAAACCGGCCCATCTCCCCTTAAGACATAGGATGATGAAAAGAAAGACTGGCATAGTTCTACAGTTTACTTGTTTGTAGAAGACTGGGAAAATTGGCTCAATCTTGTGTTATAGAATTGGACAAAATAGGGGTGGGAATGTGTTTGAAATGCAGGTGCCTTCCACTCTCGATAACGGAGGAAGTAAACAGTGAGAAAGCTTCTAAATATGCCATAATGGCAATCTGAAAGTAGATTATGGGAAAACAAATGTTTAAGAAACTTTGAATGAATTACAAAACTTTACAAATGCAAGAAATGAGAGCAATTGGACGATAGTTGGAGGGTTAAGTGCGGTCACCCTAGTTTGGGACAGATTGAATGAGAACAAGCTTCCAGCAAGAGGGAAAGAATTTAGAGGAAAAACAGAAGAGTTTGCCTATGCACGGAGTCAGCACTGAAGAACAGTTAAAGAGTACAACAGGAGGAACGCCATCATTTATGTATGCCTTCTTAATATTAAACCCAAAAATGTCATCCTAGAAGAAATTAGGATATTAGGCATAAGTAAGTCAGAAGGGGAAGAAGAGTAAGTAATAGCACCGGAATAATCCAAAGTGGAGTTTTTAGCGAAATCGTGAGCGAAAATGTCATCCTAAAACAATTAAATAATACAGATATCACCAAGTATAACTCTTTCAGTATTCGATGATTTGTTTTGTTTTTACTTTTTTCTGGCTAGCCTTAGGCGACATAACTCAATTTCGATTTGCCCGTCTAAAACCAAAAAGGGTAAATCACACTTAACACTAACTTTCAAATTTCTTCTTAAACTGAAAACAATCTAAAAATGTACAAAACAGAATTTGTCTCGGTAAACTGAAAGCTAACTAATACGAATTGCTCATTAGATAGGGTTAACTGTGACTTATGGTTGAATTTATCAACAAATGTTTATGTTAACCTTATATAAATTTAATAAATAATACGAAGAGTTCATTTAACTATTTCATTATGATGACGTGATATTCGTCTTATTCTAGTTACCATTAGACGATTTTCTTAAGCTTGTAGTCTACCACTGTGACACAAACAGGCATCTTATATCTCAATAAACCATCTGAATATTATAGGTCCTCTTTAAACTGTATCTCTTCTAAGATTAGACAAAATATATAGTAAAAAGGGTGTCATCGTGCTGAATGAGTTAAAGTGGCATTACACAATGGCATGTATGTTCTGATATTTGGTTGGGAGTATTATATAACATATATAATTGCCAATTAAAAGGTTTTTCTTTGATCATTGCTACTTCCATCTTAGCGTTGATTTAGTGTTTGTAAATCTGATATCAAGAACAAACATCTTGATAAACGTTTGAAGATTTCATAACTGAAAGACTTAAACTATCTGGGTATACCTTAGTAAGATCTTTCACGTTATTTAAATATATAACCGTTGCCGTATTACACTTGTGTCAATGTTGAATTTCCAACCCTTCCGTGATGTAATGATTAAAAAATAGTCTCTTACTGTACATGCTTAGTTTAAATCATATAAACGTTGTCTAAATAATGAAAACACCACTTGAGGAGGTGCCATTTTGTGTTTGTCTTGTAGATAGCTTTAACGAAACATTGGACTCCTCCTCAAATGTTATTTGTATCGATTCTGTCAACTTTCTGGAGTTCATAATTTATTAACTGTACTGTATGTCTATATTTATGAATTGTATACAGTATTAATATAAATATTGGCTGTACCAGACAATAACCTTGCCCTTTTTTGTGCCTTTCATCTTTCAGAGTGTATGTCTATTATATTACTTTTGAAATACATTAGAGAAGGATAACATTGTAAATTATTATCACAGAGCAAACATTACCTGCTTCAGTATACGATAACATATATCTATCTATCTATCTATTGCCTGACACCGTGATCCCCGAAGGTGTGGCCACGAACGAATCGCCCCCATGCACCTCTGTCCCCAGTCAGTCGACGCCCCTACTTCCAACCAGCACCACCTTCATTCATATACTTCCCCACTCCATCCTTCCACCTCTCCTTCGGTGCACATCTCCCTCTCTGTCCTTCCACCTCACTCTCGTACACCCTCTTAGTCATTCTCTTGCTTTTCATACGTTCCATATGGCCGAACCACCTCAAGTTGTTCCTTTTCGCACTTTCCAGCACATCTCCCTCTACACCACACCCCCTTCTTACTTCCTCATTCGTCTGTCTATCCCTCCATGTAACTCTGCACGCACTTCTCAAGTAACTCATTTCCACCGCTCTCACTCTTGGTCTGAGTCTCTTCCCAAACGTCCATGCTTCGCTTCCGTAAGTTAGTGTCGGGATTACCACACTGTCATGCAAGGACTTCTTTACTTCCATACTGACCACCCTATTTCTTGTTACTGCTTTCAATGTTCCTACAACCCTCTTCCCCTGTTGCACCCTTTCCTGTACTTCTTCATCCATAGTCCAATCTCTACTCAGCACACTGCCCAGATACTTAAATAAGCTGACGATTTCCATAGCCTGACCGTTCAACTTCACCTCACACTCTGTGACTTCACCCCTTTCGAAGACCATAACCTTGCTCTTCCCCGCATTTACCTTCAAATTCCGTTTTTCGCACACTGTTCTAAACTCATTTACCAGACCCTGCAACTCCCATTCATTATCGCTCATCAGAACTGTATCATCCGCAAACAGCAGTATAGGCAGCTTCCACTCATTTCCCTCCCTTTTCAGCGATACACCAACATCCACTGCTCTTCCTAGTATTTCTTTCATGACCATATATACAGTAAACAACCACAGGGACATCATACACCCCTGTTTCAACCCATCATTCAAGTCAAAGAACACGGGTTCGGAGCCACTTTATAAGATTCAAAATTACATTAAAGAAAAAGCTGTTTTGTAACCAACGTTACAACCCATAAAGCCCAGTTATCCTCATATGAGGACGCATGGAGGTTACATCAAGCAGCCTGGGCTTCATAAGAAATGGAGCTCTTTTTCAAGCATTAAGGGAAGTATTTGTTTTTTTATTCTGGACTCCTTCTCCTTCATGTTTAAGCCAATGAGTTATGATATTTTTAAGACAGTCACCCCATTAGTTTGGCGATTTTAAGACTTTTCGCCATATCTATGTGTAGATTTTATAGATAGTGACAATGTAATTTAGGATGGGACATTGTTTTTTACCGAAAAATGTACAAATTTATCTTGAGGGTATTTTTATAAGCTTACTAGAGGTCTAGGGAGCAAACGAAAATAAATATATATACCGGAATTAATATAAAACAAACACCTAAATAATATACAGTAATGTCCCCGTAAACCTTGGGCAAGACAACTTTATTGTCAGGGATGGCAGTATGTGCAACACACACCAAAACATGCTCACGCTCGGTGTGTCCTCTAACGTTGTGTCGCCAGCACAGCTAATGAACAAATGTTGTGCATCCAAAGCCTTGCACGCAACCAGATTACAGTGACATAAGAATGGTTATAACAATGGTGAAATACATCATTATGCGTGACATTATTACAATAATTTTGATAACAGAAATAGTGACTAGAATCACCTACCAAAAGTAATGGGTGTTGCGAATTGTGATGGGAGTTGCAAGTAGTTACAAACCAAAATCATGGTGTGTGAAGTAGTTTGGACATGGTCTAACGTGACATGATTCTTGCTACATAAATACTTATCTTCATCACATCCTTATAGAATAATCACTTGCTGTAATTAGTTTTAGTCTTCAACATTCTCAAAATGAAGGTTTGTGCTACATTTAGACTATTTTGTATACCACTTAGGCTAATCCATTTTTTTTTTTTTTTTTTTTTAAGAGACAATGAACTGAGGAAGGAAAAAACCAGATAAAACAAAAGGGTCCATGTGCCTAAAGGCATCCTCCATTCATAAAATGTTTGTAACAACTGGATTTACACAAATGTAGATTGTAAGTTTGTGGAAAGCAACTCGAGGGAAGTGAATTCCAAAGAGTAGTAGCTCTGGGGATAAATGAATTTTGATAAGCAGAAGTTCTGCATTGTGGAGGAGAAAGTGTAAATTCATGGGCGCTCTCAGCTGCCCTAGTTCTACGGGGAAAGATGTGGAGAGGCGGCACAATTGAAGCAAGTTCCTCGGAACAATTGCTGTGAAAATACCTGTAGAATAATGCAAGGGATGCAACGTTTCTTCGTATGGATAATGTAGGAAGGTCCTGTGTGATTGCAGGGTTATTGATTAATCTAATAGCTTTATTTTGAATGTTGTCCAACTGCCTCATTGCAACCACTCCACTCCCACCCCACAGAGGTGAACAGTAATCCATCTGAGAACGCACATGACTTTTATATTACGGCCAACTGCTCGTCAGTGAAGAATTCTCGAACTCTGTACAGGAGTCCCAGTTTTTTAGAGGCATTCTTAGCAATGCTTGTAACAAAATGTGTCCAGCTCAAGTTAGTAGTTAATGTTACACCGAGAATGTCAATACTAGGGGAAGTGGGAATATTTACATCATTACAAAATATATGGGAGTCAGTGAGATTCTGTCAGTTAGAAAATTGAATGTACTTGGTTTTCTGTGCATTAAAGGAAACTAGATTCTTTTGTCCCCATTCAGTAATTCTAGAAGGGTCCTGGTTCAGAGAAATTGCAGTGTTTATTTTTGAATTTATAAGATCGGGTTGGGTGAAAGAATTGGTAAATGTGAAGGAACTGTGGAGTGTTGCGTCATCTGCGTAGGAATGTATTGGATTATGAGTGGTAGATATGAGATCATTGATATGAATGAGGAACAGAGTTGGGCCCAAAACTGATCCCTGGGGAACACCAGCATTTATTGAGTGAAATTGAGAATAAAGGCCATCTACCATTACACATATTTTTCTGTTATGAAGATAAGAAGAAATTAGTGGATCTAATGATGCAAGGCCGTAGTGTGACATCTTCGACAATAAAGATTGATGCCAGACTCTATCAAATGCCTTTGATATATCCAGTGCTATTGTATGTGTTTCACCATGTTGGTCTGTAGCTTGGTTGATTTGATGCGTAAGAAGGCAAAGAATGTCTGCAGTTGATCGACATCGTCTAAAACCATATTGCCTATCACTGATTAATTTATTATTCTCAAGATGCTTAATTATGTGATTATTTAAAATAATTTCAAAGACTTTACCAAGAGTGGAAGTTATAGCTATTGGTCTGTAGTTTGATGGATCTGAAGAGGCACCTATTTTAGGAACTGGATAGATGTTTGCTTCTTTCCAGGGTACTGGGAAGCATGAGGTATGAGTACACAGACGGAAAAATGTTGCCAATACAGGAGCGAGCACCAAGGAGCAATTCTTAAGTACTATTGGAGGAATTTCATCTGGACCAGGAGCCTTATCTACTGAGAGATTCTGCAAAATAGTTTGGACATGTCTGGTGTGGATCTTAAGTGAGGGAATTTCAGGCGAATTAAAATTAAGTACAGGGACATCTTGATTTATTTCATCTAAGGTTGAGTTCGTGGAGAAAATATCCGCAAGAAGGTTAGCTTTACCTCGTGGGTCACTTACAAGATTGCCAGTCGGAGATTTTAATGGTGGAATGGATGAAGCAGTAGTGAAGTTGGATTTGAATGAGTTAAGAGTAGACCAAAATATTTTGTTATCATTTGGATTATTTAGAAGTTTATTTGCCTGCTTGTGGAGAAAGTTTGATTTAGTTAGGTTTAATACAGTTTTGGCATGATTTCTGATGTTTCTAAAGTAATTAAAGGGTTCATGTGTTTTTGATCTTGTGTATGCATTGTAGGCTATTGCTTTTTGTTCAGTTACTCTAGCACAATTATGGTCAAACCATTTAGGTGAATTAGATCTTTTACTGTACTTTTGATGAGGAATAAAAGTTTCTATTCCAATTTTTATAAAATCTTGTATGTGGCTCAAGGTGGAGTGTGCATCATTAGAAAAGAAAGAGGTCCAGGGAATATCAATAAAGAAACATTGAAGACCCTCCCAGTCTGCCCTATCGTAATGCCATTTAGTCACCAAAACAGGTTCAGAGTGGGAAGGTGTGGTAGGTGGTAGACAGGTGGCCTGTATCAGACAGTGATCAGAAGATCCAAGCGGGGACCTCACTGTAACATCATAATTTTCTGAATTGGTTGTTAAAAATAAGTCCAGTAGGTGGGAATTATGATTAGGATTATCTGGTACACAGGTGGGTTGGTTGACTAGTTGAGTGAGATTAAATGAGTCTGCAAATAGCTCACATTCAAGACCAGCATCATCAGTCCTGGCTGAATGAGTGAGCCATTCAACATTATGGACATTAAAATCACCCAACACAGTGATTTCAGAAGAAGCATTTAAGTTGAGGACACTGAGTTGTGAGGACAGAGAATCAAAAAGACTTTACTCTGGAGGAGTATTTGGGGAACGGTAGATGCAACATATGTATTTAAATTTACCAGCAGAAATTAATTTGTATATAGAATAATCAAAATAGGGACAATTGAAACTAGTAACCTCCTCCAGGGCAATTTCAGATTTTGCGAAGCAACATACACCTCCTTTAGGTCTGAAATTTTGGAGCAGTTGATAACCTGGAAAATTAAATCTAGACGTGTCAGATGTGGATGTTACTTGAGTCTCTGTCAAAAAAAGGAGAGTAGGGGATTCTGCTTGAAGAAATTGGTGTACAGAATTGATGTTAGAGTGAAGTCCCCTTATATTACTAAAGAAAAATTGTGGAGATATTAAGCAATAAATAACACAAAAATATGGCAAAAGTGCCGAAAATAACCCAGGAGGAGGGGCACCAATATTTATCCGCCCCACCATCACCACCACCCGGACCTAAAGGGTTAATGTTGACATTATCATAAAGTTTGTAGCTTAAAATTAAATAATATATCACCTTGAGACACACTAAATGGTAGGTAACTTTTAAACAAATTATGTTTGTCAGATTGTAATGATGTAACACGGCATAATAAAGATATTCAAAAATATAAATCTTATATATTAAACTTTCCTTAGGTACATAACTTCACTTTTGAATTTCTTCATTATATACACACTTTGCGGAAATAGCATAATTATACGAAGCTCTGTTACAGATACTTATTCTGGCAGCTGTACAAGAATAAGTTACCAGATTACACAGTAAAAACTGCATCCAGGAAATAAGGCTTAAACTATATAATTATATATATATATACGGTATATATATATATATATATATCCTCGTACCTCTCGCAGAACCTTCAGCACTCCTGACGGCAACGATATGATAGCTCTCATCGAAACCCTGCCTCTAGTCGCCAATTCACCTCATCAAAACAGGTATTCTGGACGACCACATCATGGACCTCCACTTCCACTCTTGGCAGAGTACAGAATCCCCAATACCCCCGAGCTTTATCCCCCTAATGTGTCTGATGGTGGAAGCCTCTAGGCCTTGCTTTACGCTCACATCGAACCGGAGCACGGGATGGTAAAAGAAGGAAGTCAATATCGTTGATTGGCCAACCCTGACCTTAGCCACGTTCCACCAAACACAACGTGACATGATCGGTCCACTGGAGCCCCAGCAGAAAGAACGTGATCCGGGACAGGGGTATACAAGGCTTGACATCAGAGACACACTCACCACAAGCTATCACCCTGCCCGCTCCACTTCCTTCCAACTAACTCAACAATCCCATTTCCAAGATACTAGACACAATTTAAGGTACCACTGATTTTACTAAAGACAATCTTTTGCTGTGGTTATTGTATAATATATATATACAGTATGTATCGAGTGCCTCCCCCAGAGTTGAAAGAGTGACAGGGCCAAAATCAAGGGGTGTTTGAGCCAAAATGCCTGGACACACGGAGTTTGACATCAGAGACACACACTCACCACAAGCTATCACCCTACCCGCTCTCCTTCCTTCCAACTAACTCAACAATCCCATTTCCAAGATACTAGACACGATTTAAGGTACCACTGACTATACTAAAGACAATCTTTTGCTGTAGTTACTGTATATATTGTCACTCCCAAATGAGTTTGTAGCCTATATAATTTGTGAGTGAGTTATTATAGTTGCAAGGCCTGTTGTGGGAGGGGACCCTGTGTGAGGCTAGTAGCTAGCTAGCCCTCGTGGCTAGCTGGACGGCGCCTGTAGTCTGTGTGGCCGGTTGGCTATTACTATAATTAATTAGTTTATTTAGCCTTTGTGCAATTATTTCGTCTATCAAAAGTTTACACAATGTTGTCTTATGTTTTACTTGATTACTCTGTATTGATAGTGAGAGCCCAGACTGCCTAGTTAATTGTATGTTCTGGTGGTGCCTGGTGCTCCCCCTTCTCTCCCTCGTCTGGTCGTGGGAACCAGAGCGAGTGAAGGAGCTTTACTCCTGTCCCGTCCCTTGATAGAGCAACATCCTGGTCTGTCGGTGTTGGCTTGCTTCGCGTTTTTTCCCATGAATACCGCATATTTCTTTTTGTTCGTTAGTTGATTGGAGCATAGCAGGGGCTGGAGTCATATTGAGCATATTGTTTTATTTTATCATCTTTAGTTTACTATAAATTACTGCTTTCACTTCTCATTTGGCAATTTTTAGATATAAGCTTCACCCTGTTCTTCCGTGCATTCTTTCCCATTGTTTAACTGCATTGCCTATTGATATTACATGTATATTTCTCCTTCATTATTGAAGTTGACATTCACAGTGGTTTGGAGGTATGCTCAAGGGTAACATATCCCCATCCTACTGGTATGTCAACTCTTGTGTTCCATGTCCTAGGTTAGTGCTCCAGACTCTCCCCCATGTTTCGGCTTAATATTATTCCTAATTCCTAAGCGATTGGGCATACTATGAAGTGTCTGGGAGTCTGGCAGCGTTATGTTTCCTCAGTTAGGTGCAGTCTAGAAGAGAAGGACTCTTAAATATTATACGCATTATCTACCAGACTCGGGGGCAATCGATATTTTTTGTGTCTCCTTGTTGCTGCTTTAACCCGGGAACTGCAGGAAGACTCTTAAGAGTTGCCCCGGTGGACTGTGGGAAGACTCTTAAGAGCAAGGCTTTTGAACACGCACCAAAACCGCGGGTTTATAGGCAGGCGGCTACAAATTGGTGTGGGTATAGTACTACATGTCAACTCTCGATACCACCCCGCCACACGCTCGCCCCGCACTCGTGCAAGCGCCACCGCGCCAGAACCCAAGCACTAGTCATGGAGCCCACACGTCCCTCTCGCACACACCCTGATGACACAACCAGCCCTCCTTCTGGTGGTGTCAGCCGCCGTGGAAAGCAGAGGGTGGCTACCAGAAACCCTAGCTACCAGTACGACACGCCATTCAGCTCGGAGGACGAAGCACCAGCACCAAAAGCACGTAAAACATATGCAAGCAAGGCAATTGCATAGAGGTCATTGGCCTTTGGGGACACTGCCACCACGACCCAGGCCACTGCAACAACCACTACCACCACCACTGCCACCCCTGCCACCCCTGCCACCAGTACCACCGACGCAGGAGGCCGCCCTAGGGCTGCAGAACCTGCGGGGGCAGGCATAATCAAAGGCACGGGCGTAGGGAAGAAAACCTGTACGCCTGCCACAGTGACCCTGCCACCACCACCACCACCAGCCGCCCCTTGCCTGGCTGTCCCTGCTGCCCCTGCCACCCCTGCTGCCCCTGCCGCCCCTGCTGCCCCTGCCCAAGGAAAAGGGAAGGGGAAGGGGAAGGGGAAAGGGAGAGGGAAAGCGACTGCTGGCCCTGCCGGCCCTGCTGTCCCTGCCGGCCCTGCTGTCCCTGCCGGCCCTGCTGCCCCTGCTGCCCCTGCCCAAGGAAGAGGGAAAGGGAAAGGGAAAAGGGCGACAGGCACCACCATCATCTTGCCTGCCTCCAGGCGCACTGCACCACGCACCACTGCCGCCCCTGCCGACGCCGCCCCTGCCGACGCCCCTGCCGGCCCTTCTGCCCCTGCCCCTGCCCATAAGACGCCCCTACGTGCTAGAGTGAGCAGACAAAATCTGACACCATCCAAGTACGCCGCCCTGCTGTTTGGGGGTGATTCGCAGGGCATTGGCAGCCCTGCGGGTTTCGACGACGACGCCCTAGCACGGGACCAAGGGTGGGGTGATTTGGGAGTGGACAGTGGAAGTGAGTCAGACGTCGGTGATGAGAATGAAGAAGGGTGTCTGTCTAGTGAAGAGGAGGGTGATGATGATGCTGTGTTGTATCGCGAACATGACAGCGATATTTCAGACGCAGAAGTAGACGGAGATGACATTCCGATCCCTGGCATGCCTTCGTTTGAGTGGTCTGACGGGGTCAATTTTGTGCCTGACGTGCCCCAGTTCAATCCTGGGACGTCAGGTACAACTGATGACTGGCCCTGTGACGATAACGCAAACGAAAGCGACTTCTTCCTCGCTTTTTTCGATTTGGAGGTAATGACTTACATCGTTGCCCAAACAAACGCCTACTACAGGTGGGTGTTTGGCAAATTGAACGTCATTTCTCCAAAAGCGAGAATACGAGGGTGGGTGGATACGACTGTGGAAGAATTCATGACGTTTTTTGCCTTGTTGTTCCTCATGCCTCTTTGCAAGAAGCATGTGTTGCAACACTACTGGAAGCACGACCCTCTCATCGCCACCCCAACTTTCAATAAGTTCATGACTCGTGACAGATTTTTGTTGTTGCTAAGATTTATGCACTTTGCAGACAACGAAAATCCTAACAGGATTGACAGGATATGGAAAGTTCGGGATGTGTTCACCATGTTGTTGGAGAGGTATAGGAAATACTTTTACCCCTTCCTCAATTTGGTGATTGATGAGTCGCTCGTGCTCTTCAAAGGACGTCTTGTTTTCAAGCAGTATATCCCCTTGAAAAGGCATAGGTTCGGAATCAAGCTCTTCGTGTTGTGCGACTGTGAAACTGGAATAGTGCTTGACATGATCGTGTATACAGGAACAGACATTGACGTACCGAAAGCCGCTCCCGGTGACCCCATTGGCATGTCAGGTGCCATCGTCAGGGAAATGTTGGCACCTTACCTGGGCAAAGGCCACATCATCTACACTGACAACTGATATACTTCTCCTGCTCTCTGCCAGTTTCTTCATGACAACCAAACGGGGTCATGTGGGACTGTCAGAAAGACAAGAAAGTTTATGCCAAAGTTCACAGGTGATGTCATTCCTCTGTCAGATGCCTCCTCCAGTGACACACCTTCTGAAGACGAACTGGCCAAGGAACACCGCGAGAGGCATGTCCGAAGAAGGCGACGAAAGGGGCAGATGTACAAGCAACTTGAAAAGTCCGGGAAAGTGGTAGCCCTGAAGTGGAAGGACAAAATAGACGTCCACCTGCTATCCACAGTCCACACAGGTGCCCAGATGGACTCTGGTAAAATCCACTACCGAACCAGGAAGACCATCTATAAGCCCGACATGGTAGTGGACTACACAAAGAACATGCGCCTGGTGGACAAGTCTGACTGTCAACTGTCAGGCGTTGAGTGTCTGAGGAAGACTGTGAAGTGGTATCACAATCTCTTCCTCCACCTAGTTGACATCACGATGCTCAACGCCTACAACTTGTGGTTGGTGAAGAGAGAGATGGCCCCATACCAGAAGCTAAAATTCCGGGAGTTTGTGTACAACGTTGCATATCAACTCCTGGAGAAGTATGGCACCACCACTCACAGACGTACGGCATGGCTTGGGGATCACGTCCCTGACCGCATCCAGCTGGGGGTTGAAAGACACTACCCAACCAACACCGAGCTGGTTGGCACTCGTCACAGGCAGGTGCATTTCCACGTCTGCAGCACCAGTGTAAGGAAACCCCACGTAACCAAAAGAGTCACCTCAATGTGCGTCGAGTGCAAAGTTGCACTCTGCTTGGGTGACTGCTTCAGGGACTACCACATGTATAAAAACTACTGAGTGCCGCCCCCTGCCCTGCCCTGCCCTGGACTCGCCCCCTGTCCTGCCCTTGACTCGCGCCCTACCTTACCTGACCTGACCAAATTGATCACGCTACCTCATAATGTCACATATATATTATATAATGTATAAGTTCCAAAGATGTCCCTGTGATATAGCTTTTTACATTATATAATTGTATCTTTCATAATTTAGTTTATAAGTTTCAAAGATTTCCATGTAATATGCCTTCTTTTTTAGTATATCAATATATATGTTTGTTATAGCCTAAGTAATGTGTATATATTTTACAATCGAAATGACAATATACAAAAAAAAAATGAATTATCCCACCAATTTACATTTGTAAATTGATGGGATTATCAATTATATCATGCAAAGGTTTATAAAAGTTTGTCTCTGTCAAGAATTAGTAATTATATAACTTTATTCTGTCAAAAATTGGCCAAACACTCAGCAAAATTGCCCCTCTCAGTGTGACTCCAGTCATTATCACACGGTCAGTGGGTCAGTGACCTTCCCTCCCTCCATCCACAACACCTCTCTCTGTCTGAGTTTGGCTACCAACTAAATTTGTATAAATACAGCATGCATAAAATGCTCTTCACAAATACATTTGTATTGTATAATATTGTAAATAATAATGAATAATAACTGTGTGGGTGTCGAAAATTGCTCAACCATCTTTCTTATATCTCGCCTACGCCCTTACGCGCGTATATTGGATTATACATAGTCATGACTGTCATACAAATACTTGCAGTAGGTCTCGAATATACATTTAGATTGCATATTATTGGAAATAAATAAATATAAGTTTTCTGGTGGCAATCTACCCTTTCGCAAGTGTCAGGCGACACCAGTCTATATTTAGCTCTCTATCAAGAAAGGTTAACTGCTGATGTTTACTGACCACCCTCGTTCCTGGTCTATAATATAGTACTTTATTTACAGTCAATGGCCTACATATTTCTGTGGTACTTCACATGTGTCTAAAATGCAATGTCTGCTTGCATAAAAATGCAATTCTGAAAGCCATTTATACATACGACATACGCATGTCTCACTTTCTCTCTCTCTCCATTTCTGACTCACGTTATTGTAGACCTCTGGGTTGCAACGAACCCCAGACACCTGCTAGACATAAGGTTCAAAATCCCAAGACATCCATACGCCTGGGGCGCCTCCACAATTATCACACAGCTGCGTATGTTTCTTGATAGCTGCGTATGTTTCTCCCTGCCTTCACTCTCTCCACGACTCACTCCCTGCCTCCCTCCCACCCACCCACCCCCACCCACCCTTTTAGGCTTCCATCTGCTTGAAACTCCTTGATAATGTGCGTAAATATCGCATGAATTGGTCTATATGCGGTATATATATTGTTATATGGGACGTCTATATACGTACAAGTTTGTGTTATAGCATGACAGTGCTCTAAGTACGAGATATACGTGATATTTATGGCGCAACACACCCACTCCCCCTTCCATTCCCAGCACAACTCAATCACACCTTGGTTCACGCATAGAAACTCATTGATAATGTGCGTAAATATCGCATGAATTGGTCTATATGCGGTATATATATTGTTATATGGGACGTCTACAAACGTACAAGTCTGTATTATAGCATGACAGTGCTCTAAGTACGAGATATACGTCATATTATAGCGCAAACCACACTCTCATCTCATAAAATTCCGCCAAACCTCCAACCCGTCTTCATTCCCGCCTAAAAATTAATTGATAATTCCCTTATATATTGCAATTTTTGGTCACTATGAGGCATATTCATTGTTATATGGGTGGCCTACACACATATACGTACTCTACATAGCCTAAAAGGGATAAAAAAAGGAGATATACGTGATATTACGCGGTAACCCACCCCCTCCTCCCTCAGGTTCTATCCCCTGGGCGCGTGAAAATTCGGCCGGGAAATCTC
Source organism: Paralithodes platypus (assembly GCA_032716605.1). Lineage (NCBI taxonomy): Eukaryota > Metazoa > Arthropoda > Malacostraca > Decapoda > Lithodidae > Paralithodes > Paralithodes platypus. The sequence goes on from CM064546.1 coordinate 35,045,737, forward strand.
ACCGCTCGATGACAATCTAGCCGCGAGGTGCCATTCGCTCCACATTTTTCAACTACGGACCGTTCCCCCACCCCCCCCAGAAATTTTTTGGGGGGTCAAATATATATGGGCCGATGCACACAAACATTCCCTACACGCTGATGTACTTTTTATCGAAAATGGCAATGGGTCCCAAAATCATCATACATGCGCAGTGCGCACAGTATGTACCTGTAAAAAAAAAACTGTGCACCGCAGAGAGGTTAATAGAGCCAAGAGGAAGATAACCATTTTTCCTAGAGAACCTGCGTGTCTTGGTGTTTGAGTCAGATATTAAGAGCGTATCTGTTGCAGGGTGAGGGTGCTGGGGGTTAGGCTATTTGAGCATCTGTTTTCCCCCAGCCTCAACTCGTAACAGTGGCGACCTCATGCCAGCATAGTGTGATAGTACAGAGTTCTTGTGGTGTGAAGCATTATATTTAGATTGTCAGTAATTTTTCTTGTAATTGAAAGTCTACGGACATAGTACTCTTATTTTATTAACCCGTGTCCACAACTATTGCTAAGATGTCGCATGTTGATTACATTCCTGTTCATATTGTTGGGAGGGAGGATGCCTTGCAGTTTATTACAACCCAACCTAGTCAAGAAGAGGTTGCTAGCAGGAGTAGTGATGAATTGAGGCATATGGATGGAGGTGCAGTGGTATGTCTAAGGCAGAGTTAGTTCAAGAGGTATGCAAGTTGGCTGCACAGCCTAGGGGTCCTTATTTTGAAGCTAGTACTTGTGTTGTGGATGATGGCACCATCCTGCATGTGCCGCAGCGTCCTAGCAGTCAGGTTAGCTATTATTCTACTGGGACCCGGAGTGGAGCAACGACTCCAGAGCAAGGTGATACTGTAGTTAGACAGTCTCCTACTAATACCACTGCACCTGCCACCACGCTTCCACCGCCAGCATTTAACCCTATCAGTACGGCCCCTTCATTTTTACAGGGCTATGTTCAGACCCCTATGGCCAGTACATTTGTTTCAAGTTATGCTAGCAATCCTCAGTATCCTCCTTCTTCCTCCCATGTGTCGTTGGCCACGCCCCAGCATTTCGATGCCACTCATACAGTGAGTGCTCAGCACAATGTTCCCCCTTATGCCCAGTTTCCTCCTATAACCCCGATAGGTTCGAGAAGGAGTCCAGAGGTTTAGTTGCAGCTCAAGAGAATGGAGTTGGAACAGAGAGAGAGAGATAGAGAGGAAGCAGAGAGACATAGAGAAAGAGAAGAGAGACAGAGAGAGAAAGATAGGGAGCTTGCGGTTAGGAGGATGGAGATAGAGGAGAAGAGAATACAGGTAGGCAGAGAAATGGAGGAGAGGATTAAGTTGAGAGAGTTGGAGGTAGATTTGGAGAAGACGAAGTTGGAAACTAGTGGGCAAGGACGACAAGGGAATAGTGCTGGTCATGCATCTAGGGAGGAGGCAGAAGAGGTGTTGTTGTCTCGACGGCGGAAACTCATGCCGGCCTTTTATGAACTTAAGGTAACCGAGTGGTTCTTACGTTTTGAGAAGAAGGCCCACGAGTATCCGTGGCCGGGGCACCGCTGGGCGGCGTTGGTGTCTAATGTGTTAAAAGGCAAGGCTATCGATGCATACGATCGCTTAGAAGTGCAGGAGCTAGAGTATGGGGTACTTAAAGAGGCTGTGTTAAAAACCTACGAGCTGCGTCCCGAGGCTTACAGGTTGGCCTTCAGGGGGGCTCGGAAGCGGCAGGGGGACTCGCATGTGGAATGTGCCAGGTACCTGCGCAATACTCTAGCTAAGTGGCTGCATTCAGAGTCAGCTGGTACAAAGCGGTTTAAATCTATAAGGTAAGCAGCAGTTTGGGCTGATGACTCTGCACTAGGCCGGCGTGGCACGTGCATAGGGAGCATTGGTGACAGGAGAGACCGACCTGTGCACCAAGCAGCCACAGTATCAGCTCGCCCATCATCACCCAAAGGTACCACAAATAAGACATAACATTATACCCAGGCTGACAACCAGCAAGCTTCTACAGAAGTGAGATGTTATTTTTGCAAGCAAGTGGGGCATATTAAACCTCAGTGTGCTAAATGGAAGGCTACCCAGGAACCCAAGGCTGTCCAGTTGGTTGCGACATTAGGGGAGGTGCCTGCGAAAGGCAAGCCAGGTACTGGTGAGTTTGGGGGGCAGTGTTGGCCAGCGCGAAGCAGGGTAGTAAGCACTTTGCCGCCCCAGATGGTATCACCACCTGAGCATAACCAGACTTCCCCTGATTGGTGTCGGCCATTCATACATGATGGATTTGTACGGGTTGGGGAGCAGACTTACCCTGTCAAGGTGTTTAGGGATACTGGTGCGCAACAATCCATGTGTCGCAACCTGACAGGGGGACCTATTAGCATGGGAGAGTTTGTAATGTGCAGGGGAATCAACAGTGAACAATTCTGTGATTTAGTCCCGGTGACCCTAGAGTGCCCACTTTTGACTGCCGAGTGTAAGGTGGCCATGGTGGACACTTTGCCAGTTGAGGGGGTGGACTTTTTGCTCGGGACTGACTTGGCAGGGGATGTAGTTTTCTTGCCGCCTATAGTCGTCGCTGAGGCTGCTTTTGTACCCCCTGGTGGTGGTTGTTTGCAAAAAGATAACATGGACTCTATCTACCCTGTTGGTGCAGTGACCCAATCAGTGGCACATTTGGCACAACAGGTGGATGATTTAGTGGATGCGGGGGCCAACAGCCATGAGTGCGGGCCATCCCATGATGCACTACTAGATGACACTGGTCCGGAGGCAACTGTGGGCTTGGCTGACCCCAGTGAGGCTACCGAGATTAGTAGAGGTGACCTAGTGCCGGACGAGGAGTCTGACATAGTGAAACCGACTCAACCTTCTGATATTTTTGAGAGGTCAGAGGTAACTGCCTTGTTGGAGTTACCTAGAAATAAACTGAGCAAGTTGCAGCAAGAGGACCCCAGTCTGGGCCTCCTGTTTAAGAAGGTTGTTATGACTGGTGGGAAGAACGGTCAAGCAGAGAAATTTGTTGTAAAGGGGGCATTGTTGTATCGGCAGTGGAAGCCGGATACGAACTCAGGTTTGGGGGAGGAGCAGTTAGTGGTGCCTGCCCAGTTCCGGGAAGGGCTGGTTAGGCTATTGCAGGTGGCACCACTGGCGGGTCATTTGGGGGGTCATTCGGTGTAACATTAACTACTAACTTGAGCTGGACACATTATGTTAGAAGCATTGCTAAGAATGCCTCTAAAAAACTGGGACTCCTGTACAGAGTTCGAGAATTCTTCACTGACGAGCAGTTGGCCGTAATATATAAAAGTCATGTGCGTTCTCAGATGGATTACTGTTCACCTCTGTGGAGTGGAAGTGGAATGGTTGCATTGAGGCAGTTGGACAATATTCAAAATAAAGCTATTAGATTAATCAATAACCCTGCAATCACACAGGACCTTCCTACATTATCCATACGAAGAAACGTTGCATCCCTTGCATTATTCTACAGATATTTTCAGCAATTGTTCCGAGGAACTTGCTTCAATTGTGCCGCCTCTCCACATCTTTCCCCGTAGAACTAGGGCAGCTGAGAGCGCCCATGAATTTACACTTTCTCCTCCACAATGCAGAACTTCTGCTTATCAAAATTTATTTATCCCTAGAACTACTACTCTTTGGAATTCACTTCCCTCGAATTGCTTTCCACAAACTTACAATCTACTAATGTTTAAATCCAGTTGTTACAAACATTTTATGAATGGAGGATGCCTTTAGGCACATGGACCTTTTAGTTTTGTCTGTGTTTTTCCTTCCTCCGTTCATTGTCTCTTAAAAAAAAAAAAAAAAAATTGTGAGACTACTAATAGGCTACATTCTCATTTTTGGTGGCCTAATATGCATGCATCGGTGGCTTCTTTTTTGATGTGTCATATTGGTAAGGTAGTTGGAGAACCTCACCCAGGAATACCCGTGGCACCTTTGATCCCTACACCTGAAGTTGAACCGCCATTGACTCGTGTCATAGTTGACATGGTTGGCCCCTTATTACCCACCAGTTCGGGAGATAAATACTTGCACACTTTAATTGATACTACCACTAGAGACCCGCAGGCTATCCCGGTTAGCAGCATGAACACGAAGATGAGAGACCCTTGTAACAAACAGGCTAAATCTAGGGTGTTCAAGGTGGGCGACAAGGCTTTGGCACGGTTGTCAGTTCAGGGTCGACCCATGGCTGCTAAGTTTTGTGATCAGTATCAGGACATTAAGCAGATTGGTGAGGTTAACTATGTAATAGATACGTCCGACCATCGCATAGCCTCCCAATGCTGCCGTAGTAAAATGCAACAGCCCTACCATAAACCGACTGCATCTGGCCGGGGCGCTGATGCTGCGCAGGCAGGTGTAGCTGCAAGGAATGCGGGGGTGCGCATGTATGGTACTGGCGGGGAAGCCTTGGCACTTATGAACTGTGGGAGTGACTGCACAGGTGGTACAGATTGTCTCTCTCATGACCTGGCTGTATTCGGGATGGAGGTGGAGAAGGAGGGAGGCTATAGTTTAGAGGCTGCGGTCCCGGCTGGGTTGTGGGAGGGCAATGAGAATGTTGTTCTTCGAGATAAGTTACAACCTCTTGTTCCTAAGCGCCAAGAGGAGTTGTTTACTAGGCTGTGGCAGTACTTCCGCATGTTTGTTGATTCTCCAGGCCTGATGTCTGGGGTGGCACCCGACATAGAGGCTGGAGACAGTGCAAAGCTCAAGTTGGCTCCCTACCGTATAAATCCTGCTCGACAGCCTGTCTTAAACGCTGAGCTTGACTACATGTTGGAGAAGGGTCTGAGGGATACGGGATATCGTGAGTGGTCTTGGCCAGTGACTTTGCAACCTGAGTTGAGTGGCAAGATCCGTTTTTGTGTTGATTGCAGTAGTGTTGGTGCATTATCCCTGACAGACGCCTAGCCATTACCCAGAGTTGACGACCCCATACACCGCATCGGGGCTGCCTCGTTTATCACTAAGGTGGAAATAGTGAAAGGTTATTGGCAGGTCCCGTTGCCGGAGAGAGCGAAGAGAAGTGCCAGTCTTGTGATGGACTGGGCAGTTTATCAGTGTCAGGTGTTGATTTGCTGCCAGAACACAGTTTGGATGTGTGGCATGTTAAGGGCACTGATAATGTTCTGGCTGATTGTTTGTCACGGGAGGGAATGTTTTATGGAGAACCCTCGCCGCTCAGTCAGTGTTGGTGTAGCCTCCTACTTTGGTTTGATTAGCATGTTCACGTCTGGTGCTTGTTGGTTGCCGTATGTAGCCCAGCGTAGGGTCGTAAAGTAGGAGTTGCTGTGTTTCTGTATAGAAGAAAATATTTAAATACAAAAATATAAAAAATATAAAAATACTAAAAAGACTGTAGTTGTGTATGTCTTGTAGTGTTATTGAAGTATGAACAGTCTGTTGTTTCAAGATGCACCAACAGACTCCCCCTGAGTGTGAGGGTGTCACTCCCAAATGAGTTTGTAGCCTATATAATTTGTGAGTGAGTTATTATAGTTGCAAGGCCTGTTGTGGGAGGGGACCCGGTGTGAGGCTAGTAGCTAGCTAGCCCTCGTGGCTAGCTGAACGGCGCCTGTAGTCTGTGTGGTCGGTTGGCTATTACTAAAATTAATTAGTTTATTTAGCCTTTGTGCAATAATTTCGTCTATCATAAGTTTACACAATGTTGTCTTACGTTTTACTTGATAACTTTGTATTGCTAGTGAGAGCCCAGGCTGCCTAGTTAATTGTATGTTCTGGTGGTGCCTGGCGCTCCCCCTTCTCCCCCTCGTCGTCTGGTCGTGGGAACCAGAGCGAGTGAAGGAGCTGTACTCCTGTCCCGTCCCTTGATAGAGCAACATCCTGGTCTGTCGGTGTTGGCTTGCTTCGCGTTTTTTCCCTTGAATACCGCATATTTCTTTTTGTTCGTTAGTCGATTGGAACATAGCAGGGGCTGGAGTCATATTGAGCATATTGTTTTATTTTAACATCTTTAGTTTACTATAAATTACTGCATTCACTTCTCCTTTGGCAATTTTTAGATATAAGCTTCACCCTGTTCTTCCGTGCATTCTTTCCCATTGTTTAACTGCATTGCCTATTGATATTACATGTATATTTCTCCTTCATTATTGAAGTTGACATTCACAGTGGTTTGGAGGTATGCTCAAGGGTAACATATCCCCATCCTACTGGTATGTCAACTCTTGTGTTCCATGTCTAATGTTAGTGCTCCAGACTCTCCCCCATGTTTCGGCTTTATATTATTCCTAATTCCTAAGCGATTGGGCATACTATGAAGTGTCTGGGAGTCTGGCAGCGTTATTTTTCTTCAGTTAGGTGCAGTCTAGAAGGATTCTTAAATATTATACGCATTATCTACCAGACTCGGGGGAAATAGATATTTTTGTGTCTCCTTGTTGCTGTTTAAATAGAGCCAAGAGGAAGATAACCATTTTTCCTAGAGAACCTGCGTGTCTTGGTGTTTGAGTCAGATATTAAGAGCGTGTCTGTTGCAGGGTGAGGGTGCTATGGGCTAGGCTATTTGAGCATCTGTTTTCCCCCAGCCTCAACTCGTAACAATATATATACTGTATATATATATATATATATATATATATATTATATATATATATATATGTATATATAGATATACAGTATATATAATTATATATATATATATATATATATATATATATATTATATAATATATATATAATATATATATAATATATATATATATATATATATATTTGTATCGAGTGCCTTCCTCAGAGTTGAAAGAGTGACAGGGCCAAAATCAAGGGATGTTTGAGCCAAAATGCCTGGACACACGGAGGTTGAAGCAATTTAATTCACAGGAAGAGGGAAAGACTGATTCTGGGAGAGAGTTCCAAAACTCAGCAGTTGAATAGAAGAAAGTCTGAGAATAACATTTCACTCTTGGGTTGGAGAGTTGCACAGAGTAGGGGTGAGATTGTGTTGCAAGATGGGTACTACATACCCTATGTAGAGGAGATGGTATACACTGGGAAAGCTCTGAGGAACATTGATTATTATAATAGCGATAGAATAGCGAGAGATATGCAACATTGCGGCGAAAAGAGGGAGATTGCAGAGAGTTGGGGAGTGGGCGTGAGTTAATGATTCAAAACGGTTTCCTTTCTACTTTGTGTAGGAGTGCGGTGTGAGAGGATCCTCCCCACACATGTGAACAATACTCAATACAAGGACGCACTCTGCCCCTGTAGAGAGCAAGAAGTTGTGCAGGGGTAAAGAACCCCTTGAGGTGGTTGAGCCGAACTTCTGGGAGGCTGCCTTAGCAAGACTGGTAATATGGTCCTTCCAAGTAAGAGGAGAAGAAAAAGAGACACTGAGAATATTGAGAGAAGATGAAGGATTGATTTTTGTATTGTTGAAGCGTAAGGGATAGTCCTCTGGGAGTTCTGAACGGGTAGTAAATGAAGAAATTGGGTTTTGGAAGCATTACAGGTAACAATATATATATATATTTGTACTACGTTGTATTATTTTTAAAGTTTATTGATTTCCATATATCTGTGTATTGTGAATAGAGATCGTACATCGTATGTAAACTGTGCTTTTTATGCCCGTTACCCATTTGTGTTTGTTTTATATTTGGGCGAGGGCGACAAAAGGCAGACCTGCCTGTAGCGAGTGCCTCCCCCACAGTTGAAAGAGTGACGGGGCCAAAATCATGGGACGTTCGAGTCAAAATGCCTTGACACACAGAGTTTGAAGCAATATAAGTCAGAGGAGGGAAAGATAATTTCTGGGAGAGAGTTCCAGAGCTCAGCTGTTGAATAGAAGAAAGTCTGAGAGTAACATTTCACTCTTGGGTTGGAGAGTTGCACAGAGTAGGGGTGGGATTGTGTTGCAAGGTGGGTACCACGTACCCTACGTAGAGGAGGTGGTATACACTGGGAGAGCTCTGAGTAGCACTGATTATTGTAGTAGCGATAGAATGGCGAGAGATATGCAACATTGCAGCGAAGAGAGAGACTTTGCAGAGAGTTAGTGAGTGGGGGGGAATTAATTATACGACAGGCCTTCCTTTCTACTTTGTCTAGAAGTGCGTTGTGAGAGATCCTCCCCACACATGTGAACAATACTCAATGCAAGGACGCACTGTGCCCCTGTACAGAGCAAGAAGCTGTGTAGGGGTAAATAACCCCCTGAGGCGGTTGAGCACACCCAGCTTCTGGGAGGCTGCCTTAGCAAGACTGGTAATATGGTCCTTCCAAGTGAAGTCCCGAGAGGAGGATGACCAAGAATTAGTAAGATATGAAAGAAGATATCCAGTAGAGCGACTCTTAACCCCTTATTAGCGGGGCCCGACTTAAGTCCGTATAGAGAACACCTGCCCAAAGAGCGGGGCCCGACTTTAGTCTGTGTGCAATTTTGGAGCAATATTGCCTCTGAGAGAGAGATGAGCGGTGGGCTCATGGGTAGGTCGGGCTCTGACCGTTCGCCATGGGTCCAGCGGGCCTACTGACGTTTACTCCACACACATCCACCCTCCCTCCCTCACTACACACGGTATTATGTCAAGAAATTACTGTATTTTAGGGATTTTTCCTTCGTCTTGCACGATCGTTGCAAGAGAACTCGTGGTCGTAGGAGGATGGTTCTGGTGTCATTGGAAAGCTGAATTAACGCCCTTTCAGGGATACATAATTGTATTACGCTCTGGCTCTTGTTTATGCATGAAAAAGAGCACGGAAACAAGGCCATTTAGGGTAAAACCACCCGCTTGGCGGGTAGTAGAAATTCCTTACGGGCCCGCTCGTAAGGCGTTAAGGAAGCCATACTGGCGATCTGAGAGCAGATTTTGAGAAGAGAAATGCTTAAGAAATTTGGAAGCAAGAATAGTTTAAAAAACTTTAGAGATACAAGAGATGAGAGCAGTTGGAGGGTTGAGAGCGGTCACCCTTTTTTGGGACAGGTTGAATGAGAGCAAACTTCCAGCATGAAAGGAAGACGTTAGAGGAGAGAAAGAGTCGAATATGTTTGCCTAGGTAGGGAGTTAGCACGGAAGCACAGTTTTTGAGTACAACAGGAGGAACACGGTCCGGACTGTACGCCTTCTAATTAGTATTAAGCCCAGAGAGGGTAGAAAGTACATCTTTAGAAGAGATTAGGATATTAGGAATAAGTAGGAGAGAGGGGGGTGGAGAGTGAGAAATAGCACCGGAATCATCCCAGGTTGAGTTTATAGCAAAATTTTGAGCGAAGAGTTCAGCTTTGCCAGAGGAAGAAATGATGTTTGTGCCATCAGAGTGGAAAAGGGGAGGGAAAGACGAGGAAGAAAAATTATTGGAGAGGTTTTGGGCCAGATGCCAGAAAGCTTGGGAAGAGCTAGAGTTGGATAGTTCAGTGCATTTATTATAGATGAAAGAGTACTTGGCAAGTCGAAGAACAGATATGGCTTGATTACTGGCAGAAACATAGGAAGAATGAGATATTAGAGTTTTAACACCTAACCGACTGTGAACATCTTATGACGGGTGCCATTTTGAGGACATTATGAGCTCTGAAAGAGAGTCTGCGCATTGGGAGGACGATAGCTGGTCTTGGACCCCTCGGCACCACGTTGGGCCGTGACTGACACGTAGTATGCCTCGCTTTCACCGCCGCACCTCGCGAGACAAGGAAATAACCCCCAAAATTACCTTATTTTAAGGTATTTTCACCTCTGGTTACGCGATTGCTGCAAGATAACCCGGGGTCATACAAGGATGATTCATGTGTCATTGGAAAGCTCTATGATCGCCCTTTCACGGATATATATTTGTATTACGCTTTGGCTCTTGTTTATTCCTGAAAAAGAGCATGGAATGAAGCTCGTTTTCGGTAAATATACCCGCCCAGCAATACGGTCATGTCAACAAGCATGCTCGCTTATAGGGAGTTAAGGTGTCGGTACTGTTTTAATGCTTCCTCCTTGTTGCGGAAGCAGTAGAACAAGTGTGAGTAACCAAGATTTTTTGGCATTAGACTGAGAGAAAGAAAATTAAATGTATGCTTCATTGCTCGAGAGGATTACCTCGGTAATGCGTTCAGCACTGTCCGAGGGTCCCCGCCCACGAAAGCAGAAGTCATTCCATGGGAAATCAAAGATGTACTGCCGAAGTGCCTCCCAGTCGGCAGCGCCAAAGTGTCACAAGCGCCGCTGGCTAGGAGGATCGGGTGGCCATACTGGAGAGATAGGACAGGTAACGGAGATACATTTATGGTCGGAGGAGCCCAAAGGAGAGAAAAGATTGACAGTATAAGAAGAAGGGTTAGAAGCCTGAAATAAGTCAAGAATGTTGGGCCGATCTCTGAAGCGATCCAGGATACGGGTGGGTTGGTTTGACTAGCTGCTCTAGGTAATTTTGGATAGAAAAGACGAAGGCTTGTTCACCAGGTTGGTCAGTAGTAAGAGAGGAGAGCCATTGACGGTGGTGAACGTTGAAATCTCCTAAGATGGAGATTTCCGAGAAAGGAGAGATGGATAAAATGTGTTCCACTTTAGAGTTTAGATAGTCAAAGAATTTGGGAAAGTCGGTAGAGTTAATGGACAGATAAACAGCACAGAAATATTTAGTATGAGAATGACAGGATAGTTTGAGCCATAAAATTGAGAATACAGAGGAGTCGAAATCGGGAACACGAGATCAAGTGAGTTTGTTGTGCATGTATGCACAACATCTGCCTTTGGCATTGAAACTAGAATAGAGAAAGTAGGAGGATACAGAGAAGGGGCTGCTGGCAGTTGCCTCAGACACCTGGGTTTCAGTGAGGAAAAGAAGAATATATATTGCATTGCGTGCATCATTTGTTTTTATTCCCAATCAACTACCCCAATGTGATATGGCTTAATAATACTAGCATAACTTTATTTTATTTATTTTTTATTTTTTTAAAGAGACAATGAACGGAGGAAGGAAAAACACAGATAAAACAAAAAAGGTCCATGTGCCTAAAGGCATCCTCCATTCATAAATTGTTTGTAACAACTGGATTTAAACTGTTGTAGATTGTAAGTTTGTGGAAAGCAACTTGAGGGAAGAGAATTCCAAAGAGTAGTAGTTCTGGAGATAAATGAATTTTGATAAGCAGAAGTTCTGCATTGTGGAGGAGAAAGTGTAAATTAATGGGCGCTCTCAGCTGCCCTAGTTCTACGGGGAAAGATGTGGAGAGGCGGCACAATTGAAGCAAGTTCCTCGGAACAATTGCTGTGAAAATATCTGTAGAATAATGCAAGGGATGTAACGTTTCTTCGTATGGATAATGTAGGAAGGTCCTGTGTGATTGCAGGGTTATTAATTAATCAAATAGCTTTATTTTGAATTTTGTCCAACTGCCTCAATGCAACCATTCCACTTCCACTCCACAGAGGTGGACAGTAATCCATCTGAGAACGCACATGACTTTTATATATTACGGCGAACTGCTCGTCAGTGAAGAATTCTCGAACTCTGTACAGGAGTCCCAGTTTTTTAGAGGCATTCTTAGCAATGCTTCTAACATAATGTGTCCAGCTCAGGTTAGTAGTTAATGTTACACCGAGAATGTCAATACTAGGGGAAGTGGGAATATTTATATCATTAAAAAATATATGGGAGTCAGTGAGATTCTGTCGGTTAGAAAATTGAATGTACTTGGTTTCCTGTGCATTAAAGCAAACTAGATTCTTTTGTCCCCATTCATTAATTCTAGAAAGGTCCTGGTTCAGAGAAATTGCAGTGTTTATTTTTGAATTTATAAGATCGGGTTGGGTGAAAGAATTGGTAAATGTGAAGGAACTGTGGAGTGTTGAGTCATCTGCGTAGGAATGTATTGGATTATGAGTGGTAGATATGAGATCATTGATATGAATGAGGAACAAAGTTGGGGCCAAAACTGATCCCTGGGGATCACCAGCATTTATTGAGTGAAATTGAGAATAAAGGCCATCTACCATTACACGTATTTTTCTGTTATGAAGATAAGAAGAAATTAGTGGAACTAATGATGCAAGGCCGCAGTGTGACATCTTCGACAATAAGGATTGATGCCAGACTCTATCAAATGCCTTTGATATATCCAGTGCTATTGTATGTGTTTCACCATGTTGGTCTGTAGCTTGGTTGATTTGATGCGTAAGAAGGCAAAGAATGTCTGCAGTTGATCGACATCGTCTAAAACCATATTGCCTATCACTGATTAATTTATTATTCTCAAGATGCTTAATTATGTGATTATTTAATATAATTTCAAAGACTTTACCAAGAGTGGAAGTTATAGCTATTGGTCTGTAGTTTGATGGATCTGAAGAGGCACCTTTTTAGGAACTGGATGGATGTTTGCTTCTTTCCAGGATACTGGGAAGCATGAGGTATGAGTACACAGACGGAAATGTTTTGCCAATACAGGAGCGAGCACCAAGGAGCAATTCTTAAGTACTATTGGAGGAATTTCATCTGGACCAGGAGCTTTATCTACTGAGAGATTCTGCAAAATAGTTTTGACATGCCTGGTGTAGATCTTAAGTGAGGGAATTTCAGGCGAATTAAAATTAAGTACAGGGACATCTTGATTTATTTCATCTAAGGTTGAGTTGGTGGAGAAAATATCCGCAAGAAGGTTAGCTTTACCTCGTGGGTCACTTACAAGATTGCCAGTCGGAGATTTTAATGGTGGAATGGATGAAACGGTAGTGAAGTTGGATTTGAAAGAGTTAAGAGTAAACCAAAATATTTTGTAACATTTGGATTATTTAGAAGTTTATTTGCCTGCTTGTGGAGAAAGTTTGATTTAGTTAGATTTAATACAATTTTGGCATGATTTCTGATGTTTCTAACGTAATTAAAGGCTTCATGTGTTTTTGATCTTGTGTATGCATTGTAGGCTATTGCTTTTTGTTCAGTTACTCTAGCACAATTATGGTAAAACCATTTAGGTGAATTAGATCTTTTACTGTACTTTTGATGAGGAATAAAAGTTTCCATTCCAATTTGTATAAAATCTTGTATGTGGCTTAAGGTGGAGTGTGCATCATTAGAAAAGAAAGAGGTCCAGGGAATATCAATAAAGAAATCTTGAAGACCCTCCCAGTCTGCCCTATCGTAATGACATTTAGTCACCAAAACAGGTTCAGAGTGAGAAGGTGTGGTAGGTGATATTGGCACGCAATGGTCTTGATTCAGTGTGAAATAGGGATTGCATTCAGAAAATGTACGACGCAGGAATACTATACTGTAATATACAGTATGTACAATAAGTCGGTCACCAAATTTCATCACGCTTTCATTGACCCCACCGTTAGGGACATTGATATATGGATCACTCTCTTGGAAGGTACGGCCTATGCCATCACTGATATTAATGACAAAGAAATGGTGGCATAGTTCCTGTCATACTTGGACGTGCACGCACAGTTCGTTGGTAGAATCAATTACCAGACCTTGTTGGCTGAAAACACACAACCTTTAGATCATTCCTTACTCCCAACAGAGCAAAAGATCAGATTAGCACTTCAAATGGCGAAGGATGTTGTTGAATTCAAGGCCCAGATTAAGAATCTATAATATGGGGCCTGCTCCGAGCTGTCCCAAGAGGAGATGGATAAGTTAGTTTGGGAAGCCATTATAATCAATTTGCCTGTACTTCGTCGGGAGGGAGAGCACGACCTTGTAAAACGTCAAGAGTCCTCAAGACCTACAAGAACAGTTTCTCTCCACCTGCCGAAAGTTTAGGGCATGCATCCAATTTTATTTTGGAATCACTTTTTTCGATTAAAAATTTTGCTTAGAAAAAGGTGTCCTTCGACTAATTATACTTACGTTTTGACTTGTTTTTTTCTTAGAAGTTCGTAGCTTAAAACCAGATCCAAAATACCCAAATACTACAGAAATAAATTGTTATTGCAGATACTAGAATCATATATAAATTATTGTTAGCAGGTGCCGAGTGACCCTGGCTTCAGCTTTTTGGTTAGCACTATTATCCCATAGCACATAGGTGACATAAATGTACGCCAAAACATTTTTCAATAAGGCCTGGCGTGTGAGGTAGGCTACATTTACACATTATATTACCCCGGGTGATATTTGGTATTACTGAACAGTTGCCAGACAAGAAATGTAACCATAATCTCATGTTACGTCCTGGGATATATAAACACTGGGCTCTTTCTATTGGAATAGGTATGCGGCAACAAGCAACAATGGAAAACGCTAGATCCAACCCTTATCTATAAACCCAGGCAACAAACCACCCTAAACCGTCAAGAGTCCTGCCTGGACAACGAGGTATCCTATTACTCGGTTACAGGGTGCACGCACTATAGACTGCTGATAGTCAAGCAGGCTATATGAAAGATCACCCAATTAAGTTGACTTAAAGCTTCAAGGAAAAGATAGATAACGGAATTAAATTGCAGAAACAATTTAATAACAAACTAGAAGAAAGTACATTTATCTATCTATCTATCTATTGCCTGACGCCGTGATCCCCGAAGGGGTGGCCACGAACGAACCGCCCCCATGCACCTCTGTCCCCAGTCAGTCGACGCCCCTCCCCCACCCAGCACCGCCTTCGTTCATGTACTTCCTCACTCCATCCTTCCACCTCATATTCGGTCTACCTCTCCCCCTCTGTCCCTCCACCTCGCTCTCGTACACCCTCTTAGTCATTCTCTCGCTTTCCATACGTTCCATATGGCCGAACCATCTCAAGTTGTTCCTTTTCACACTTTCCAGCACATCTACCTCCACACCACACCTCCTTCTTACTTCCTCATTAGTCTGTCTATCCCTCCATGTAACTCCGCACGCACTCCTTAAGTAATTCATTTCCACTGCTCTCACTCTTGGTCTGAGTCTCTCAACCAACGTCCATGCTTCGCTTCCGTAAGTCAGTGTCGGGATTACCACACTGTCATGCAAGGACTTCTTCACTTCCATACTGACCACCCTATTTCTTGTTACTGCTTTTAGCGTTCCTACAACCCTCTTCCCCTGTTGTACCCTCTCCCGCACCTCTTCATCCATAGTCCCATCTTTACTCAACACACTGCCCAGATACTTAAAAGAGTTGACGATCTCCATAGCCTGACCGTTCAGCTTCACCTCACACTCTGTGACTTCACCCCTTTCGAAGACCATAACCTTGCTCTTCCCCGTATTTACCTTCAAATTCCGTTTTTCGCACACTGTTCCAAACTCATTTACCAGACCCTGCAACTCCCATTCATTATCACTCATCAGAACTGTATCATCCGCAAACAGCAGTATAGGTAGCTTCCACTCAATTCCCTCCCTTTTCAGCGATACACCAACATTCACTGCTCTTGATAGTATTTCTTTCATGACTCCATCCATATATACAGTAAACAACCACGGGGACATCACACACCCCTGTTTCAAACCAACATTCAGGTCAAAGAACTCGCTCTGCTCACTCTCCACACGTACTGCCGCCTTTGCACCCTCATACATGCTCTTCACTGCTTTCAGCAACTTGCCCTCTACTCCGTATATTCTAAGTACTTTCCACAACCTTCTCTATCCACTCTGTCATAGGCCTTCTCCAAGTCCATAAAGGCAACATACACCTTTTGTTTCTTCTCCAGATACTTCTCCACAACACAATTCAGGGTAAAAATCTGATCTACACATCCTCTTCCCTTCCTAAAACCTCCCTGCTCGTCGCCTATCCATTTCTCCGTTCTCACTCTCACTCTCTCAATCACTACCCTACTGTATACCTTCCCTACTACGCTTAGAAGACATATTCCTCGGTGGTTACCACACACTCCTCTTTCCCCTTTGCCCTTATATAGGGGGACTATTATGCCAGTCTTCCAGTCATCGGGTGCACTCCCCTTCTCCCATGCTAGTTTGCACATTTTCCATACCCATTCTATCACTATCTCACCACCATACCTCAACATTTCCCCACACACTCCATCTGTTCCTGGTGCTTTCCCCAACTTCACTCTTTTCATGGCTTCCCACACTTCTGACCTCCTGATCCCCACCTCCTCCTCCACTACTTCTCTTCTTCTCCCTCCCATACCATATCCAGCTATGTTTGCTGGCTCTTCATTCCTTTCATTAGCAACTCACTGAAGTACTCCCTCCATCTTTCGACTCTCTCTTGCTTCTCGGCTAGCATTCTCCCATTCTTATCTTCACACCCTTACTGTTTCCCTTGCTACCTTCCCTAACTTTCTTGACTTCTTTCCAGAACAGTTTCTTACTCTCCCTCCATTTTACACTCAGATTCCTTCCAAATTCCTCATCTACTCTTCTCTTACTTTCCTTCACTACTCTCTTCACCACCCTCTTACTCTCCACGTACCTCGCTCGTTTCTGTCTCTCGGAATCTTCATTCCTACTACCCAACCACACTCTATATGCTTTCTTCTTTTCTTCCACAGCTATTCTTACCTCTTCTGTCCACCATGCTGTACCTTTCCCTCCCCTCCCTCTTCTCCTCACTCCACACTGCTCACATGCTGCACAGATCTCATCCTTAACAACCTTGCTCATCTCCTCCACTTCCTCCATAACTTCCAGGTCGAACCCACCTAGTCGTCTTTCCACTGCTCTCCTGTACTCCTCCCTGACTTCCTCCTCCTGCAACCTCTCCACCCTCCTCACCATTCCACCCTCCTCTTGCCTCCCTCCCGCTCTCCTCACCCACTTCTTTGTATCCTAACCTTAGCTACCACTACATAATGATCAGACAGACCCCCTCCAATACCCCTATACACCCTAGCATCCATCACATATTTCTTCATTCGTTCATCCACACATACATAATCAATCAATGACTTTCGTTCCACCACTGTCTTATCTTTCATCGTCAACATCCGTTTCCACGTGTACCTGTGGATCATTCTGTGTCGGAAGAAGGTGTTGGCTATCCACAGCCTCCTTCCCACACATACGTCCACAAGTGCACTACCATTCCCATTCACCTCTGATGGTACCCCCCACCCTCCCACCACTTCCTCAACTTTCCTATCACCCACCTTACCATTCATATCCCCAATCAGAAATATTCTTTCGTTCTTGTCAAACTAGTACATTTAACGTTACGTTAATTAATACAACTAATCACCCCTGCGTGAAAGAAGGTGAAAGCAAACAGTCCTCAAAACATCGTACAGGTAGACAAGATGCAGGTTTCTAAACTGCATGCAGCTACTGTAGGATATGATGCTTAGCAAAGAAAGTAAGTTACGGATTTAGAGAACTCTTAACTCATAAGCAGGAATAAATACTAGTGATAGGCCATACAGTGTATAATGGCATAGGTATAATTAACTAAAGGCAGCAACTCGCAACATAACCACATACAGGTGTGCTTCTCACTCTTAGTCAGGCAAGCCTGCTCGGACAGAGTCTCTGAGCCACACCCTGACTCACAATGCTCACAAAAACGGTAAACTGTGGCACAATAACAAGCATACAGAGATAATAAACCGCTAGCTGTTAATCTGCCAGGTGGCAGAGGTCTAGCCGGAAGGATATAGGCTTCGGATACCCGGGCTGAGCCACCTGCTCTAGCCTAGGGACGTTCCCAAGTCTGTACGCCAAATTACTCTAATTGAAAGGGTGCTCTCTTGAGAGACTCAGATCGCAAGTATCTGACTCTCTCCTGGCGACCCTAAAACAAAAGCAAGACGTGCTAGCGCAGTGCTGAGTGGACTAGGCAAGGGCCCTCACACAACACAAAACTAGACACACAGGGACACAGACAAGAAAATGCCCCCAGACTCCCACAGGTATCCTAGTGAAGTCATGCGGGTCCACAGGACTCGCACCAGCAGACTTTACTTAAAGGATCGCAAAAAGCCTCCCCTCCGGTCTAGCCCCTGCTAATCTGACACAAGAACACACTAGCAAGCATGAAACCACCAAATATGAGACAACAAAAAAGCTTCCTAGGTCTCATTAACAATTACGTCTCTGCATAAGGCCCAAAATCCTATCTAATTATCTGAGAGCTCGTCGTTAATACAATAATAGATATAAGGTCTATCAAGGGGATGGGATAATTAAATAGATTGGTGAAGTAGTGGAAGGAAGGTATACAAAGTAAGAGAGAAAGTTTCTAAGTGGGGTTGAGAGGGATAGATATCAAGGGGGTCCGAAGGGTATGACAGTGAGGTGAGCTCTGAGTCTTGAATCTGTCTAGACCCCACCCTAGGCATGCAAAATACATCCCATGCTTGGCAACACTCAACACAGTTGCCGGGTTAAAATCCTCTACCCCATGCGTGAGTCGAAACTAAGCCTAACGTTGCAATCAAATGCACGTGGCAACATCAGGCTCGTCCCAAGCTGGACTCTCCGCGCGAAGCAACGTCCCCCAGCCGGTCTCTCTCTCCCGCTCATCTTCTCCCACTCTCACTAGACTTACATCTTATATATTATAATGAAACAATCAACTATCGAGAATAAAATATACTAAGATGCGTTGGTTAAGAATAAGGGCAGCTTCAAGCTGTGAAACAACATAAGAATATCCCAGACATTAGTTACGTTGTCGTAGGATATATACTAAGGAAAAGCCTGCCGGCCGGCTGCCGCCAGCCGGTTTCTAAACGGCTGGGCAGCCGACGTGCGCGCATGCCCGCACGTGGCTACTATGCAGAAGCGTCACACCTCCCCCAAGATATAAGACCCTTGACTAAGTTCTTCATATCTAACAGAAAGCTTCTCATAGTACCACACACTGTTGCGACACAAGGCACTATATATCTAAAAAATAAAGACTGTTGCGCTCCACCGAGCAAGTTCAACTAACTTAGCGACAATAAGCGAAAACATTCAACTTAGATACTGCTACAACATCTTATACAAAATTCTACACGTTATAAAAATAAAGAGTTTTTATAAGGTTTTTGCTTTTTTAATTTGTTTTTTTTCGGCTGAACTACAGTGACAGCCTATGTTCCTCCACACTCAACCCTCAATCCTGTGGCAGTCTAACCAACATCATCCACCCTTGATAGACAATCCGCTACAACGTTATCAGAACCGGCAATATGGCGTATGTCTAGATTATACTCATGAAGCATGAGTGACCACCTGGTCAGCCTCATATTCCGGTTATGAAACTGATTCAAGAATTTCAGAGGGTGATGATCGGTATAAACCACTACGACTGGTCCAAAAGCAGGAACATATACATCGAAGTGCCTTAGCGCCAGCACTATCGCCAGGAGTTCTTTTTCAATTACAGAGTAATTCCTTTGTGCACTATTGAATTTTTTACTGTAAAAACTCACTGGATGTTCGATACCTTCATCATCTGTCTGTAACAAGACAGCCCCAGCCCCTACGCCACTGGCATCAGTCGCCAGCTGAAAAGGTCTGCTGAAGTCCGGGGCCCTGAGTATGGGGTGGGTACATAACAGGTGTTTCACCAAGGAAAACACCTCTGCACACTCAGGAGACCACCGGAACTTCTTGTCCTTAGATAATAAGTCAGTTAAAGGTGCAAGTACAGTCGAATAGCCTTTGATGAAGCGACGATAATAGCCTATCATACCTAGAAACCGCAGGATTTGTTTCTTAGTCGTAGGCTGGGGAAACTGATCGATGGCTTTGATCTTTGTCTGTGGAGGGCACACCTGACCCATCCCCACCTCGAACCCCAGGTACAAAACTGTGGCTTTGACAAAATCGCACTTACCCAGGTTTACCACCAAACCTGCTTCATTCAGTTAATTAAAAAGCAGTCCGATGTGAGCACAGTGACTGTTAAAATCATCGTCGTATATTATGACATCATCTAGGTACACCGTACAGTTGGGAATGTCGGCTACAATGTCGTTCATTAATTTCTGAAACGTTGCAGTGGCATTTTTCAGCCTGTATGGCATAACATGGCAACGATATGTGGCACCGTTCACCACAAACCCACACACCTCTCGCGCTCACTCAGACAAGGGCACTTGCCAATAACCCTTAACAAGGTCTATCTTAGTGAGGAACTTGGCTTTTCCTATCTTATCCACACTGTCGTCCACGCGAGGGATAGGGTAGGCATTTGTGGGGGTTAAACCATTCAACCTGCGGAAATCTATACAAAACCGCACCTTGCCATCTGGTTTGGGCTGCAGTGTGATGGGGAAAGTCCACCTTACTGCACCCTCAGAAATCAGCCCACGTTTCAGCATATAATCCAGCTCTTCCCTAAGTGCTGGTAATTTAATAGGGGGAACACGGTATGGCACTGATTTAAAGGGCGGATGGTCCCCAACATCGACATCGTGCACCGCTTGAGTAGTGAGGCCAGGATGCTCCGCGAAAACAGCTGGGTTTGAATCAAACAAGTGCTGCACAGCTACACGCTGATGCTCAGGCAGGTGCAATATCAACTCGTGAGCCACTTGTCTAGAATTCCCAGCCCACTGATCCGCGGAAACATGACAATCCCAATTATCCTCCCCCGCAGCTTGACTGTCCCTTCCTCCTTCTCCACCACGATCGCTGAAGATCAACACCGGGACAGTGAGAGGCTCGGAGGGGCGCCTCACATACTCTTTCATCAGATTTACATGGCAAAGTTGGTTCTTTTTCTTACGATCAGGAGTAGCTACTAAATAAATAATCGAGATCAGAAACCTTCCTTACAACCCGATACGGACCAGAATACTTGGCAGACAAGGGGTGTCCCACCAGTGGCAGTAGTATCAGTACCTCCTGATCTACTTCAAACTCCCTCAGCTTCACCTTCTGGTCGTATCTGTCCTTCATCTGAGCTTGTGAACTCTTAAGGTTCCGACCTGCTACCTCCAGGCTCTTTAGCATTCTCTCACGGCTTTCAACGACATACTTTAGAAGCGGGCATGGCTTTGTGACTCCCTCCCAGATCTCCTTGACTATGTGGAGGGGCCCCCTGACCCTGTGTCCAAAAACCAACTCGTTCGGGCTAAATCCCAAGCTCTCCCCAGGTACTTCTCTCGCAGCAAATAAAACGTATGGGAGACCTAGATCCTAGTCCTTCCCATTTTCCATGCAATAACACCGCAGCATACTCTTGAGAGTCGAGTGCCACCTTTCCAAAATTCCCTGACTCTCGGGATGGTAGGCAGATGACACCACAGACACTATCCCATGTTGCTGCATGGTCTGCTTAAACAGAGCAGAAGTAAAATTGGATCCCTGATCAGACTGGATCTCCTGAGGGTAGCCATAACGAGAGAAATAGACAAGTAGGTTTTTGACAACAGTCTTAGCCATCCCGTTGCTCATGGGGTAAGCATCTGGATACCGTGTTGCTACATCCATTACAGTTAGTAAAAATGTATTGCCAGCACTAGTTGGGGGCAATGGGCCAACCATATCGATAACTACCTTGCTGAAGGGCGGCCCAATGACAGGGATGGGTTGTAACGGGGCTCTCGGGATGACCTGATTGGGTTTCCCAACAACTTGACAAGTGTGACACTGTGACACCCATGACACGACACTCGCCTTTAACCCAGGCCACCAGAAAAGCTTGCTCAGAGCTGCCTCCGTCTTACGTGCCCCCAGGTGCCCTGCCAAAGGCACATCATGAGCTAATCTCAATAAGCTCTCACGGCACACCCTCGGTACTACTAACTGGTCTACTAATCCTGACCCGCCATCCCACTTTTTCTTGGGATCCTGATGTCTCCGATACAAGATCCCCTCGGACAAGAAAAAATTACCAGGCTGCGCATCCCCATCGCTCTCCAGTTCGACAGCACCATTACCACACGCCCTGACTTCAGGATCTTCCAGCTGCAAGGAACATATATCAGCAGGTGCGAGATTATCCAAGTTCATCTTAAATAATTTATTTCCACCTCCAATGTCCCGCTGAGCCATCCTTTCCAAACGCTGCGCATAACGATGCTGTCGCAGTCTCTTCCTGCCCTGCACCTGCACTAGCGGTGACAGGCCCCGGGGCCTCTCCAGACTCTAACATAGGTGCCAATAATGAGTCACCAAGAAACACTGCCGGCTCAAAACTCTCCAATTGACCAACACTTCCCGTTTTCTTGTGACCTTTCCTCCGCGGTTTGATAGACTGAGGTGGTGGCTGCAAGGCTCCGGATATCTGAGAACGCGTCACAACACACGCCATGGTTTGTACGCTACACTTCTCAACCCACTCCTGTTCCTCCCTAGTAACGTCGGCCGTCTTCTCGGCAACGACCAAGGGTGAAACCTTAGAAGCAGGCACCGCAAAGTCGTTGCCGAGGAGGAGGTCGACGCCCCCAACCGGCAAGTTCTCTACAATTCCTACATCCAGCTCCTTCGCCACACCACCCACCTCCAGCTCCATCCGCACCAGCGGGTAGGACTTCGTAGCATTGATCCCCTGAACTACCACCACCCGAGCAGCGTTAATCGGTCTATCAGTAAAGTTCTTTAACAAGGTCTGAGAAGCCCCCGTATCACGCAATAGCTTAACTCCTCGCCTTTCGCCAGCCCACCTCACAAAACCATGCCCTCTATGACCCCCAAAGACGTCGCGGACAGGGTTCGAGCCTTCCGGACTCTTGAACACAGGCTGTGTCCCAACCTCTGACGAACTACCCTTGGCAAACTCAGAAGATATAGGCGACACCCATATGCTGCGGACCAATGACACAACCTTGTTTGGTGGCTTGTTCGGACAAGCATTTGCAAAGTGACCCTCCTTGTGACATGCAAAGCACTCTTTACTCTTTGGTTTCCCTTGGGAGTGGGAGGTACCATTAGACTTCTTATACGGGACGGTATTTGGTTTATGTTCAGTTTTATTGTCAGTGCTAGATGGTTTTGTGTATTTATGTGTATCAAAATTCTTGGGAGGGGGAGGGGTACGATCCTTTGCACCCTACTCACTCCTAGCTGCTGCTCCGCACCCTCGAATCAATGACAGTCGGAGGTCAGCCATTTCTGCTGCCTCCTGGAGAGTTCTAGGATTGTTTTCCTTTATATTTAATGTTAAGTCCCCACCTGTGCACTTAAAGAACTGCTCCAAGAGAACCAGCTCACTCAACTCCTCAAAAGTAGCTGCCCTCTCAGAACGCAGCCAATGTCGTAGTGCATCAGACAAGTCCCGGGCGTGTTCTAGGAAGGTACTATCCTTGCCCTTAGTAACACCCCGAAACTTCAAGCGGTAAATTTCTGGTTGTAACTCATAGGCCCGTAGCAGAGCCTTCTTTAGCTCATCATAAACGACACAGGACTCTAAAGGTAGTGCATCATACGCTTTTAGCCCCTTTCCTAGGAGTCTTGATGAAACTAATGCTGCCCACTTTTCCTGAAGCCACTGGTGTTCCTGACACTTCTTCTCAAATCGCATAAAAAACTCAGCCACACCTAATTCATCGAACACAGGAACTAGTTTAAGCAGGTGCGACAATGATTGGTCCTGATGTCTGTTACCTCCCTCAATATTTCGCCCTGTTACCTCCACTCGAGATCTCTCCAGCTCCCTGTCAGCCCGATACCTAGTAGACTCTGCCTGCAGTTCAGCCTTTCGTATAGCTCTTCTCTCTGCAGCCTCAGCCTGCATACTAGCCTGTCTCTCGGCCGCCTCCGCCTGCACACTAGCCTGTCTTTCGGCAGCCTCAACCTGAACTCAAACCTGTCTTTCGGCGGCCTCAACCTTGGCCATCTCAAGCCGAAACAACAAATCTGGAGTCAACCCTTGAGGAGGGGAAGGTGCATTTAATGGAGAGGGTCCCTGTGATTGAATTCCACGCTGCCATTGACCATCAACTTGGGGGTATGTACTAAATTCAGGCACCCTGACGTTTGATATGGGGGTAGAGTGGAGGGGGGGCTGGGGACCGGGGCCCCCAGTCGCCTCTCCACCCAGGTCTCTCCCTTCTAAACCCAATATCAAAGTCCTCAGCTGATCTTTCCTCATGCCACTTAAACCCTGGTGACCCTGAAGACCTGCCACACACTTTAAGCCATACTTATTCAGCTTCAACACGCTGGCAGCGGTAAGGAGCACCTCTAAATATCTTCTAGCACCCTCCTCGCTATCGACTAGCCACTCCACAGGTCTTTCTCCCTCCGAGCCCGTATCGTGACCTGACCCATCACTGTGTTTTGATGTATTAGACATGTTTGTGTACTGCAGTAATTATCACGGTTATAGAATGTGCCTTATCTCCTATGCAAGTATGTATATACTAATGTTATTTAACCCTTCTCTAGCGGGTGCTCTGTGGCCGTTTTGGGCCTTTCTGGGCCGTTCTGACTGCTATATCAACCATCAGTATGAAAGGAACTGTATTGCGCCGAAAACTAGGTGGAAATCGCTACACAATGACGCCACATACAGCTACGTAGCACTCGTGGAGCACTGACAGTGTTACCTCGAAGATGGAAGTTTAGCTGATTTTGCTACCTTGCTCACTTTTAGCGAACTATTGGTTACACTGTCATCCTCACGCGCAGTGGGGGAACTGGAGTTAGTGTGGGCCGGGAGGCCACAGATGTCGGACGTATGGATCATTACTATCCCACCCATTTTCACTCGATTTCCACCCATTTTTCACCCGTTTTTTGCCAGTTTTTTCAACTCGACTTATGTGGTGAGCCGCTTTTTAAGGGTTAAAGTCTTTTTAATGTGTTATATTGGTTGCTCCAAAAAAAACTCTATGTCCACTGTATTCCTCTAATCATAAGGAATCTCAAAACAAATGACCGCAATATTCCTCTGTTCAGTAAATCCTGGCAAGGTCGCCATTTGTTACGTCCTGGGATATATAAACACTGGGCTCTTTCTATTGGGCTAGGTATGCGGCAACAAGCAACAATGGAAAACGCTAGATCCAACCCTTATCTATAAACCCAGGCAACAAACCACCCTAAACCGTCAAGAGTCCTGCCTGGACAACGAGGCATCCTATGACTCGGTTACAGGGTGCACGCACTATAGACTGCTGATAGTCAAGCAGGCTATATGAAAGATTACCCAATTAAGTTGACTTAAAGCTTCAAGGAAAAGATAGATAATGGAATTAAACTGCAGAAACAATTTAATAACAAACTAGAAGAAAGTACATTTAACGTTACGTTAATTAATACAACTAATCACCCCTGCATGAAAGAAGGTGAAAGCAAACAGTCCTCAAAACATCGTACAGGTAGACAAGATGCAGGTTTCTAAACTGCATGCGGCTACTGTAGGATCTGATGCTTAGCAAAGAAAGTAAGTTACGGATTTAGAGAACTCTTAACTCATAAGCAGGAATAAATACTAGTGATAGGCCATACAGTGTATAATGGCATAGGTATAATTAACTAAAGGCAGCAACTCGCAACATAACCACATACAGGTGTGCTTCTCACTCTTAGTCAGGCAAGCCTGCTCGGACAGAGTCTCTGAGCCACACCCTGACTCACAATGCTCACAAAAACGGTAAACTGTGGCACAATAACAAGCATACAGAGATAATAAACCCTTAGCTGTTAATCTGCCAGGTGGCAGAGGTCTAGCCGGAAGGATATAGGCTTCGTATACCCGGGCTGAGCCACCTGCTCTAGCCTAGGGACGTTCCCAAGTCTGCGCGCCAAATTACTCTAATTGAAAGGGTGCTCTCTTGAGAGACTCAGATCGCAAGTATCTGACTCTCTCCTGGCGACCCTAAAACAAAAGCAAGACGTGCTAGCGCAGTGCTGAGTGGACTAGGCAAGGGCCCTCACACAACACAACACTAGACACACAGAGACACAGACAAGAAAATGCCCCCAGACTCCCACGGGTATCCTACTGAAGTCGTGCGGGTCCACAGGACTTGCACCAGCAGACTTTACTTAAAGGATCGCAAAAAGCCTCCCCTCCGGTCTAGCCCCTGCTAACCTGACACAAGAACACACTAGCAAGCATGAAACCACCAAATATGAGACAACAAAAAAGCTTCCTAGGTCTCGTTAACAATTACGTCTCTGCATAAGGCCCAAAATCCTATCTAATTATCTGAGAGCTCGTCGTTAATACAATAATAGAAATAAGGTCTATCAAGGGGATGGGATAATTAAATAGATTGGTGAAGTAGTGGAAGGAAGGTATACAAAGTAAGAGAGAAAGTTTCTAAGTGGGGTTGAGAGGGATAGATATCAAGGGGGTCCGAAGGGTACGACAGTGAGGTGAGCTCTGAGTCTTGAATCTGTCTGGACCCCACCCTAGGCATGCAAAATACATCCCATGCTTGGCAACACTCAACACAGTTGCCGGGTCAAATCCTCTACCCCGTGCGTGAGTCGAAACTAAGCCTAACGTTGCAATCAAATGCACGTGGCAACATCAGGCTCGTCCTAAGCTGGACTCTCCGCGCGAAGCAACGTCCCCCAGCCGGTCTCTCTCTCCCGCTCGTCTCCTCCCACTCTCACTAGACTTACATCTTATATATTATAATGAAACAATCAACTATCGAGAATAAAATATACTAAGATGCGTTGGTTAAGAATAAGGGCAGCTTCAAGCTGTGAAACAACATAAGAATATCCCAGACATTAGTTACGTTGTCGTAGGATATATACTAAGGAAAACCCTGCCGGCCGGCTGCCGCCATCCGGTTTCTAAACGGCTGGGCAGCCGACGCGCGCACATGCCCGCACGTGGCTACTATGAAGAAGCGTCACACTCATTCCATTGTATTCTAAGTACCACACGACTCATTGTAATGGGTTTAGGTGATTGCAAACGCCTCAATTATTTGTTTACCTTGATCTCGCGCCATAATGCGTTCAATTCTATGCTCAGTGTGAAACCTACAGATTAGGTAGGATTGTCTTTGTCGTTTCTTCATACAGGCCATATATGTTAATGTCTTTCATACATAATATTTTCTTCCCTAACTAGTTTTTTCATAAAATTAAGGTGAGTGGAATTTCGCGAAACATCGTAGGAGTGTAATGGACAAAGAAGAGCTATTGTTTGATGTCAATCTAAAGCTTAGAATGGGTAATTTTCATAACATAACTTTCTGGTTACATTAACTTGATTAAATATGCCCACCAAGATGTGTATGGTAGGAGAAATATGCCCGCTCCTAAGGAGTTTACAATATTCGTGAAGTGACGGGGTTGAATAGAACAGGGTCAAATATCACCTGTAGGATTGCTAGCCTGCGAGTGAACAGGAAGGAGAAGCGAGACACCAAACAACGAAGAAGAAACCACTTACCAAAGTATCCCCTATTCCCAGGAAATTCCCATGCTCCAAATACCAGGGAAACATAGGAGTACCCCGTATCACCAGGAATTTCCCATGTTCTAACAACCAGGGAGCGGGGTCATCTAGGTCAGTCACCCAGAAAAAATGGTAAGAGTTCGATCCAATCACCGTCCAGCTCTCAAACTGTCTCCACCAATCAACAGCCGTCATTCGCCCAGCAGCCAGATTTGCATTACGATGAACACATGTTTATGCAAATGCAACACCAAGGACCCGAGTGCTATTGGGATAAGTGGACGTAATAGGTCATGTAATACGTTAGTGTTCCACATAACTATAAATCACAGTGAGTAGATAAAGAAGAACTGAGTTATACAAAGTATCAACAATAAACCTTAATTATAACATAATCACCAGAGTTACGATTATATCTGTTCTAGACTCAGTGACTCTCATCGGAGTATTAAATAAAATACCTATTATCATTATGTATCAAATAATCATGTGTTTAAGTTAAGTATTAATCTCACCAATTATATCACAACGATTCACTATATCCTTGTAATATTGAGTTCCTGTAAGTTAAAGATAAGAATTAACCCGAACATAGTCTCAAGGAAGTTGAAGGAAAAGCAAGCAAACATCCACTGGGGTAATGTTCTTAAGGCTGAAAAGCACGGAGCATCTAACAGCAGTGGAAAATTGTCTCCCCCTCCCCCTCCCTCGAGAATACGACGAGCCCTGTTGTGTTCCCTCTGACGTCCGGATCCTGAAGTCCTGATTGTGAGAAGCAGCTCCTTCTGATGTCCTGACTAGCGAATTTATGTTCCACGTCGGCCGGACTTACTCTCGAATCACTACCCTCCTATATTACCCTAAGTGTCTTGCATTGTGATTATTGTTGTGAAGGTAAGGTAAATTATGTGAATATTCCAGTGCTAAACTCTATATAGATCTGTGCTCAAGATCCTTAATTATTGCGTATGTGTTAATCCTTCAGAACTTATATTTATTGTTATATAGATCTGTGTCCAAGATCTAGTGTTAATATTCTATCTATAACTCTTCTAGAACGTACTACGCCTACGTTACATACTCGTGTTAATTAATCACTTAGCCGAATACTCACAGATTTTCCTTGTGTATGTCCATTCTATTATGTATGTAAACAAGTCGAAGTTGAAGTGAATTCCGTGTATTTATTCCCTTCTTAAATAATACTTTTACCTAGAACCTACGCTCAATTTCATATTCTTTTTATCTATGTCCCCCCTTTTCAAGAAGTTTTATCGCCGATTATTCAAATGTAATTTCTTCGAGAAGCTTTGAATTACACTTAGTTGTATTAAGTGTTTACTTGTTTATTGTATGACCAATATAATCGTTCACTCCATTATACTGTATATGTAGATAATCTTGATTCACCTCGTCTAGGAATTCTAGTCTTGTATAGATCTGTTATCTAATTATTCATCATCTCGAATACAACGCCAATTTGTTCTGTTTTCCATATAGGAATCTGTTAACTCGTTCAGACCTCTTTTATACCTTATCAGGTATTTCCATCTAAGTATAACTTCGTCGTGTACACCATTTGATATTATAAGTATTGTACTAATTACTAGTACACACTTATCGTATAAATACGATAGAATATGTCTCTTTTGTGATCTCGTATGTCTCTGTGATGTCACGATCGCTCCTACAGCACGACGTAGGACGAGTAGATCGTATATTATAAGATTGTAAATAAGTTAAGTTATAAAAGGCCTAATATGCTATTAAGCAATATTGCCATGGTCTTATGTAGTATATATGAATTTATCGTATATATTAATATAATTTATCGTATAGAGCAACCTAGATGCGGTACGATAATTTGGGCTCCTGGCGTTTTGCCAAGGCAGCAAGGTGTGCCTTCGAGGAACACCAGAGCCTTCACGAACACCAACCAGTTAACATCTAATTTTCCGCCCTTAGTTGATCGTGCTTTTGTGCCTCTAATCACAATTTTTTTTTAAGATAAAAAAAAAAAACAAAAAAAAAAAAGAAGGTCCCACCCCTTTCCCATTCTTAAGTAAGCCATTTTAGATTTACAGAAGAGTGACCATTACTTGCATTACTGCATGTCCACAAACATTTCAGTAATGTAAGCATGTTTCCTTCTATTTTTTTTTATTTTTTTATTTTTTTTATTAAGGTGACAGTTACAAAGTGGTGTACAATCTATCTTATTCTAGTTACATTGTAGTTTATCTTATTGTACCAGTACCTCCCTACAATCAACCTAGTTGTTCCCCAATTCGTCCCTCCGCCACGACCATTTCAAAGTCCAAGTCTCTCACTCTTGTCCTCTGTAGCGGGGAGGACCTTGTACCTCTGAGACATAGGAGTGCAGACCTGAGAAGAGAAAAAGAGAGCCGGCATCTCATCCAAGTTATGACTTGGCTTCTATGCTGGCGCTTTTTCTCCGATATTTGTTCAGCTAATCTGGCATAAAAGACACTTGCAGAAGGTCCCATACCTCCTGACGATGAGAAGACCAGAGGAGTAAAGCTTCCTTGATCCTTGTTCAAAATTCTTTCTTCATAAGCGCGTTTTTTCTCACTTTCGTTTCTCAAGTATGCCGCCTTGTGTCCTCGCTCACGATATGTTTGTGCTCTTGGGTTGAAGATTCTGATATCGAAAAAAGCCCGTTGTCCCCTCGTCCAAAAACCTCGAGCACTTACGTCCACTCTTGCTTCATTTGAAGTATTTGCAGTATTGTGGGCCAAGCGCTGTCCGTCCATAGGCAGAAGTTCCGGTTCGATTCTGACATCATGGCACACCTCGTCCAGCATTTGTGCAGTGATGTCTCGTACTTCATCATGCCAGATACAGATGAATCATCCTTTCTTACAGGTCATACAGTGGTCTGGGTTGTTTATTTCACCGCATGCACATTTCAGCGGCAGGTTCGAAACTGGCCACCCATACCTCAAGGCTACGGCATCATTGAATTCTTGTTTATTTAAGCTGAAGCCTTTCTCCTTTATTGGTAATGATGCGAGCCAATTTGAAGGCCCCGTGTCTTGTGCCATCTCAACTCTCATTTTCAGTTCTTCCCTACATCTGGTCTTAATTTGTTCTAGGCTATGTTTCTGTCTCTCTTCTCTGCTCTTTGTAATTTCCTGTCTTGCATTTCGTTGTTCCTCTTCGTCCACCTCATCATTTTCATTTTGGTCCCGTATTTTTTCTGTCAGAGACGTAGTAAGTTTAAGGGAATTTTGGTACTCATGTGGTGCCGCCTCCACTGGGTTTATGATCCCCATACCTCCGAACCTTGGCGGAAGAGCTAATAGATCTCTTAGCTCTTGCGTGACGCCTTCCATCTTTGTTAAGGCCGGTATGAATGTTCCTCTGATTGCTTCTTCCAGCGGTTGGAGCATCTGTCTAATGCCAGGCACTGTTCTCATAAGAAATGTCCATCTGTGCTTAACACCATATGTGAAGGCAGTATATGCAGCATGTGGTTCAGATTTCGCAATGTCTGCCAGGGTTTTCACTTCCTTTACCCACTCCGCTACCTTTTTTCGCACATAGTCTCTCTTGCATTCTTCTGTGCCTATTACTGCTCCCAAATGGCGTTGACCCTCCTTTGTAATCTTCACTCCTGTCCCATCAAAAGTCCGCACCGCTTCTTCATACTTGTTTTCTTTCACTATTAGTACAGATTTACTAGCATTCGGATGGTACCCAATGACTTCGCCTACCGATTGTACTCTCCGCCACCATTCTTTAACCCCTAACTAGCGGCGCGCAACATAAGTCGAGTATAATAAATTTGGACTATCTGGCGGCGCGCGGCATAGGTCGTGTGGCAATTTCAGCACGTAATGTTGCTGAGAGAGAGAGACAAGTGGTGGCAGGAGAGTAGCGAGCGTATGACTGCTCCAGACCACCGCGGCGAACCTACTGACACGAATCCCACCTCCTCCCTCCCTCTCTCACTCGCTACATACTGAATTGTATGGGGAAAGTACCGAATTACATGCTTTTTGCACTCGTGTTGCGCGGTTGTTGCAAGAAAACTAGCGGTCATAAAAGGATCGTTGTGGTGTCATTGGAAAGCTCTGGTTATGCCCTTTCAGGGATGGAATACTTGTTTTATGCTCTGGGTCTTATTTAGGCATGAAAATTATCACGTAAACAGCCCTATTTTGGCTAAAAACACCCCGCTGGGCGGTACATATAAATAGACCGCCTAGCCCGCCAATAAGGTGTTAAGATCCCCTATTTTTCCTGCACCTGTTAGGTCATCTGCATACGCCACTTGTTTCACTCGGGTTACCTCATGTTTTATTTTCCGCTGCAAAATTGATAGTGCCAGTGCGTACATTGCCATTGCCACTGGATCTCCTTGCGTTGTTCCTTCATTTGATTTGAGAATTTTCATTTCTTCCTTCTTTGTGCTTCCAACTATATACAGGTTAGCTGGCTCCTTATAAGTATTTTCTATGTACTTTGCGATGCTCGGGCATTTGATCTTGATGTTGTGAATAGCTGCCTCCCTATTAATGGTGTTAAAGGCATTTGTTGCATCCACTAGCAGTACCGCTTCACAATCTTCCTCATGATACACCTTCCCCATTGCATGTATTGCTGCTTCTCCTCCGGCTTCCTGTCCTGCACATACTTATAAGTTGCCCACTGCTCTTTGTACATCTTTTCCCAATACGGACATGATTGCTTTTCCTATAATCCTTCTAAGAACTTCCCCAACGCCTACTGGTCTAACTCCTGGATTCTTATTTAAAGGTATCAGGCGACATGCTGTCAGAGCTTCTATGTTCATGCATGGTGATGATGCAAGTTTCTTTGCCAGCATTGCTATTGCTTCACAAAGGTCACCCGCGGCTGAACCAAACTTGTTTTGACTTAGGAAGATCCTCCAAGTCTTAGCATCTACTCCTGATGGACCTGCTCCTCCCTGTGTTTTCAGCGCCTTTCTCTATATGAGGTCTCCAGTTATATTCTCATATATCACCGGGTCTGGAGGAACATATTCCCCGTCTAGTTTGGCCTCACCACTTGCTGGTTTTGCTTCTGGGTGTTTCTCCTTCAGCTGGTCCAAGATGCGTCGATTCACTTCGTGTACCCCACTTGAGGCTTCCCCAGTGACCATTCTGACTGCCTGTGCCACCTTACCAATCCTCATGCTATTTCCCACTGATCGTGCCATATCATCTGGCTTCCTCTTTCTTCGTTGTTTTGTTTTCAGTCTTTGCTGGATTGCTCGTACTTGGCTAAGAATTTTGTCTAACTCCCCATTTTTCCACCGCTCCACTCTCGGTTTCAGCGCTTTAATGTTCTCATTCAGTTTTCCCTTTGGTCTTTTTCTTTGAAGGAACAACTGAGGAATGAAAGAAGCTATCTTGATTGCCACGTGCGCCAAAGGGGCATCCTGAACATACTTTAGGATCATACGTCTGAGTTCCCCCAGCATGTCTTTTGTGGCTTCACAAATCGGTAGTTCAAACTTATTATGTTGCCATTGTATCACTTCTGTATAGATTTCATTCACTAATGTTGTGAGTCCGTCACCAGAATGTCCCATCCATTCTCCACCATTCATGTTTACGTTACGAGGTCGTTCGTTCTGTTCACGATTTTCGATTATTTCTCTCTCATTATCTTCGTTTAGGCCTACACTACAGCAATACACACAGCTACACCATCACGACGCTCTCATCGACACCATGACTGACTGACAGATAAGCATAATATTCATGTCCATTCCCATGTAATCATTTATTCTTTCTTTAACTTGACTCGTGTCTCGGGACCGAAGTCTCGTACCCCATTGTTCACCGCCATTTTGGGTAAAACGTTCTCCCTTGCCTCATTGCCACATGGAACTATTGGTGAGTTAATTCCTGGCTAATATTTACCCTTATAACCTTACCCTATATATAAATTTATTAGGTGAGACCTTTGGATATAACTTAGCTTGATTCAGATTGAATTTAATTTAGATATGGAGTAGTTTTCATTTATATTTATTTATTTAATTAATTATAGCTTAGTAATATTTAACTTCCATTGATAGTTTACCACATTTTATTTACGCGTTGCTCTATTTTCGTTAACCATTCTATTTGCGTTAACTATTATATTGACTGATTCAGTTCAAGGGATAATAAACATATGATTATTCATCAGTAGAGGTAAATTATTAAATCTGAATTCCTCGACCCGCAAGATTATTATCGCGTATAATCGTTGATTAATTATATGTTCATATTATAATTTTCTCATCATAATCCAAATATATAATAAATTATAAAAACAATTTAACGTCCCTATCCTTTTAACTTCAGTTGATTATTCCAAATACCAAGAATAAGACCGCACTAACTGTGAATATTATTTTCATCACCGCAGTACATTGAATGACCTGAGTGACCTACCTGTTTTAGTTTTATCTATACGCGGTAGTCTTTATACTACCTGCGCGCCTCTCGCCACCCGTGAGTGAGCGTTGAACTAGAAATTCTTGTGCGTTCCCCCTTTTGCTCAGGCCTTATTATTCATACGTGTTAGGAGATTTCATCTTACCTTTAATTAACATATTAAGAATACTATATGTTAGACACTCAACTGACATAAATATTATTATCAAGGGTTGATTCTACAGTATATGTAACCATGTCTATTTTATATAATTGCATATTTCCCTTATATTACTATCATATTATTTCTGTTACTTATGATGTTGAGTAGAGACTGTTACATATGTTAAATGTATTCCATTGCCTACTTGCTATTGCTTATAATACTTAAGTTAACTCTCAGTCCATACTTCAGATCTCGCCATAGTCGTGATTTCCATATTAATCTGATTATGTCACGCATTGAAGATTCTCTTACTATGGACAAATAATAGTTAAAAAATTATACCTATATCTACATGTAAATTGAATAAACAAGAAGTGTATAATTTACATGTGTGTATTTATTGTGTTCTGTAGCACCTGATTGAGTACCTGATTGTGAATAAGAACGTGTTTGATGTGTTCCTGTTGAGGATATCTTGAGTCTATAAGTCCATAATTGGATTTTAGTAAAGACCATAATTATATAAAACGGGCTAAAATATATTATGACCCGACATAACAACTCGCATAATATACCATAATACACTTAATATATTTCAGAAGTCGCAGACAGTACAGAACCTTTGTCTTCATGAATATAGACAAAATTACACAATTATAAGAACAAGAATGGCTTGTTTACTGCTGATATTGATATTGGCAGCTTCCCAGACAGTCAATGGAAAGTTTTCCTCAAATAGTAAGTGTAACTGTGTTAATTATGTATATTATGTAATACAGTTATAAAATATGTAATACCATACTCGGTATATTTTCAGCTAAGGATAAATTGAATGTCTGTTTTGCTGATTTCTCAATAGTACTTGGAAATATATAAAATTATGTGTGTCTGTATTCTAAAAATACCAAGTTTTCATGATTAACAATTAATTTTGCCTTAAAATCTACGTAATAGCTGAATAACCAAGATAGTAACATGGCAATTTACCTTCAGCTGGAAAAAAATAGACTATAGTACTACTACTACTACTACTACTACTACTAATAATAATAATAATAATAATAATAATAATAATAATAATGTTAATAATAATAAAAATAATAAAAATAATAATACTACCAAATCATGCCGATTTAAAATTTTACCCGCATGATGGGATAATGTTTTATTGTCATAGCACGACAGTTGTGACTTTCTGGAATCGTCTTAAGGCGTGATGTGGGTATAATCTATCCATTCTAAGTACAAAAACGTCCGTATTATTTCCGATTCAGTGTTCTGTAAATATCTATGTAAGTAGTGCTCTGGCTACCAGAATAAGCTTCTTCAACTATTGGAAGACTTTGGCCAAGATAACACATAATATGATATCAAGACATTATACTATATATTGTATGTCACAAACATATTGCCATGTGATATACAAATATACAGATATTATGACAATACAATGTACAATATACAGCACAAAAGGAGAGATAGACCGACGAATGCGGAAGGACGAGAACGTAGACGTACTGGAGAGTACACAGAGGATCACCTTGACTTAGTTCACTCTATGTGGTGCGTATGGCAAATGAGTGAATCACTAAAATAATATATAAGAGTGTGGTGGAAGAGGCAGACCGAGAGTGAGATGGAAGGTGGGAAGTGAGAGAGATATATGGGTGGAAGGGGTGTGGGGAACTGAAAGAGGACAGAGGTGCAAGGAGGATAATCATGTGTGGATACTTCCTCGGGGATAAAGGCGACTGTCAATAGATAAATAACTTAAGATTACATAATTATGCGATACCAAAAAAAATCACATAATGTCGCATAAATATCGCAAATATTGTCATATACTGTATATCATGACAAAACAATATGACAAAAGCGTTATATAATATAGGATATACAAGTATAATACTTATTCCGTAAGGGGGAGGCAGTTGCTTTTTCTGGACCCCCTTCTTCCTCATGTTTAACCCCATTAGTTATGATACTTTAAGAAGTTCACCCCATTAGCTTAGCGATTTTAAGACCTTGCACCTCATTTTGTGGGAAATGTTAAGACCTTGCGGGCCACTTAGGCGTCAATATTTTCCTGGCGAGCGATAGCGAACCTGTAATTTAAAGAGGAATCGGTCGTAGGCAGAGATAATTTTCTACAGAAACATGTAAAAATTTATTTTGAAAGGGGTTCTAGGTTGTGCTAGTTTAATGTTTGATGGAGGTTTAACTAAACAATATATGAACAATAAGGTAAATAAACCAAACAATAACCACTACCCCCTTTATTAGTAAAGAGTGGTGATACAACATTGGCTGTGAGGGCACTGAATGCTGTACTTGCTGCTGCGGAAGAACCACACTTCATCATGTTCATCACTGACAAACAATATGTGGTGAGTACAATTTATTCAGTTATCGTATCCCAGTCATTATGTAGGTTTATAGTTTAATATAATAATCAACATAAGCATCAATAGTTTACAATTTTAAGAAAATAAACATTACTGATATTTATTTTGCTTGCACATCACATGTGGCAACGGTGCCCAGCTCTCCCAAATATACCTGGGGTGAGTGGGTTCGAATCCTGGTCAGGGTACCTCTCTTACAACCTGTCCGACCTATCATTAGTAATTTATAATTCAGAGAGGTCCCATAATAGTACCAGGGAGATTAAACATCGCATATCACTTAGCCGAGTTGGCGTGGTGTTAGCGTAAAATAGTTATGGTTGAAGTCTAAGAAACTCACCATGTGTTCGCAGGTAAAGTCCTCCCCGAGACAATAACCTGGTTCTTCAAATAAGATTTAAGGTTGCTTTCCTTATATCCGCTCATGGCCGAATGGTTATGGTGCACAGCTCTCCCAAATATGCCTGGGGTGAGAGGGTTCGAATCCTGGTCAGGGTACCTCTCTTCCAACCTGTCCGACATATCATTAGATTTTTGTTTGTTAGTTATTATTTGTTGTGTTGTGTTGTCCCTGTTCGGGCTCTGTCTCGAGCTGGTCATTCCCAGCTAAAAAATAAAAACAAAAACAAAAGATGCGGTGTTTGCCTGAGTATATAGATAGATAGATGGATAGATTGTACTTGCTAGGAAATACCGCCTTCTTAAGTACTGACCTTTGCTTTCACTATTCTACACTTGGGTTTCTACTATATCCGTTATAATTTAGTCATGGTCACCTCGCTAAGGCCTGTGTGATTAGTGTATCTATCTATCTATATATATATATATATATATATATATATATACAGTATATATATATATATATATATATATTATATGTAAGACAAGAAAAGCGACAGAACTGGAGCCCTGTTTCGAAAAACTCCACTCCCTTGTTTATCTGGAGGTATATACTGTATATATATATATACCGGTACAGTATATACCTCCAGATAAACAAGGGAGTGGAGTTTTCAAAACGGGGCTCCAGTTCTGTCGCTTTTCTTGACTTACAGTGAGCTTGCTTGACCTTTTCACTATCATTACGTAATTATCATCATAATCTGGTTATCATTGGACGATTTTGTTTAGCTTGTAATCTACCTATAAGACTTAACCCACTGGATCCCAGCGCCGCAGCGTATGCGTCGGCAATGTATGTAACGCTAAACCCCAGCGCCACATACGTTGCGTCCGCGACTTCGAAATTATTTACTCTTGTCCTATGGTAGCTAGAGGCTTGAGGATGGTATGGAAAACTACCTTATGATGTTGCCGAACAGTGGCGGTACGCGGCAACCCCCTAGCCCATCCGCACGAGTGAGTAAGGGCGGATGAGGAAAGCCAGTTTACCCACTTATCCCACCGCCACTTTTGTGCTTATTTATTCTTATCCTATGGTAGCTAGAGGGTTCAAATTCATATGGGATATACCTTATAATGTTGCCCAACAGTGACAATACTTATCAATTAGCAATACCCAAGTCCCACCACGGTGGGGAGTGGGGAGAGAGAGCGCGGGATTGGAAGGACTGGGTGGCCTCCCACGGTCCCACCTCCTGCCCGGCCCAGTTGCCTTGTACCTCGTCTCCTCGCTATATTTATCGCTCCCCTAATGCTTCCCATAACATAGTTGACTCCCCACCAAGTAGGGAAGAGGAGGAGGAGGATGACCCAGACCCCACGGCATTCCTCAAAATTCCGCCAGGTCATGGTAGTGGTAAGAAGAGACGAGATAGTGTGTCATGTTGCTACGTACACAGCAAGTTTATGTGTACACTGGTCCTCCCCCAATCCCCCTGCCTTCACCATCACCGCCACTT
Source organism: Paralithodes platypus (assembly GCA_032716605.1). Lineage (NCBI taxonomy): Eukaryota > Metazoa > Arthropoda > Malacostraca > Decapoda > Lithodidae > Paralithodes > Paralithodes platypus. The sequence continues at coordinate 35,083,792 of CM064546.1, forward strand.
CCCCTGTCTCCCCACTAAGAATACGTCATAACCCATATTTCTAAGTCAAAGATGCTTAAAACAATATGAAACACTCATATACTAACTATAAAATATACGGTAGAGTATAAAATCAATAAACAGAGTACGTGAGAGAGGCATAATAAAAGTGAGAGTGAGTGAAGGGGAAGTCAGGTGTCATTCAGCTGGCAGTGTGTACGTGCGTGAGTCCATGAACAAGGTGGCCGCCAGCCCGCCAGTTGTCATGGTAACCAGGGGACGCGCGCGAGGCTTGCCACTCCCTCGACACTTATAAAACTTGAATCTATGCACTTATCACACTGTAACTTCACTTACAATGACAATATGTGATACATGTTGCTAATATCTGAACTATGAAGAAAGCTGGACGCATCATATATCTGCTATGCTGCCGCGCTCAGCTGTGTCTTGAAGGGCGGGAAGCTTGAAGGCCGCCCAACATCAGCTGATGGTTGAGGCTGCCCCCCCCCCCCCCCCATAGAACCCCAAAATGACCGAGGTGAGTGTTTTTTTGTGTTATTCTTCATTTCTCACCTATTTAGGCCATTACAAAAAAAAAAAAAGGCCAAATCTGCTGGTCTCTCAGTGTACATTTAGTCTAAACTAGCTGTGGTTCAGTGGGTTAAATTGGTAAATATGACGTTGATAAACCCTCTTTGTAGCATAGGTCCTTCTTAACTGCATAACATCATCTAATCTTAGCCAGAATCGAAGGTAAAAAGTCGTCATGTTGCTGAAGGGGTACATCCAGAATGGTTGATAGCCTCTAAAATCCTATTCTAACTTGCTATCCAGATAAATGATGTTTCGGAGGTGTCGGCACCGAGGGGCGTTGCAGTGTTCGAGATTCCAGATGTTGAACTGGCTACTAATGGAGCACGTACGCAAATGTTGAACATCATCAGTCAAGCTAGCATGGTAAGTGGTCATTTAAGGTGGGATAATTTTTGTTTCTGGATCCTTTCAGTTTAAGATTTATGCTCAATCTCATCATATATTATCCTTTCTCGAATCCTGGATATTAATCTAAGTATGTACGTACATGTACCCAATTGCACTATGAAAGCCTAATGAATACACAAATGGAAGGGATAATTGATGGTGCCTGAAGCACAAGGGAAGGCCTCTCTAGGAATAATAATGATTGAAGCTGATAAAATCAGAAATAACTGAATATTTTCAATACATATGCCTTTCTCTACAAACAATCGATGTCAACTAGTAACGAACAGAATTCAAGACAAGGAAGAAATCATTGTATTTAATACAGACCTTTGATATAAGTGAAACTATAATTACTAGCTATGTACTGTATGCTAATTCCTCAAATATTAATAAACACAATCTGGTTCATCATTTAACTGACAAGAGAATCATGAACTAATCTCAGTACATCTACCAAAATATATATCAGGTTCTCAACCTGTGGAGTGTTCACCATTCCATAACAATTGTTTGCATTCTTGGCTGGTGTATTATGGTATTAAGGAACACCCCTTTCTTAACATTAATCCTCCATTGCAAACCCCAGTGTACATGCATAAATTAATGAAAGCTATGATACTCCTGGGATTCGAACTCGGGAAACCACACCATGAACATAAGCACCTAAGCCATTACACCACCAACACGGTTAAAAACTATGTACACAACCACGATTAATATCCATTTTCGAATTTTGGATATCAATCTAATCATGTACTCAGACCGAACTGCATTATGGAAAACTTATGTGTTAGTGAGAGGAAAGAACAATAAATGGGGCTAAGATCACTAAGGACCGGCCACGCTAGACATTAGTTCCTGAACTTACAGAAATTAAGGAACACCCCATTCTTAAAAATAATCCTCCATTACATGGCAAGATTTCCAACTAGCTTCACCACCACCACTGTGACCCATACGCCTATTCAAAACTCCCGGGCCGGCAGCTTGTGGCGAGCTGGGTGAGTGCTTCTGATGTACGATGCCTCCAGTTTTCGAGTGTGATTAGTTTACACCACCCAAGTATCATGTGTGCCTCCACAGTGTGTAAAACATCAATAATACAATAAATAGGTTAAAGAGCAGTATTCAAAATGTTTTTGGCCCAGATGAAAATCTTACCGATTGTACATGAAACAATTATCTCTTATAATTATCATAAAACAACATCAAAACACTCATTACGACTATCAATGCTAACACCGGGAAAACTAATACTCACTACCACAGGCTGATGCTCAGCTCAGGCGGGGTACGGTTCTGTTTTCTGTTACTTTTGGCAACATTCCACCTCCTTTCATGGGATGATAACTACCTATTATTTGTGTCTCCTTCATTATACCTAAATCATCTAGTATATATATGCTAAAAACAGAATAAAACGTCATCGCTGGGCCTGTCATATAGGCCTACAGTGTATCTCAATCTTCCTGCGCGCTACAATTGATTTTTTACGGTGCTGCCGACGTATGGGTACATCATACGTAAAAATTATACAGGTATTTGTGATGATCAACGGTCCGGTCGCATAAGTTTTGGTATTACCATTTGAGTCTGTGGTACCATGCCGCTCCGTTTTTTACGACATGCTTCTGTAGGCTTCTAAACTTTCCTTCCATAGTAATATCAGTCTGCTACAAGCATCAGTTTTGAAAGGGTGATGTCCATGCAAGAGGTGTTTTAGAAGATGAAATTTAAGCAAAACAAGTACACTTCTACATGCATTTTGTGACAACTCTATATAAGGTATGAATTTGAGATTAATTTCATGTTACATGTCATAACTCTTACAGTCTTCTAAACACCAAACTTGATAAGCTAACCATTTATTTAATATATATATATGACAAGTGTTTAATTACAAAAGAGGCAGATAAAGGAAGAGATGATACATTCGGTACAGGGTCACAGTAAACAGACAAGTTATACTTGATATTATCAAGGCCAGAAGAGGGGAGAATTTGAACTGATATTTCCATTGAAATAGGGCTACAGATACAACGCTAGAGCGATGTATATCGAGTGAAAATAGCGGGAATAGGTCCGACCCCGCAAAGAGCGGTAAAGCCATGTATAAGATCCCCACAAGAAAATGGTAAAGACCTAATCGGTACAGATATGACGCAGCTTTGACTGAAACTATATTAACATTGGATGATATTATCACCTGATTCTTCCATGCTTACTAATCTATCTATCTATCTATCTATTGCCTGATGCCGTGATCCCCGAAAGGGTGGCCACGAACGAACCCCCCCCATGCACCTCTGTCCCCAGTCAGTCGACGCCCCTCCTCCCAACCAGCACTGCCTTCATTCATATACTTCCTCACTCCATCCTTCCACCTCTCCCTCGGTGCACCTCTCCCTCTCTCCCCTTCCACCTCGCTCTCGTACACCCTCTTAGTCAATCTTTCGCTTTCCATACGTTCCATATGGCCGAACCATTTCAACAAATTGTTCCTTTTCACACTTTCCAGCACATCTACCTCCACACCACACCTCCTTCTTACTTCCTCATTCGTCTGTCTATCCCTCCATGTAACTCCACATGCACTTTTCAAGTAACTAATTTCCACTGCTCTCACTCTTGGTCTTGGTCTGAGTCTCTTCCCGAACGTCCATGCTTCGCTTCCGTAAGTCAGTGTCGGGATTACCACACTGTCATGCAAGGACTTCTTCACTTCCATACTGACCACTCTATTTCTTGTTACTGCTTTCAATGTTCCTACTAATCCTTCTGAGAAATCCTCTCTATATCTCCCTCACTCTGATGAGATATGGGGGATGACATCCTCCCGTCTTTCCTTCACTTTTTCAAGGAAATGGGGGTGGCATCACGTGTGCAACTCAATTATTTAATTGTAACACTATATTGTCCCTTAATTTCCACTGCCAGTGGAGATGGCATCAAATCGCCACTGGCAATAATGGTAAGAGCATTCAAACCAAGAAATAATTTCTGACTAAACAAGTTCCGAGTGCAATTTGGGGCAAATCATATATATGTATACATATTGACTAGTAACACTGTATCTCATGCATCATAAGGAAAGGCTAGTGTCTATGGTCCTGTCATCCACTTATCTTGCTTTATTTTTCAAGATAGTTAAAAGAGGCTGAGCATAAGAAAATGGTTGTAGTGGTGTTAAGCTCTACACCCTGTGCAATATCAATACACATTATTGAGGACTGCGTCCTGGGAGACGTCATTAGAAGCTTTGCATTTCCCTCTAAAGCAAATTAAAATTAAAATTAAAATTCAAAATAGTTTATTGCCACACATAAATATTACATATACATTTACAGCAAATAATTATATTAACAATTTGTGACAATGAGGATGTGATGCCCTGCGGTATATGGGTCCTCATTTGTTCATAAATTACACACATTTTCGTAAAGAGAGATACACAAAAATATATATCACACCCCAGTAACACAAACAAAAAAATAAAAAAAAAGTACGTGCAGGAGTTCATAGTACGACAAAAGTGACTATGCAGAGTTAATTATTTAGTTAGTAAATTAATCTTAAGTCTTTTTGTTATATAAATTAAAAGTACATTGTGTGCCTATTTTATCAATTGTGTTATTCCATACTTGTACACCTTTATATATAGAAGATATTTTCATTTTGTTTGTCTTTGCTATTGGTTCATGTAATTGATTTATGTTTCTAGTCAAGTTCTGATGTATATTTATGTTTCTGGTGAACATATTACTTATTATCGGTGGTGTAGCACCATTAATAACCTTATGCATCATTTTAGCAATTGAGAACTCGAATACATCCACAAATGGAAGTATTTTTAGTGATATAAATATTGGCACTGTGTGCTCCCTATAATGCGCTGATTTAATTATTCTCGCTGCTCTTTTTTGTAATATTACTATTGGATTTATGTTCCACTGACTTGCTGCACCCCAAACCACTATACCGTATGTTTTATATAGAAGTACAAATGAATTATACAAATTTACCACTGTAGATATATGAAGTATTTTTCTTGCCTTCCATAATATACCTATACCTCTAGAGATTTTGTTTTGTGTGTTTAACATGTTCACACCAAGATAGCTTGTCATCAATTATTAATCTCATGAATGTTGTGTTTTCTATTATTTTCAGTGCTTTATCATTTATACACGAATCTATGTTAGATGATATTTACTTCCCTTTCGTACCAAATATCATATCATGTATTTTGTCAAAATTTAACATCAATTTATTTGCTATTGTCCATTCTAGCAGTTTCTTAATTTCAACAATCATTGTACAAAAAACATAATTGATATTACTTCCACTCAAAGATATGTTGGTATCATCGGCAAATAATACGGGCAATACATTTGGCGAAATATTAACCATATCGTTCACATAGATTAGGTATAGCAACTTGCAAGGGACCAAGAACTGAACCATGTGGTACTCCAGATTGTACACTTCCAATGAATGAATATTCCCCATTGTAACTTACAAACTGAGGTCTGCTTCAGTGACGTGCACAGGGAGGGGGGGGGGGCTTGAGCCCCTGCCATTTTCCTTCTTCATATATAAAGTGCCCTTTTAGTCAAAATAAATAAAATAAGACATTATATTATATGTTTACATTAACCCCTGTGGAGCAGGCATATTGCCCCAAAATTACTTTCATTCCCTTCTCATTTTCATGCATAAGCAAGAGATAGAGAGTATTACAATTAAATATCTTTGAAAGCAAAATTATAGACCTTTCCAATGACACCTGAATCATCCCTGCACGACGCATATTTATCTTAGAACGATCTTGCAAACAAATTCTGGGTGAGAAGGGTTTTTGACCCTCTCGAAAATCCCCAGGCCTGCCAAGTGGCATGGCGCTCTTTTGAACCCTGTTTTTTTTTTTTTTTTTTTTTTTAAAGAGACAATGAACGGAGGAAGGAAGAACACAGATAAAACAAAAAGGTCCATGTGCCTAGAGGCATCCTCCATTCATAAAATGTTTGTAACAACTGGATTTAAACATTTGTAGATGGATTTAAACTTTTGTTTGTGGAAAGCAATTCGAGGGAAGTGAATTCCAAAGAGTAGTAGCTCTGGGGATAAATGAATTCTGATAAGCAGAAGTTCTGCATTGTGGAGGAGAAAGTGTAAATTCATGGGCGCTCTCAGCTGCCCTAGTTCTACGGGGAAAGATGTGGAGAGGCGGCACAATTGAAGCAAGTTCCTCGGAACAATTGCTGTGAAAATATCTGTAGAATAATGCAAGGGATGCAACGTTTCTTCGTATGGATAATGTAGGAAGGTCCTGTGTGATTGCAGGGTTATTGATTAATCTAATAGCTTTATTTTGAATTTTGTCCAACTGCCTCAATGCAACCACTCCACTTCCACCCCACAGAGGTGAACAGTAATCCATCTGAGAACGCACATGACTTTTATATATCACGGCCAACTGCTCGTCAGTGAAGAATTCTCAAACTCTGTACAGGAGTCCCAGTTTTTTAGAGGCATTCTTAGCAATGCTTCTAACATAATGTGTCCAGCTCAAGTTAGTAGTTAATGTTACACCGAGAATGTCAATACTAGGGGAAGTGGGAATATTTACATCATTAAAAAATACATGGGAGTCAGTGAGATTCTGTAGGTTAGAAAATTGAATGTACTTGGTTTTCTGTGCATTAAAGGAAACTAGATTCTTTTGTCCCCATCCATTAATTCTAGAAAGGTCCTGGTTCAGAGAAATAGCAGTGTTTATTCTTGAATTGATAAGATCGGGTTGGGTGACAGAATTGGTAAATGTGAAGGAACTGTGGAGTGTTGAGTCATCTGCGTAGGAATGTATTGGATTATGAGTGGTAGATATGAGATCATTGATATGAATGAGGAACAGAATTGGGGCCAAAACTGATCCCTGGGGAACACCAGCATTTATTGAGTGAAATTGAGAATAAAGGCCATCTACCATTACACGTATTTTTCTGTTATGAAGATAAGAAGAAATTAGTGGAACTAATGATGCAAGGCCGTAGTGTGACATCTTCGACAATAAGGATTGATGCCAGACTCTATCAAATGCCTTTGATATATCCAGTGCTATTGTATGTGTTTCACCATGTTGGTCTGTAGCTTGGTTGATTTGATGCGTAAGAAGGCAAAGCATGTCTGCAGTTGATCGACATCGTCTAAAACCATATTGCCTATCACTGATTAATTTATTATTCTCAAGATGCTTAATTATGTGATTATTTAATATAATTTCAAAGACTTTACCAAGAGTGGAAGTTATAGCTATTGGTCTGTAGTTTGATGGATCTGAAGAGGCACCTTTTTTAGGAACTGGATGGATGTTTGCTTCTTTCCAGGGTACTGGGAAGCATGAGGTATGAGTACACAGACGGAAAAAAATTGCCAATACAGGAGCGAGCACCAAGGAGCAAGTCTTAAGTACTATTGGAGGAATTTCATCTGGACCAGGAGCCTTATCTACAGAGAGATTCTGCAAAATAGTTTTGACATGTCTGGTGTGGATCTTAAGTGAGGGAATTTCAGGCGAATTAAAATTAAGTACAGGGACATCTTGATTTATTTCATCTAAGGTTGAGTTGGTGGAGAAAATATCCACAAGAAGGTTAGCTTTACCTCGTGGGTCACTTACAAGATTGCCAGTCGGAGATTTTAATGGTGAATGGATGAAGCAGTAGTGAAGTTGGATTTAAATGAGTTAAGAGTAGACCTAAAAATTTTGTTATCATTTGGATTATTTAGAAGTTTATTTGCCTGCTTGTGGAGAAAGTTTGATTTAGTTAGGTTTAACACCTTACGAGCGGCCTATGCGGTTTATATGTACCGCACAGCGGGGTGTTTTTAGCAAAATAGGGCTGTTTACGTGATCATTTTCATGCCTAAATAAGACCCCACGTAAACAAGTACCTATCCTGAAAGGGCATAAACAGAGCTTTCGAATGACACCATAACGATCCTTGTATGATGGATAGTTTTCTTGCAATAACCGTGCAAAGGCGAGTGCAAAAAGCAGTATTCGGTAGTTTCGGTACATAATTGAGTATGTAGCGAGTGAGAGAGGGAGGAGGGAGCTGAGATTTGTGTCAGTAGGTTCGCCGCGGTGGTCTGGAGCAGTCATACGCTCGCTAGTCTCCTGCCACCACTTGTCTCTCTCTCTCAGCCACATTACGTGCTGAAATTGCCACTCGACCTATGTCGAGCGCCGCCACATAGTCCAGCTTTTTTTAACTCGACTTATGTTGCTCGCCGCTAATTAAGGGTTAATACAGTTTTGGCATGATTTCTGATGTTTCTAAAGTAATTAACACCTTACGAGCGGCCTATGCGGTTTATTTATGTGTACCGCACAGCGGGGTGTTTTTAGCCAAAATAGGGCTGTTTACGTGATCATTTTCATGCCTAAATAAGACCCAGAACGTAAAACAAGTACCTATCCCTGAAAGGGCATAAACAGAGCTTTCGAATGACACCATAACGATCCTTGTATGATGGATAGTTTTCTTGCAATAACCGTGCAACGCGAGTGCAAAAAGCAGGTAATTCGGTACTTTCAGTACATAATTGAGTATGTAGCGAGTGAGAGAGGGAGGAGGGAGCTGAGATTTGTGTCAGTAGGTTCGCCGCGGTGGTCTGGAGCAGTCATACGCTCGCTAGTCTCCTGCCACCACTTGTCTCTCTCTCTCAGCCACATTACGTGCTGAAATTGCCACTCGAGTTATGTCGAGCGCCGCCACATAGTCCAGCTTTTTTTAACTCGACTTATGTTGCTCGCCGCTAATTAAGGGTTAAAGGCTTCATGTGTTTTTGATCTTGTGTATGCATTGTAGGCTATTGTTTTTTGTTCAGTTACTCTAGCACAATTATGGTCAAACCATTTAGGTGAATTAGATCTTTTACTGTACTTTTGATGAGGAATAAAAGTTTCCATTCCAATTTTTACAAAATCTTGTATGTGGCTCAAGGTGGAGTGTGCATCATTAGAAAAGAAAGAGGTCCAGGGAATATCAATAAAGAAACCTTGAAGACCCTCCCAGTCTGCCCTATCGTAATGCCATTTAGTCACCAAAACAGGTTCAGAGTGGGAAGGTGTGGTAGGTGATAGACAGGTGGCCTGTATCAGACAGTGATCAGAAGATCCAAGCGGGGACCTCACTGTAACATCATAATTTTCTGAATTGGTTGTTAAAAATAAGTCCAGTAGGTGGGAATTATGATTAGGATTATCTGGTACACGGGTGGGTTGGTTGACTAGTTGAGTGAGATTAAATGAGTCTGCAAATAGCTCACATTCAAGACCAGCATCATCAGTCCTGGCTGAATAAGTGAGCCATTCAACATTATGGACATTAAAATCACCCAACACAGTGATTTCAGAAGAAGCATTTAAGTTGAGGACACTGAGTTGTGAGGACAGAGAATCAAAAAGACTTTGCTCTGGAGGAGTATTTGGGGAACGGTAGATGCAACATATGTATTTAAATTTACCAGCAGAAATTAATTTGTATATAGAATAATCAAAATAGGGACAATTGAAACTAGTAACCTCCTCCAGGGCAATTTCAGATTTTGCGAAGCAACATACACCTCCTTTAGGTCTGAAATTTTGGAGCAGTTGATAACCTGGAAAATTAAATCTAGACGTGTCAGATGTGGATGTTACTTGAGTCTCTGTCAAAAAAAGGTGAGTAGGGGATTCTGCTTGAAGAAATTGGTGTACAGAATTGATGTTAGAGTGAAGTCCCCTTATATTGCTAAAGAAAAAGCTGCACCGACGAGCAGCTTTGGGACGTTGCAATGCTCTTGACACAGTCGCATGATGATGACCGGGAGGGCCCTGTGTCAATGACCCAACCCTGCCGGGGGTGGATATCCGAGGGACCACCAGGTTTGCTCTTAACAATTGTACTGCCATGTTTATTGGGTAAGGTGTATGGTGTTACATGTATGATATGTAGTGGGAAGAGTAGTGTTTTATGGATAGAGGATAGCAATGTAGGGCAAGTCGTTAAGTTGGATGTGTATGTTATATAAAGAGGGTTTTCCTGATACCCCTGATGTGTGAGGCAGAAAGATATGTATCCAGCTACCAAGGCCTGGGAGAGAAAATGGAATTCAGGCTATTCCCTGAGTCTCCCGAAACCTTGGCGGTAGTACTTCCCTGGGCGGGGCTGCCTACCCCTACTACACTTGTAGTGGTAAGGTTAGGGACCTTAGTAGGTTTAACCAGACTGGTGCTGTTTCGAACCCTGGTTAGGGACCTCAGTATGTTTACCAGACTGGCGCGCTAACCCACTGTACTACACGGACGTACAATGGGATAACAACCTTAGTTCTCCTTGAAAGAACCAGGTGATAGTCTCGTGGTGATTCGATGATGGGATGTGAGGAGAAGCCCCACGAGTGATGAAAGTAGAGTTGAAGTCCAAGGTAAAGTGAAGAAAGATGAAGAATTGGAGACGTAGAAGATGGTGGGCTGAACCACCTTGCTATTATTCTTGCTGGTTGTTGTGTAGCATTTTGGATTTGTTCAGCTTGAGTTTTTTCTGAAGTGTTTTTAGTTGACTTATGCTGAGGTGGTCAGGAGGCTCGGTGGTAGTTGAAGGTGTTGCAGGCAGGTCGTTGATGTTTCTGTTGATGTTGGAGTTGACGTTGGAGAGCCAGGATAAGGGGATTATTTGGTCTCTGGGTGCGATGTAGCGATTGGGATAGGTCGGTTCTTCAGCTGGCTCCTGCTCCTTCATCGGTGACAATTCTAGCTCCTCCCCTGGTGTTGAAGTTTCTGCCTCCTGGACTCTAGGTGTTGGAGTCTTCTGAAGGCAGAGTGGTTGAGGCAGAAGCTGAGTGTTGGAAGGCTTCTTTTGGGGCGGCTTCTCGGTTGTTCTTCGGGCAAGGAGATCTGGAGGGATGATGACGGTAGGCAGGCCATTGGCAGCAAGAAGAGCAGGCAGAAGCACAGAAAGTTGGCCTCAATCGTCCCCAGCAAGAGCGATGGCTGTGTGGACAATGACTGTGATGACGTCAGTCTTGAGGCCAGACTTCAGTCCGGTGATGGTGGGTTGCTTCTGCCTTCCTTGTGAGAGTTGGGAGCCCCTTACTGGTCTGCCATGGGGTTCTGTTACTCCTGCTGCCTCCTTGCCCTTCCTTCCTTCCTTGATGGTAAATTGCACTTTCTCTCCTTCACCTAGTGACGTTGTTGTGCTATCGATGTTAGGCACAACGTTCTTCCTGTGGCTGAAGAAATAAATTGTGTCCTGGTTTCTGGTGATGAATCCAAATCCTCTCTTTTGGTGAAACCACTTAACCACTCCAGAAAAGGTGGTGGGTTCTTCCTGGGTGGCCATGGTGAGAGAGGGTTGAGGTGTTGCTGCCAGGTGTGGAGAGTCAAAATAAATAAATACATTATATTATATGTTTACATTAACCCCTGTGGAGCAGGCATATTGCCACAAAATTACCTTCATTCCCTGCTAATTTTCATGCATAAGAGACAGAGTAATACAATTAAATATCCTTGAAATTAAAATGATAGAGCTTTTCAATGACACCTGAATCATCCCTGTACGACGCATATTTATCTTAGAACGATCTTGCAAACAAATTCTGGGTGAGAAGGGATTTTAACCCTCCCGAAAATCCCCAGGCCTGCCAAGTGGCCTGGCGCTCTTTTGAACCCTGGTTAGGGACCTCAGTAGGTTCTACCAGACTGGTGCAATTTCGAACCCTGGTTAGGGACCTCAGTATGTTTACCAGACACGCGCGCTAACCCACTGTACTACGGATGTACAATGGGATGACAACCTTAGTTCTCCTTGAAACAACCAGGTGATAGTCTCATGGTGATTCACGTGGTGGGTTTCTTAGACTTCGCCACCAACGACTGTTTTACGCTATCCCAGACGTCAACTCAGGTAGTTTTGTGGTTACAGGATTTTGCGGGTACAGGGTATTACACAAACAAAGGCCAAAATGTCGGTAACCAATTAGCAATTGTTTGCTGTTTTTATCTATGTGTGACGCTGCACACGAGTGAACTCTCTCTCTCTCAGACCTCAGTGTGTCCCCGCAGACTGTAGGCTGCGGTTGATGCCCGCCTCGCACTGCCTGCAACAGTTGGCCTCACTCTCAGGTCTCATGATAGCCTCAAAATGGGGCCCGTTATATGAGAGGCCCCGTACAGGGGCTGAAAGGAGGGTAGAGGCCCCCTGGCACGAGGGGGAAAATGTCGCTTGTATAAATTATATTATATCACCAGCTTATCTTTTTTAGTTTGTCCATATTGTGTTAATACAAAGGTGATGAGATGATGCTTGTGAAGATAAAACTGAGTATTTTGCGTAGATTCGCTTTGGAACTCTATGACATGGAGTTTTAATGTTTTCTCTGGGGTTGCTTAGGTGGTACTCTCCGTCGCATTAGCCAGCTGCCTGCACATTATAACTGGTTTCAGCTCTCCTCTGTTCCTCGGAATAATTACGATAGATTCTTCTGCCCTTTATCCTGTTGATAACCCTCAGTGAGTATATCTTATGATTGTATATCACTTTATGAAAATTTGATGAGTTACAAAAGTAATTAGTTGCTTTAATCATTCAATGCAGAAAACAATAAAGAATATAGAACTAGGCCTAATTTGTACTGATATTATTTTTAAAAATGTAACGCATTCTTGAGAAGCTAGGTAAAATGCCTATGGGCTACTTATAAATATTAGTAGCCTAGTACACTAAAGGTAAAACAGAGAGTGTGTGAAGGAAGGAAGGTTTTCGGAGCAATGGGAAGTATGTGGAAGACGAGAAATCTCTGAATGAAAGTAAAAAGTGCAATGTATCAAGGAAATGTTGTGCCAACAGTGATGTATGGGGCTGACACATGGGCTCTGAAGTAAAAGGAGAGAAGAAATTTGGATGTGATGGAGATGAGCTGCTTGAGGAGTATGTGTGGAGTTACTTATAGAGACGGATTGAGGAATGAAGAAATACGTATGAGAGTTGGGCAGCAGGAACATTTGTCAGCCAGAGTGGACAGAAGGGTGCTGAGCTGGTATGGTCATGTTGAACGAATGAGAGATGAAAGGCTTACAAAGAGAATATGTGAGGCAGATACAAGGGGAGATAGAATGGCAGGAAGACCCCCATTGAGATGGAGAGACTGTGTAAGACAAGCTTTGGATGATAGAGGAATGACTATAGATCAGGCAAAGGAAGTGGTAATAAACAGGAATAAATGGAGAATGCTTGTGAATAGTTGAGTGAACACGTGGTCATTTGGGGGAAGGGGTCGGGCGCAAGTTTTGACTAGATAATAGTCCATCAGGCGCCTGGCCCGGGGAGACGATTAATATGAAGGGTGCGCCTGGAAGTGTGGTGGGCAGGCTTGTGGCTTCGGCTCCGCTGCATGTCTGCCTGCCGAGATCGGAACCTCTCCGGGTGGTCAGGGGCCGGAGGAGTGCTGGAGCGACCTTGGTGACCCTGGTCTCTGGGTCTTCTCCTGGGTGACCTAGATATGTGTGAATTTGTGTTTTGTCTGTGTGTGTTTGTTGTTTTATGTTGTGTTTTGTGTTTTCCCTGTTCTTGCTCTGTCTTGAGGCGGCCACCCCGAAAAACAAAAAAATAATAATACATACATTAAAAGACAATAACAAATATAAATAGGAGAAGTGGGGAATGGGCCTGAGCATATAGATAGATAGATAGATAGATAGATAGATAGATAGATAGTAAACTAACTATTTGCCTAGTGCTGCGAGTTCGTTGTTGATATATTATTATATTTCTAATGGCTAATGCAATATGTTTTATGTACAGCTGTAATTCATAGATATAAAACTCAGAATAAGCGGAAAAGACCGAAATGAAGTGAACAGATTTTGGTAAGCCACACACTTCTTGTAGGGTAGTTATTGATAGGGGTCACTTGAGGCATGCTATGCTTATAGTTACACTCACGCATACTAAAAGCTGCTCAAGGGAGGGTCCTGCCTTCCCCTACTCCACCCTGGGCAGGTGGAAGGGGGGAGTTGGGTCCAAGTCTACCCCCACCTTCCATCCCCAAACTATCCCTAACTCCCCCACCTCCCTCCTCTAAATGCTAGTTAGTGATTAGCAACGCATGTTATCATGTCTTGTAAATTATAGCAAAGCCATCATTGCATACTCTTACAATGGCCAACATAAAAAATGTATTAGGAATATAATATAATATGTAATTGTATTCTTCAAAATGAGTCTCTATACATACAATGTGAGTTACACCAATCTCGGCTGTAGGGGTCTCTCTCTCTCTCTCAACAGGTATAGACTTACGAGTTCAGATCATTGAAATTTGTTTTTAAATATTTAATGGGCTTGACAATGTGGATTATAGAAAAAATTTTAGCCTCAATATGAATACATCACGCAACCATGGCTGGAAGTTAAAATTTAAGTGTTTCAGCACCAGTAATTGTGAAAACTTGTTCACATATAAGAACTGTTCTACCTGGAACAAACTTCCCTCAGAAGTTGTAACAATTTCCTCAGTAGAACAGTTCAAGAAGATAGTAGATAGTATCTGCCACAATCTGTCAAGAGTGTAGTGCACTAAAGAATGTTTGTCCTTCTAATTTGAGTATCTCTCCGGAATGGGCCGCAAGGTCTTTGATATACTATTCCTTGTAACTCCTTGTAATACTTACTCTCACTATCTCTCATAACCAACACTTTCTACGACTAAGATTTAACAGGTCTGAATTGGGTATATATCCCTTAACCCGTAAACGGCTGTAAAGCTCATAAGAGGTTTTACTGGGCGACGGCGGCAAAGCTCTTAAGAGGGAGGCCTAAAAAAAACATTTAAACAACCCCAGTAGCACTAAACAATTTTTTTTTTTTCCCTATACCTCATATCACTCCTCCACATCCCCTCTTTCCTCCCTTTCCCGTCCCCCTTCAATTATCACCTCTTTTCCCTGTTATTCCCTAATTCGTTGGTATATTTTTGTGCTAACATTAGCAAACTGTGTGGAGGATGTGCTAACGTGCCTAGCGGGTGTGTTACATAACCGAGTGTGTGTATGAGTAGGCTCAGTGTGGCTTGAGGCCTCATGGAGGAGGGGTTGCCTCAATTTTCTCCATAATTCATGAATGGGCTGGTCCATCTATATTTGCGATTTTGACCAGAAAAATGAAATTTTCACTTGTTTTATTGTTGTTACAGGTTACTATCTTCATATTGAAGGTAAAATAGGCTCATATGAATAAGTAATAACGATATTTATCGTAAAATGACGATTATAGGCCTGAACGGAGCCAATATGCTCGCCCATGGGGAGCTAGTTCAATACCCCCCCTCGCCGTTTTCGGGTTAATTTGTGTGTGTGATGAATGTTGCATGCATTCGATACACATAGAGGAAAGTTGATGGTAAAGCTGACTATTAAACCTTAATCTTTAGTTGGGGGTTTGTAGAAATGAGAGGTTGGGATCACAGACAGAGACAGAGGTGCGGGAACTGAGAAGGCGAACGCTGTTACTCAGCGGCTCGATATTCAAATTTACTATAAGTTAACAGCCACTGTCGGGCTTTCCCACAGAGCTCTCATTGAGTGTAGATTGTGTTGTTGGCGTAAGTGGTTGTGTGAAATGCAGTCTTCTATGATGTGTTTAATGGTATGGGGTGCTGTGTTACATCCCGGGCAGAAGTCGACGACGGAGTCATCCAGTCTCTTCTGATAGCTCAGGAGAGCTGGATGGTGTCCGCATCTCAGCCTGGCCAGGTGGACTCTGTCCTCGCGAGGAAGGGAGGATTTGGAAGGATGGATTTCGGGAGGTCGTGCTTGGAGCTGCGTGTTGTCTGTGAGTGAGTGGATGGATCGGCAAGAGATGTGAGTATGGATGTGCTTCTGGAAGTTTGTTCGGGGTGGACAGGGAGGGAGAGAGGATAGTAATTGTGTATGATACCGTGTGCTGGGTGTTGTTTTGATATTTCTTGGTGTCTATGGGTGTGTTGCCATGTAGTTTAGTGGGTGGTCCTGGTTCGTGGAGGCTGCTGCCAGGTATTGAGTGCCTCTCATGTCCAGATGGTCTTTGACTTAGAGGATTTTGGTTTCTTAATGTAGGTGATCTGTGGGTGCAGTAGCTGTGCAGCCTGTAATGATCTTTAGGGCTTTGTTTTGAATAGTCTGTAAGGTCTTATGATGTGTTTCAGCTAGGTTAGAAGCCCAGGCTGGGCTTGCATATTCCATCATTGATCTTATGTATTGTTTATATACTGTGGAGGTGGTTTCTTTGTTGTGTCCAAATTTTGTGTGAGCAAGAGACCTGAGGGCGTTAAGTCTGGGTGTCAGTTTCTTTTTAATATTTGTGGTGTGCTGTTTGAATGTCATATGAGTATCATATGTTACTCCTAGGATTTTGGGTGTGTGTGTATGTGTCAGGGGTGTGTTGTTTATGGTGAGTTGAGAGATGTATTCGTGTTCTCCTGTCCAGCTTGTGAGCAGGGTTGCGGTGGATTTGGCTGGAGCTAGATTAAGTCTGTTTGTAGTGCACCAGCCTTGTAGTGTGTTGAGATAGGGTTGAAGGAGATCTGGCTCTGTTTTGGTCATGGTGTGTGCATGTGAGTGTTATGTCATCTGCATAGGAGGCTAAGTTTACTTGGGGCGTATTGGGTGTAGTTATATCGTGCATGTACAGATTGAAGAGTGCGGGCGATAAGACGGATCCTTGTGGGACTCCGTTTGGAAAGTTTCTGATTCTAGATGACTGACCGGCAAAAGATACGTGTGCACATCTGCCTGCTAGGAAGTTGGCCAGCCACCTTTTTGTATGGCTGTGCATGTTTGTGTTGTAGATTTTGTTTGTTAGGTTGTGGAAGGGGATGGCATCCAAGGCTTTACTAATGTCGAGTGTGGCTAAAAATGATCTGTGTGGTGGTCTAGCTGAGTTGATGCCGTCAAAAGCTCTTTGTGTAAGGTCTGTGAGAAGAGTGTTTGTGGAGTGCAGTGGCCTAAAACCATGTTGTGTTGGAGCTAGGGGTAGGTCAGGTGTAATTAGTTGTAATACTAGGCGTTCCATGACTTTGGAGGGGGTGCAAAGGAGTGTGATGGGGCAGTGCGAGAAGGGTAGCGTGGGGTCTTTGTTGGGTTTGGGGAATGTGATGATGATACCATGCTTCCAAATGTCTGGTATTGTGTTGTGTGAATAACTGTAGTTTGATATGTTAGTTAGTGCTTGTATGCCTTGAGGTCCCATGTGTCTGAGGTGTATGTTGCTTATGTTGTCTAGGCCACAGGCGGGTGAGTGCTTGAGATTGTTGATGATATGCTTTGTCTGGTGATTGGTGAAGGGTGTATAGTCAGGGTCTGTGGGGAATTGTCTCTTACGTCGGATGACACGTCGGTCGGCTTTGTGAGGTTTTAGGTGACTGACATGTGAGAAGTGATTGATGAGAGTGTTTGCTTGTTGTTTACATAATGGAGTAGAGTCTGTTGTTGTGATTGCAGCATGTGATTGTGTTGTGTTGCTGTTGGAAAGTGTGATGCTGTTTAGTGTTTTGTACAGTTTTTTGGGGTTTGTTTTGTGATCAAGTGTTTGTAGGAAGTTATTCCAATTTAGTTTTTGTTGTTCTTGTATTTTGTTGTTAGTCTGGGTGTTTAGTGCTTGGATTTGTTGTGTGATGTCTTGTGTGTGGGGTGCTCGGGAGTGTTTCAGTATGTCGCGTTGTCTGATGAGGTTTTGAATTTCTGGTGTGAAGTTGGGGTTGTGTCTTTTTCTGTTACCTCGTGGAATGTGTTTCTTGTCAGCGTTTAGGATAGTTTTATTGAGTATGTGTACAGCATTGTTGATGTTAGTGATGGGTGTACTGTTTAGAGTTGTGAAGTGTTGTTCTGTCTCGTTTGTGAATGCTTCCCAGTTAGCTCTTTTATAATTGGTGTATGTGTATTTGTGGCTAGCTGGGGTGAGTTTGGTTTTGGTGGTGATAATGATTGGGAGGTAGTCAGAGCCTAAGGTTCTGATAACCCTCCAGGATGTTGTGGGGGCGAGTTCTGGCGAGCAAAAGGTGATGTCTGGAGATAATGGGTTATAGAGGGCTTGGTGGGGAATATGGGTATGTTGATGGATGTAGTTAAGGATGATGAGGTTATCAGTTTGATTTTGTAGTACCAGCCCTCTGTCTGTGTCAGGATTGTCGACAAACCAGTCCGACGTCTTGGCGTTGAAGTCACCACCCAGGATGATGTGTGGGGTGTTTGTGATGTGTTGTAAGTGTGGTCTGTATTCATTTGGTACTGTAGGGGATGTTTGGGGAGGGATGTATGTGTTTATGATGGTTATGTTGGAGTTGTTACCAGTGCGTACTTTAATTGATTGTATTTCTGTTGTGTTATTATTTGGGGGAGGAGGGATTTGGTATGTACACTGGTAACTATGTATGATATTTCTTTGTGTACTAGGGTGATGAGTCCACCGCCGCCTCCGACGGCCCGGTCTTGTCTGATGGTGGTGAAATCATGAAATGTAGGTGTTTTTTGTGTTGTGCGGAGTTTTGTTTCTTGTTATTAGGGGTTCGACCCCTACGGGGAACCCCTATTGTAATCATTAAACCCGGTTATTCATCCAAATTATCTTTACTCGCCGGTTTCGACGCAATAACTCCAGAACCGCTTTTTGGATCGGGATCAAACTTTCACAAGAGCTGCGTTTATGTATTGGGCAACTTTTGATATGCTAAACATCCGGCATGGTGGCCAAACAGGTCCGTGGCAGCCTATTTCCCGAAAAATTTGACGTCTAAATACCGTCTCTCCCACTCATAGGAAACGATTGGGCTTTGGCATAATTATGGACTCCACTACTAATGCTCCGCAAATGTTATAGAGAAGGTTTTGCTTTTGCACGTGGTTTTTTTTCCGGCAATCTTGAAAAAACCTCGAATTCCATTTAAAATTCCACATCTTGAAAACTACGCCGATGATCAAAGCCATGCTTGGGCTCGCGATTCCGAACGTTTTGGTACCAAAAGAATATAAATGGGTGGAATAATTTGGCCGCAGCATTGAAAACTGTCTTGTTACGTCCTGGGATATATAAACACTGGGCTCTTTCCATTGGACTAGGTATGCGGCAACAAGCAACAACGGAAAACGCTAGATCCAACCCTTATCTATAAACCCAGGCAACAAACCACCCTAAACCGTCAAGAGTCCTGCATGGACAACGAGGTATCCTATGACTCGGTTACAGGGTGCACGCACTATAGACTGCTGATAGTCAAGCAGGCTATATAAAAGATCACACAATAAAGTTGACTTAAAGCTTCAAGGAAAAGATAGATAACGGAATTAAATTGCAGAAACAATTTAATAACAAACTAGAAGAAAGTACATTTAACGTTACGTTAATTAATACAACTAATCACCCCTGCGTGAAAGAAGGTGAGAGCAAACAGTCCTCAAAACATCGTACAGGTAGACAAGATGCAGGTTTCTAAACTGCATGCGGCTACTGTAGGATCTGATGCTTAGCAAAGAAAGTACGTTACGGATTTAGAGAACTCTTAACTAATAAGCAGGAATAAATACTAGTGATAGGACCTACAGTGTATAATGGCATAGGTATAATTAAATAAAGGCAGCCACTCAAAACATAACCACATACAGGTGTGCTTCTCACTCTTAGTCAGGCAAACCTGCTCGGACAGAGTCTTTAAGCCACACCCTGACTCACAATGCTCACAAAGACGGTAAACTGTGGCACAATAACAAGCATACAGATATAATAAACCGCTAGCTGTTAATCTGCCAGGTGGCAGAGGTCTAGCCGGAAGGATATAGGCTTCGGATACCCGGGCTGAGCCACCTGCTCTAGCCTAGGGACGTTCCCAAGTCTGTGCGCCAAATTACTCTAATTGAAAGGGTGCTCTCTTGAGAGACTCAGATCCCAAGTATCTGACTCTCTCCTGGCGACCCTAAAACAAACGCAAGGCGTGCTAGCGCAGTGCTGAGTGGACTAGGCAAGGGCCCTCACACAACACAACACTAGACACACAGGCGCACAGACAAGAAAATGCCCCCAGACTCCCACGGGTATCCTAGTAAAGTCGTGCAGGTCCACAGGACTCGCACCAGCAGACTTTACTTAAAGGATCGCAAAAATTTGCAAAAATTTGCAGGTAGTAGGGGTAGGCAGCCCCGCCCAGGGAAGTACTACCGCCAAGGTTTCGGGAGACTCAGGGAATAGCCTGAATTCCATTTTCTCTCCCAGGCCTTGGTAGCTGGATACATATCTTTCTGCCTCACACATCAGGGGTATCAGGAAAACCCTCTTTATATAACATACACATCCAACTTCACGACATTGCCCTACATCGCTATCCTCTATCCATAAAATACTACTCTTCCCACTACATACCATACATGTAACACCATACACTTACCTTAAATATGGCAGTACAATTGTTAAGAGCAAACCTGGTGGTCCCTCGGATATCCACCCCCGGCAGGGTTGGGTTATTGACACAGGGCCCTCCCGGTCGTCATCATGCGACTGTGTCAAGAGCATTGCAACGTCCCAAAGCTGCTTGTCAGTACAGCTATTTCTTTAGTAATATAAGGGGACTTCACTCTAACATCAATTCTGTACACCAATTTCTTCAAGCAGAATCCCCTACTCTCCTTTTTTTGACAGAGACTCAAGTAACATCCACATCTGACACATCTAGATTTAATTTTCCAGGTTATCAACTGCTCCAAAATTTCAGACCTAAAGGTGGTGTATGTTGCTTCGCAAAATCTGAAATTGCCCTGGAGGAGGTTACTAGTTTCAATTGTCCCTATTTTGATTATTCTATATACAAATTAATTTCTGCTGGTAAATTTAAATACATATGTTGCATCTACCGTTCCCCAAATACTCCTCCAGAGCAAAGTCTTTTTGATTCTCTGTCCTCACAACTCAGTGTCCTCAACTTAAATGCTTCTTCTGAAATCACTGTGTTGGGTGATTTTAATGTCCATAATGTTGAATGGCTCACTCATTCAGCCAGGACTGATGATGCTGGTCTTGAATGTGAGCTATTTGCAGACTCATTTAATCTCATTCAACTAGTCAACCAACCCACCCGTGTACCAGATAATCCTAATCATAATTCCCACCTACTGGACTTATTTTTAACAACCAATTCAGAAAATTATGATGTTACAGTGAGGTCCCCACTTGGATCTTCTGATCACTGTCTGATACAGGCCACCTGTCTATCACCTACCACACCTTCCCACTCTGAACCTGTTTTGGTGACTAAATGGCATTACGATAGGGCAGACTGGGAGGGTCTTCAAGGTTTCTTTATTGATATTCCCTGGACCTCTTTCTTTTCTAATGATGCACACTCCACCTTGAGCCACATACAAGATTTTGTAAAAATTGGAATGGAAACTTTTATTCCTCATCAAAAGTACAGTAAAAGATCTAATTCACCTAAATGGTTTGACCATAATTGTGCTAGAGTAACTGAACAAAAAGCAATAGCCTACAATGCATACACAAGATCAAAAACACATGAAGCCTTTAATTACTTTAGAAACATCAGAAATCATGCCAAAACTGTATTAAACCTAACTAAATCAAACTTTCTCCATAAGCAGGCAAATAAACTTCTAAATAATCCAAATGATAACAAAATATTTTGGTCTACTCTTAACTCATTCAAATCCAACTTCACTACTGCTTCATCCATTCCACCATTAAAATCTCCGACTGGCAATCTTGTAAGTGACCCACGAGGTAAAGCTAACCTTCTTGCAGATATTTTCTCCACCAACTCAACCTTAGATGACATAAATCAAGATGTCCCTGTACTTAATTTTAATTCACCTGAAATTCCCTCACTTAAGATCCACACCAGACATGTCAAAACTATTTTGCAGAATCTCTCAGTAGATAAGGCTCCTGGTCCAGATGAAATTCCTCCAATAGTACTTAAGAATTGCTCCTTGGTGCTCGCTCCTGTATTGGCAAAATTTTTCCGTCTGTGTACTCATACCTCATGCTTCCCAGTACCCTGGAAAGAAGCAAACATCCATCCAGTTCCTAAAAAAGGTGCCTCTTCAGATCCATCAAACTACAGACCAATAGCTATAACTTCCACTCTTGGCAAAGTTTTTGAAATTATATTAAATAATCACATAATTAAGCATCTGGAGAATAATAAATTAATCAGTGATAGGCAATATGGTTTTAGACGATGTCGATCAACTGCAGACATTCTTTGCCTTCTTACGCATCAAATCAACCTTACAGACCAACATGGTGAAACACATACAATAGCACTGGATATATCAAAGGCATTTGATAGAGTCTGGCATCAATCCTTATTGTCGAAGATGTCACACTACGGCCTTGCATCATTAGTTCCACTAATTTCTTCTTATCTTCATAACAGAAAAATACGTGTAATGGTAGATGGCCTTTATTCTCAATTTCACTCAATAAATGCTGGTGTTCCCCAGGGATCAGTTTTGGCCCAACTCTGTTCCTCATTCATATCAATGATCTCATATCTACCACTCATAATCCAATACATTCCTACGCAGATGACTCAACACTCCACAGTTCCTTCACATTTACCAATTCTTTCACCCAACCCGATCTTATAAATTCAAAAATAAACACTGCAATTTCTCTGAACCAGGACCTTTCTAGAATTAATGAATGGGGACAAGAGAATCTAGTTTCCTTTAATGCACAGAAAACCAAGTACATTCAATTTTCTAACCGACAGAATCTCACTGACTCCCATATATTTTTTAATGATGTAAATATTCCCACTTCCCCTAGTATTGACATTCTCGGTGTAACATTAACTACTAACTTGAGCTGGACACATTATGTTAGAAGCATTGCTAAGAATGCCTCTAAAAAACTGGGACTCCTGTACAGAGTTCGAGAATTCTTCACTGACGAGCAGTTGGCCGTAATATATAAAAGTCATGTGCGCTCTCAGATGGATTACTGTTCACCTCTGTGGGGTGGAAGTGGAGTGGTTGCATTGAGGCAGTTGGACAAAATTCAAAATAAAGCTATTAGATTAATCAATAACCCTGCAATCACACAGGACCTTCCTACATTAGCCATACGAAGAAACGTTGCATCCCTTGCATTATTCTACAGATATTTTCACAGCAATTGTTCCGAGGAACTTGCTTCAATTGTGCCGCCTCTCCACATCTTTCCCCGTAGAACTAGGGCAGCTGAGAGCGCCCATGAATTTACACTTTCTCCTCCACAATGCAGAACTTCTGCTTATCAGAATTCATTTATCCCCAGAGCTACTACTCTTTGGAATTCACTTCCCTCGAATTGCTTTCCACAAACTTACAATCAACAAATGTTTAAATCCAGTTGTTACAAACATTTTATGAATGGAGGATGCCTTTAGGCACATGGACCTTTTTGTTTTATCTGTGTTTTTCCTTCCTCCATTCATTGTCTCTTAAAAAAAAAAAAAAAAAAAAAAAAAAAAAAAAAAAGCCTCCCCGTCGGTCTAGCCCCTGCTCACCTGCCACAAGAACACACTAGCAAGCATGAAACCACCAAATATGAGACAACAAAAAAGCTTCCTAGGTCTCATTAACAATTACATCTCTGCATAAGGCCCAAAATCCTAACTAATTATCTGAGAGCTCGTCGTTAATACAATAATAGATATAAGGTCTATCAAGGGGATGGGATAATTAAATAGATTGGTGAAGTAGTGGAAAGAAGGTATACAAAGTAAGAGAGAAAGTTTCTAAGTGGGGTTGAGAGGGATAGATATCAAGGGGGTCCGAAGGGTACGACAGTGAGGTGAGCTCTAAGTCTTGAATCTGTCTGGACCCCACCCTAGGCATGCAAAATACATCCCATGCTTGGCAACACTCAACACCGTTGCCGGGTCAAAATCCTCTACCCCTAGCGTGAGTCGAAACTAAGCCTAACGTTGCGATCAAATGGCAACATCAGGCTCGTCCCAAGCTAGTCTATTCCGCGCCTGCGCAAAGCAACATCCCCCAGCCGGTCTCTCTCTCCCGCTCGTCTCCTCCCACTCTCACTAGACTTACATCTTATATATTATAATGAAACAATCAACTATCGAGAATAAAATATACTAAGATGTGTTGGTTAAGAATAAGGGCAGCTTTAAGCTGTGAAACAACATAAGAATATCCCAGACATTAGTTACATTGTCGTAGGCTATATACTAAGGAAAAGCCGGCCGGCCGGCTACCGCCAGCCGGTTTCTAAACGGCTGGGCAGCCGACACTCGCGCATGCCCGCACGTGGCTACTATGCAGGAGCGTCACACCTCCCCCAAGATATAAGACACTTGACTAAGTTCTTCATATCTAACAGAAAGCTTCTCATAGTACCACACACTGTTGCGACACAAGGCACTGTATATAAAACAAATAAAGACTGTTGCACTCCACCGAGCAAGTTCAACAAACTTAGCGACAATAAGCGAAAACATTCAACTTAGATACTGCTACAACATCTTATACAAAATTCTACACGATATACAAATAAAGAGTTTTTATAAGTTTTTGTTTTGCTTTTTTAATTTGTTTTTTTCGGCTGAACTACAGTGACAGCCTATTTTCCTCCACACTCAACCCTCAATCCTGTAGCAGTCTAACCAACATCATCCAACCTTGATAGACAATCCGCTATCACGTTATCAGAACCGGCAATATGGCGTATGTCCAAATTATACTCCTGAAGCATGAGTGACCACCTGGTCAGCCTCATATTCCGGTTATGAAACTGATTCAAGAATTTCAGAGGGTGATGATCGGTATAAACCACTACGACTGGTCCGAAAGCCGGACCATATACATCGAAGTGCCTGAGCGCCAGCACTATCGCCAGGAGTTCTTTTCAATTACAGAGTAATTCGTTTGTGCACTATTGAATTTTTTACTGTAAAAACTCACTGGATGTTCGATACCTTCATCATCTGTCTGTAACAAGACAGCCCCAGCCCCTACGCCACTGGCATCAGTCGCCAGCTGAAAAGGTCTGCTGAAGTCCGGGGCCCTGAGTATGGGGTGGGTACATAACAGGTGTTTCACCAAGGAAAATGCCTCTGCACACTCAGGAGACCACCGGAACTTCTTGTCCTTAGATAATAAGTCAGTTAAAGGTGCAAGTACAGTCGAATAGCCTTTGATAAAGCGACGATAATTGCTTATCATACGTAGAAACCGCATGATTTGTTTCTTAGTCGTAGGCTGGGGAAACTGATCGATGGCTTTGATCTTTGTCTGTGGAGGGCACACCTGACCCATCCCCACCTCGAACCCCAGGTACAAGACTGTGGCTTTGACAAAATCGCACTTACCCAGGTTTACCACCAAACCTGCTTCATTCAGTTTATTAAAAAGCTGTCCGATGTGAGCACAGTGACTGTTAAAATCATCGTCGTATATTATGACATCATCTAGGTACACCGTACAGTTGGGAATGTCGGCTACAATGTCGTTCATTAATTTCTGAAACGTTGCAGGGGCATTTTTCAGCCCGTATGGCATAACATGGCAACGATATGTGGCACCGTCCACCACAAACCCACACACCTCTCGCGCTCGCTCAGACAAGGGCACTTGCCAATAACCCTTAACAAGGTCTATCTTAGTGAGGAACTTAGCCTTTCCTATCTTATCCACACTGTCGTCCACGCGAGGGAGAGGGTAGGCATTTGTGGGGGTTAAACCATTCAACCTGCGGAAATCTATACAAAACCGCACCTTGGCATCTGGTTTGGGCTGCAGTGTGACAGGGGAAGTCCACATTACTGCACCCTCAGAAATCAGCCCACGTTTCAGCATATAATCCAGCTCTTCCCTAAGTGCTGGTAATTTAATAGGGGGAACACGGTATGGCACTGATTTAAAGGGCGGGTGGTCCCCAACATCGACATCGTGCACTGCTTGAGTAGTGAGGCCAGGATGCTCCGCGAAAACAGCTGGGTTTGAATCAAACAAGTGCTGCACAGCTACACGCTGTTGCTCAGGCAGGTGCAATATCAACTCGTGAGCCACTTGTCTAGAATTCCCCGCCCACAAATCCGCGGAAACATGACAGTCCCAATTATCCTCCCCCGCAGCTTGACTATCCCTTCCTCCTTCTCCGCCACGATCGCTGCAGATCAACACCGGGACAGTGAGAGGCTCGGAGGGGCGCCTCACATACTTTTTCATCAGATTTACATGGCAAAGTTGGTTCTTTTTCTTACGATCAGGAGTAGCTACTAAATAGTCGAGATCAGAAACCTTCCTTACAACCCGATATGGACCAGAATACTTGGCAGACAAGGGGTGTCCCACCAGAGGCAGTAGTATCAGTACTTCCTGATCTACTTCAAACTCCCTCAGCTTCACCTTCTGGTCGTATCTGTCCTTCATCTGAGCTTGTGAACTCTTAAGGTTTCGACCTGCTACCTCCAAGCTCTTTAGCATTCTCTCACGGCTTTCAACTACATACTTTAGAAGCGAGCATGGCTTTGTGACTCCCTCCCAGATCTCCTTGACTATGTGGAGGGGCCCCCTGACCCTGTGTCCAAAAACCAACTCGTTCGGGCTAAATCCCAAGCTCTCCCAAGGTACTTCTCTCGCAGCAAATAAAACGTATGGGAGACCTAGATCCCAGTCCTTCCCATTCTCCATGCAATAACACCGCAACATACTCTTGAGAGTCGAGTGCCACCTTTCCAAAACTCCCTGACTCTCGGGATGATAGGCAGATGACACCACAGACACTATCCCATGTTGCTGCATGGTCTGCTTAAACAGAGCAGAAGTAAAATTGGATCCCTGATCAGACTGGATCTCCTGAGGGTAGCCATAACGAGAGAAATAGACAAGCAGGTTTTTGACAACAGTCTTAGCCATCCCGTTGCGCATTGGGTAAGCATCTGGATACCGTGTTGCTACATCCATTACAGTTAGTAAGAATTTATTGCCGGCACTAGTGGGGGGCAATGGGCCAACCATATCGATAACTACCTTGCTGAAGGGCGGCCCAATGACAGGGAGGGGTTGTAACGGGGCTCTCGGGATGACCTGATTGGGTTTCCCAACAACATGACAAGTGTGACACTGTGACACCCATGACACTACACTCGCCTTTAACCCAGGCCACCAGAAAAGCTTGCTGAGAGCTGCCTCTGTCTTACTTGCCCCCAGGTGCCCTGCCAAAGGCACATCATGAGCTAATCTCAATAAGCTCTCACGGCACACCCTCGGTACTACTAACTGGTCCACTAATCCTGACCCGCCATCCCACTTTTTCTAGGGATCCTGATGTCTCCGATACAAGATCCCCTCGGACAAGAAAAAATCACCTGGCTGCGCATCCCCATCGCTCTCCAGTTCGATAGCACCATTACCACACACCCTGACTTCAGGATCTTCCAGCTGCAAGGAACATATATCAGCAGGTGACAGATTATCCAAGTTCATCTTAAATAATTTATTTCCACCTCCAATGTCCCGCTGAGCCATCCTTTCCTCACGCTGCGCATAACGATGCTGTCGCAGAGTCTCTTCCTGCCCTGCACCTGCACTAGCGGTGACAGGCCCCGGGGCCTCTCCAGACTCTAACATAGGTGCCAATAATGAGTCACCAAGAAACACTGCCGGCTCAAAACTCTCCAATTGACCAACACTTCCCGTTTTCTTGTGACCTTTCCTCCGCGGTTTGATAGACTGAGGTGGTGGCTGCAAGGCTCCGGATGTCTGAGAACGCGTCACAACACACGCCATAGTTTGTACGCTACACTTCTCAACCCACTACTGTTCCTCCATACTAACGTCGGCCGCCTTCTCGGCAACGACCCAGGGTGAAACCTTAGGAGCAGGCACCGCAAAGTCGTTGCCGAGGAGGAGGTCGATGCCCCCAACAGGCAAGTTCTCTACAATTCCGACATCCAGTTCCTTCGCCACACCACCCACCTCCAGCTCCATCCGCACCAGCGGGTAGGACTTCGTAGCATTGATCCCCTGAACTACCACCACCCGAGCAGCGTTAATCGGCCTACCAGTAAAGCTCTTTAACAAGGTCTGAGAAGCCCCAGTATCACGCAATAGTTTAACTCCTCGCCTTTCGCCAGCCCACCTCACAAAACCATGCCCTCTATGACCCCCAAAGACGTCGCGGATAGGGTTCGAGCCTTCCGGACTCTTGAACACAGGCTGTGTCCCAACCTCTGACGAACTACCCTTGGCAAACTCAGAAGATATAGGCGACACCCCTATGCTGCGGACCAATGACACAACCTTGTTTGGTGGCTTGCTCGGACAAGCATTTGCAAAGTGACCCTCCTTGTGACATGCAAAGCACTCTTTACTCTTTGGTTTCCCTTGAGAGTGGGAGGTACCATTAGACTTCTTATACGGGACGGTATTTGGTTTATGTTCAGTTTTATTGTCAGTGCTAGATGGTTTTGTGTATTTATGTGTATCAAAATTCTTGGGAGGGGGAGGGGTACGATCCTTTGCACCCGACTCACTCCTAGCTGCTGTTCCACACCCTCGAATTAATGACAGTCGGAGGTCAGCCATTTCTGCTGCCTCCTGGAGAGTTCTAGGATTTTTTTCCTTTATATTTAATGTTAAGTCCCCGCCTGTGCACTTAAAGAACTGCTCCAAGAGAACCAGCTCACTCAACTCATCAAAAGTAGCTGCCCTCTCAGAACGCAGCCAATGTCGTAGTGCATCAGACAAGTCCCGGGCGTGTTCTAGGAAGGTACTATCCTTGCCCTTATTAACACCCCGAAACTTCAAGCGGTAAGTTTCTGGTTGTAACTCATAGGCCCGTAGCACAGCCTTCTTTAGCTCATCATAAACTACACAGGACTCTAAAGGTAGTGCATCATACGCTTTTAGCCCCTTTCCTAGGAGTCTTGATGAAACTAATGCTGCCCACTTTTCCTGAGGCCACTGGTGTTCCTGACACTTCTTCTCAAATCGCATAAAAAACTCAGTCACACATGATTCATCGAACACAGGAACTAGTTTAAGCAGGTGCGACAATGATTGGTCCCGATGTCTATTACCTCCCCCAATATTACGCCCTGTTACCTCCACTCGAGATCTCTCCAGCTCCCTGTCAGCCCGATACCTAGTAGACTCTGCCTGCAGTTCAGCCTCTCGTATAGCTGTTCTCTCTGCAGCCTCAGCCTGAGCTCTAGCAGCCTCAACCAGAACTCTAACCTGTCTTTCGGCAGCCTCAACCTGAGCTCTAGCAACCTCAACCTTGGCCATCTCAAGCCGAAACAACAAATCTGGAGTCAACCCTTGAGGAGGGGAAGGTGCATTTAATGGAGAGGGTCCCTGTGATTGAATTCCACGCTGCCATTGACCATCAACTTGGGGGTATGTACTAAATTCAGGCACCCTGACGTTTGATATGGGGGTAGAGTGGATGGGGGGCTGGGGACCGGGGCCCCCAGTCGCCTCTCCACCCAGGTCTCTCCCTTCTAAACCCAATATCAAAGTCCTCAGCTGATCTTTCCTCATGCCACTTAAACCCTGGTGACCCTGAAGACCTGCCACACACTTTAAGCCATACTTATTCAGCTTCAACACCCTGGCAGCGGTAAGGGGCACCTCTAAAAATCTTCTAGCACCCTCCTCGCTATCGACTAGCCATTCCACAGGTCTTTCTCCCTCCGAGCCCGTATCGTGACCTGATCCATCACTGTGTTCCGATGTATTAGACATGTTTGTGTACTGCAGTAATTATCACGGTTATAGAATGTGCCTTATCTCCTATGCAAGTATGTATATACTAATGTTATTTAAAGTCTTTAATGTGTTATATTGGTTGCTCCCAAAAAAACTATGTCCACTGTATTCCTCTAATCATAAGGAATCTCAAAACAAATGACCACTATATTCCTCTGTTCAGTAAATCCTATTTAACACCTTACGAGCGGCCTATGCGGTTTATTTATATGTACCGCCCAGCGGGGTGTTTTTAGCCAAAATAGGGCTGTTTACGTGATCATTTTCATGCCTAAATAAGACCCAGAACGTAAAACAAGTACCTATCCCTGAAAGGGCATAAACAGAGCTTTCGAATGACACCATAACGATCCTTTTATGATGGTTAGTTTTCTTGCAATAACCGTGCAACGCGAGTGCAAAAAGCATGTAATTAGCCACTTTCCCGATACAATTCCTTATATAGCGAGTGAGAGAGGGAGGAGGGAGCTGGGATTCGTGTCAGTATGTTCGCCGCGGTGGTCTGGAGCAGTCATACGCTCGCTACTCTCCTGCCACCACTTGTCTCTCTCTCTCAGCAACATTACGTGCTGAAATTGCCACTCGACCTATGTCGAGCGCCGCCACATAGTCCAGCTTGATTAAATACGACTTATGTGGTGAGCCGCTAATTAAGGGTTAAGGTCGCCATTTGTTACGTCCTGGGATATATAAACACTGGGCTCTTTCAATTGGACTAGGTATGCGGCAACAAGCAACAACGGAAAATGCTAGATCCAACCCTTATCTATAAACCCAGGCAACAAACCACCCTAAACCGTCAAGAGTCCTGCCTGGACAACGAGCTATCCTATGACTCGGTTACAGGGTGCACGCACTATAGACTGCTGATAGTCAAGCAGGCTATATAAAAGATCACACAATTAAGTTGACTTAAAGCTTCAAGGAAAAGATAGATAACGGAATTAAATTGCAGAAACAATTTAATAACAAACTAGAAGAAACTACATTTAACGTTACGTTAATTAATACAACTAATCACCCCTGCGTGAAAGAAGGTGAGAGCAAACAGTCCTCAAAACATCGTACAGGTAGACAAGATGCAGGTTTCTAAACTGCATGCGGCTACTGTAGGATCTGATGCTTAGCAAAGAAAGTACGTTACGGATTTAGAGAACTCTTAACTAATAAGCAGGAATAAATACTAGTGATAGGACCTACAGTGTATAATGGCATAGGTATAATTAAATAAAGGCAGCCACTCGCAACATAACCACATACAGGTGTGCTTCTCACTCTCAGTCAGGCAAACCTGCTCGGACAGAGTCTCTAAGCCACACCCTGACTCACAATGCTCACAAAGACGGTAAACTGTGGCACAATAACAAGCATACAGATATAATAAACCGCTAGCTGTTAATCTGCCAGGTGGCAGAGGTCTAGCCGGAAGGATATAGGCTTCGGATACCCGGGCTGAGCCACCTGCTCTAGCCTAGGGACGTTCCCAAGTCTGTGCGCCAAATTACTCTAATTGAAAGGGTGCTCTCTTGAGAGACTCAGATCCCAAGTATCTGACTCTCTCCTGGCGACCCTAAAACAAACACAAGGCATGCTAGCGCAGTGCTGAGTGGACTAGGCAAGGGCCCTCACACAACACAACACTAGACACACAGGCACACAGACAAGAAAATGCCCCCAGACTCCCACGGGTATCCTAGTAAAGTCGTGCAGGTCCACAGGACTCGCACCAGCAGACTTTACTTAAAGGATCGCAAAAAGCCTCCCCTCCGGTCTAGCCCCTGCTCACCTGCCACAAGAACACACTAGCAAGCATGAAACCACCAAATATGAGACAACAAAAAAGCTTCCTAGGTCTCATTAACAATTACATCTCTGCATAAGGCCCAAAATCCTAACTAATTATCTGAGAGCTCGTCGTTAATACAATAATATAAGGTCTATCAAGGGGATGGGATAATTAAATAGATTGGTGAAGTAGTGGAAAGAAGGTATACAAAGTAAGAGAGAAAGTTTCTAAGTGGGATTGAGAGGGATAGATATCAAGGGGGTCCGAAGGGTACGACAGTGAGGTGAGCTCTAAGTCTTGAATCTGTCTGGACCCCACCCTAGGCATGCGAAATACATCCCATGCTTGGCAACACTCAACACCGTTGCCGGGTCAAAATCCTCTACCCCTAGCGTGAGTCGAAACTAAGCCTAACGTTGCGATCAAATGGCAACATCAGGCTCGTCCCAAGCTAGTCTATTCCGGGCCCGCGCAAAGCAACGTCCCCCAGCCGGTCTCTCTCTCCCGCTCGTCTCCTCCCACTCTCACTAGACTTACATCTTATATATTATAATGAAACAATCAACTATCGAGAATAAAATATACTAAGATGTGTTGGTTAAGAATAAGGGCAGCTTCAAGCTGTGAAACAACATAAGAATATCCCAGACATTAGTTACATTGTCGTAGGCTATATACTAAGGAAAAGCCGGCCGGCCGGCTGCCGCCAGCCGGTTTCTAAACGGCTGGGCAGCCGACACTCGCGCATGCCCGCACGTGGCTACTATGCAGGAGCGTCAGTCTATTCTTGAATTACTTTAAAACCGCATTTGCTACCCACACAAAGTTTACCGTCTACAGTCTATAGGCTTCTATGCATCCCCCAGTTTTGCTTAATAACATAGTTGATTTATTATTCAGATCTATTATTTTATTTTATTTAACTCTCTCAAAACAGTTTGAGTCCCTACGAATCCCACCAATTATTTAGCCAACCTACCTATACATACCTACCCTACCAAATAATAATGATAATTCAAATTTATTTTTGGTGAATAGCAGAGTATTGGCTAAGGTTTTTAACAATTCCTCCCTTTGCCAAATGCTTTGTTTAATAACAATGATATGGACCTTCAGAGTTTGACAATTGCCCGTGTGACAGCCTTCACCAAGGTGTAAAAAAGGAGAGCCCACTCAATGTAATAAATCTGTTCTACAGCGACGGCGGTGCCTCTAGAGGCCAATAGGTGATAACATGTTGATCAAGCCATTTGTTTCCCGCTTGATATTGTTTATACAAACTAAGATGATACTCTGCTGAAGACCACTTGCATGTATAGGCTACAGTGTGTGAATGTTCGAACAATAAGGAATTCTGAAGAATAAAACGCCTCCTCCCCATTCAGTTAATGCCTGGCAGATTTTGTGTATACCTATGAGCGCTTGGCGGCGCTGGGTGTCGGGGAAATACACCTAAGCCTATTGAAGAGGACAATCCTTTCCTAATGCTCCTTTCCTTGCCTTGACCCTGCTATTACGAACTTTATGCTGACATAAACCTTATCTGCCCATAATCATTATGATTTAGGCTTTCAATCCTACTCCATCCTACACATAACTCACTGCCCTAACTTAATATAACTAGTTAAGCAAAAATGCAATGCCGAAATTGCTAACAAAATACATTAGAGTTAGTGTAAGTGCTTCCCTGAAGCAGAACAGAGGGTAGTAATATAAGGCCTGGAACTAAGGCAAGGCTTTGAGTATCCGGCCCTGAGCTGGTAAACAAACAAAAACACAAACTCGGCACAATTTCAATTAAGTATTTTCATAAAATATATATAGGTTTGTATCACAAAGCTCAAATACATACATCATATTTGGATATACTTCGAATGAGGAATCTCTGAGTTTAATAAGATAAGCTTTATGTGTATGATTACATCCAATAGTGAAGTATATAAAAAAAAATCAAAGAGACGAAACCGATAAGTATGTAAGTCAGTGTCGCCAATAGAGCTACTTTAACGCTTCATCTTAAAACGCTACATACTTCAATTTAGCTACCATTTTCCCATACCTCCCAGGGATACTCTATAAATGTCTAGAACCATTATACATTGTAAAACATGCAAAACAAACCAACAAAAAACATTCCAGAGTTGTGGCATCATTCTAGAGATGGTTTGCATTTATTCAATATCGAGAGGATATTTCAGCGGCCTTTGAGAAAGGAATCTAGCGATACAGTCACTCCCTCCCTCGCTAACTACACACGAAAGGGACTCCAACCCAGACTTGTTATATAGTCTATATTTGAGCAACACTTGTCTTGAGTAACATGGTTATCCCATAGTTTTACTTAAATTTCGTAGTACGTGTGATGTCAATTAGCGGTTTAATGTTATTTTAATACCACAATTTGTTTTGATACATTTGAAGATAAAGGAAAATATTAAGGAAACCACCCACCAATTATTTTCATTATTTGTTGTTTTAGTTTTAGTTTATTTGCATCAATATATAGTGATTGCCATTAGTTTCAACCTCCGCACAAATCGTTTTCCCCTTTATCCAACGATTTTAAGACACGGCGCCCGATAGTGGGGAGGGCTATGATGATCAGGGAAAATGTGGGGTTAAAGACATAAAAAGGCGATATAATGGCTTTTATGATGAAAGTTGGCTCGGGTTTTGTTGTTTTTCAACTTGAGAAAACCCCCAAATTAAAAAACCCGAGCCAAGTTTTGGCAAAAGTTGGCTCGGATTTTAAGATTTTTCAGCTGAATAAAAGACAGTAAGTGCAAAACAGAAGTTGGCTCGGATTTTCTTGTTTTTCAACTTAAGAAAACCCCAAAATGAAAAAAACCCAAGCCAAATTTTGGCAAAAGTTGGCTCGGATTTTAAGATTTTTCAGTAAGCTAATTATCCATTATCCAACAATTAAGCTACATTAAAGATATTAGCATAACCTGCCAACCTTACCTAACCTAACCTAGTATGATGAGTGGGGGCTGCCGCCCCCACACCCCCGCTGGTTGGATGGTACATGGGATAAAAAATGAACTTACACAGTAAGCTCATTATCCATTATCCAACAATTAATCAACATTAAATATTTTAGCCTAACCTACCAACCTTACCTAACCTAACCTAGTGTTATGGGTGGGGGATGCCGCCCCCACACCCCTGCTGGTTGAATAGAAAATTAGGTAAATTCCTAGTGTTAATTAGACTGAAGGCAGGGAGAAAGAGGTCCGCCGAGTCGTGTTGTGTGCCGTCTATGGGGACAAATATCGTTACAGGTTACAGGTTCTAGGTTCTGTATCTCCCTTAATAGAATTTTTCGAGGGTTGACACTTATTTTAACATGGAGTATAGGTTATATTACATCCTAAAAGAAATTTAAAAAATCTGTGAAAATTCTTGGGTTGTTTATATAATAGAAGTTACTATGGGACACATAATATGTTGAAGGGGGAGCTCTGCCCCCTCTAAACACCCGTCACTTATGTCATCATAATCTGTTGTACTTCATAGGGGGTCCAATTAAGGAGAAAGTTAATTAACAGACGAAATTAGGCCGCAAAATTACAATAACATAGCTGGGAGGCTTTTTACACATCATTTTCAATGTTAATTTTCTCCCTTAATCGATTTTTCCAAATTATCAAACTTACATAAAAATGAAGTACAGTTTAGAGGGATTCCAACATGCATTTCAAAATTGTCATGAAAATTGGTGGGTGGTTTGCTTAATATATACCAAGATAAATAATGAATCTATATGCTCTAAAGATCATAAGAACATTTGTTTTAACCCTCGGCAAAACCTAATAAAAACGTATGGTACTAAAATGTCTTTTTCGTAACAAGGTTGTCAATACGGTACTTTCAGTCATCGATAGCTCTAAAGATCATATGAAAATGTGTTAAACCCTCGGAAAAACCTAATATAAAATATGGTACTAAAAAATAATTTTCGTAACAAGGTTGTCAATACGGTACTTTCCCGTTAGCAATGTACAATCAAGCTGAAGATTGCAGAGTAAACACCATAGACTTCATCAACTTTTCTTTCACCTTCGTATAATTGACAGCCATTTTTTTGTTTTTATTATTAAGAGATTAGTACTCAACCAGCGGGGGTATGGAGGAGGCAGCCCCCACCCATAATACTAGGTTAGGTTAGGTAAGGTTGTTAGGTTAGGCTAATGTCTTTTCAAATCACTATCGGGGAGCGTGTCTCAACATCGATCGATAGGCCTAATGGGGAAAATAGGTTTTCCCGAGATTTCTAATTAATTACAAACACTATATAGGCTATTGATGCAAATGACCAATTATGTTTATAAAAAACACTCGGAAAATTCGTGGTATTAATTAAAATAAAAAAAATCCCAATTAGCCTATGCCAGATCCAAGTCTTTAAACATTGGCTAGTTTATACAGGTCTTTCATTACTGCAGTTAAGCACAAACTTATTTAACAATGGAAAATAATGTACGAGGAGGGCTGGGTATCAGTATTTGGTGAAATAACTTAAATTAGGTTATAGTAAACTTCATTAGGTTATTAGGCCTATGGGAAAACAGGCCTAGGCCTAGCCTAATTTTATTTCACTGCTCAAAATATTTTTTGGGATGGATTTAGTTACCGGGTGTACCACTACCGACATACAACATAAATAATCTATAAATACTTTTAATAAAATAAATACTTATAAATCTATAATACTAGGTTAGGTTAAGTTAGCTTGTTTGGTTAGGGTAATGTATTTTTGTATCCAAAGGCAGTCAAAATAGACGGGAACATGATGGTGAGCATCCACGTAGTGTAAACAAGACGGGCGGTATCCTACACCCGGTAACTACATTCTTGCCTTTTGTTTGTTTTTGCTGTTGAGCTCTGCATATATTCGGGTAGGCTTGGGTTTTAGTAAAATTGCATTAGGCTAGGCTATATATTTTTACTTCTATTGGAAAGCACAGGCCTACACATGCTAAAGAATTTAGGGCAAGAATTTAGTTACCGGGTGTACCGCCCGTCTTGTTTACACTACGCGGACGCTCACCATCATGTTCCCGTCTATTTTGACTACCTTTGGATACAAAAATACATTACCCTAACCAAACAGCCTAGCCTAACCTAACCTAACCTAGTATTATAGATTTATAAGTATTTATTTGATTATAAGTATTTATAGATGATTTATGTTGTATGTCGGTAGTGGTACACCCGGTAACTACATCCATCCCGAATTTAGCCTAGCTTACCACAATTTAGCCTGGACTGAAAAAACAAACAAAAATAGGCTAATTGCAGCTAAAGAATTTAGCCTAGCCTTCCATAATTTAGCGTAGACTGAAAAAACCAAAAAAAATAGGCTAATTACAGTTTTGGTAAGAGTTGTAGTTGTGGGCATACCAAAAGCTTTGTATATATAGCCTAGTCGCATGCTCGCAGTTAGGCCTACATTCGCGTCTAATTTAACTGCTGGGGATGGGGAGAACTAAGTGGAGGGTTTATGGCGTGTGTGTAATGTGGTCGAAATGTTCGTTTATTGTATAATTATGGCATAGGCTAGTTCTCTCGATTCATAATGTGTAGGTTAGGTTAATTACGAGTTGTCTCGTACTTAACACGGGGCCGAGCTGTGTCGTTTTTACTGGGCCGACCTGTCTCGCCGTGGGCCGAGCTGTCCTGGCCGAGCTCTCCCGTGGGCCGAGTAGTCTAGCATTCTTCGTGAGCAAACGAAGGGGACATCTAATAATAGACGGGAATTATGATTGCAAAGGTCCGACGCCTCCCCCGCCGCCGTCATGTTTACATTTGTCGTCCGCCGTGGTTAAATTCGCGCCTATTTTGACGCCAGTTTTTTTCGGTAATTTGCCCCCTGCTGGCAATATATATGATGATGACAATATGACATGGTGGGGTGAGGGGGGGAAAAGCCCCCCCTCAACATATTATTGTATACAAAGGCAGTCAAAATAGACGGGAACATGATGGCAAAGGTCCGACGCCACTACGCGTAGTGTAAACAAGGTTGGCGGTACGCCCGCACTTAACATTCTTGCTGGCTACCATAGTGCAGTGGGAATATGAACATGATTAGATTAATATCCAGTATTCGAGAATGGATAATATGTCGTAGGCGTGTGCATAAACCTTTAACCGTCTTGGTGGTGTAATGGTTAAGGTGTCTAAAAATCTGTGTGTGATTACCCAGGTTCGAATCCTGGTGCATCACATACTGTATATGCTTTTATAAATTTCATGTGAGGTGTTTGGTGTTGTGGTGAAATTAATAATAAAATAGATTCATGCATAAAAATTATTTTCCGGAAATTAAAACCTTTATGAATAGGTTAGCCTTTAGGCTAGGCCTATCGGCAAGAGTTGCATTATCGGGCGTATCACCTGGCCGGGTATAGGCTATCCTAGTGTTTACTAATTTATAGGCTACCCCTTTGAAAGGACATTAGCCGGGTAGGATGTAGTTACCGGGTGTATCGCCAGCCTTGTTTACTCTTCGCGTACGCGTAGTGGCGTAGGACGCTTGCCATCCTTTTCCTGTCTATTTAGACTGCCTTTGGATATAATAATAAGTTGAGATTGGGCTTTCCCCCCCTCACCCCCCCATGACATATTGTCATCATCATATATATTTCCAGCATGGGGCAAATAACCAAAATAAATCGCTGTCAAAATAGACGCGAACTTAACAATGGCAATCGACAAATGTAAAGATGACGGAGGCGGCGGACGTTTGCAATCATGTTCCCGTCTATTTTGAATGGCAATGGATACAATAATATGTTGAGGGGTGGCAAAGTCATCGTCATATTGCCAGCAGGGGGCAAATATCCGAAAATATCACCGTCAAAATAGAGGCGAAGTTAACCGCGGCGATCGCCCTATGTAAACACGACGACCGTACACCCGGAAACTACATCCATCCCCATTAGCCTAACCTATTCTAGTATTATGGGTAGGGGCTCCCGCCCCCACACCCCAGCTATTTGACATTAACTCACATGTTTACAAGATGTACGCTCGGTAACACAACTCATTCCGGCCAATCTCACAATTTTTTTGCTTGGCTTAAATTTGCTGGACAATATGATTGTATAATAGGCCTAATATGTACAAATCGCACCACAGGCTTTGTGTTTTGTATTATTTTGTTTTCTTTGTTTTCTATTAGCCTAGTGATTTAAGCCTAGGCCTATGCCTTAACCCCTAACAAGCGGCGCGCAACATAAGTCGAGTATAATAAATCTGGACTATCTGGCGGCGCTCGACATAGGTCGTGTGGCAATTTCAGCACGTAATGTTGCTGAGAGAGAGAGACAAGTGGTGGCATGAGAGTAGCGAGCGTATGACTGCTCCAGACCACCGCGGCGAACCTACTGACACGAATCCCACCTCCTCCCTCCCTCTCTCACTCGCTATATACGGAATTGTATGGGGAAAGTGCCGAATTACATGCTTTTTGCACTCGCGTTGCGCGGTTGTTGCAAGAAAACTAGCCATCATAAAAGGATCATTATGGTGTCATTGGAAAGCTCTGTTTATGCCCTTTCAGGGATAGATACTTGTTTTACGCTCTGGGTCTTATTTAGGCATGAAAATGATCACGTAACCAGCCCTATTTTGGCTAAAAACACCCCGCTGGGCGGTACATATAAATAAACCGCTAGCCCGCTAATCTAGTGTTAAATCAATATTTTACCATTAGGCTCGCTTTGTCAAGCCTACCGACGCTGTCGGACGAAAGAGGTTAAATTATGCCGATGACTAGGCTAGGCTATAATGTCTGATTTCAAATATAATTTGTGTGGTAAATAATCTCCTCATAACATGTATTTACAGTAGGCTATAAGTATTCTCCTCAAATAATATGTATTAATTGCATATATTTGGGGGGAAGTGGGTACTTTATGGGTAACTGGTCGAATGTGGAACAATGTGTGGCACCGTACTGACGGTACCATACTTTGGTCCACATTCATTCAGGTCCGTCACCGTATCTGTTTAATCATTTGGTCCATATTAATGTCATTAATTAGGTCAAAATAATGGTTTGAGGGTCCAAGATGGCCGAGTCTGGTACGACCTTGGCCTATTTCCCATTGAAACCTATGTTAAACACTGCCTACGTATCCGCGAAGCCACGTATACGCGGAAGGGGGCTGGTATGACCTAGGTGCGAATACCGGGAGTGCACTGTACCAGACTCAGGCAGCAGACTTAACTTTTCAAAATAGGGGCGTGTTCAAGAGCGAGATTTATAACGCTACAGTAATTAAAACCTATATGAATAGGTTAGCCTTTAGGCTAGGCCTATCGGTAAGAGTTGTGTTATCGGGCATATCACTTGACCGGGTATATCCTAGTGTTTTTAATTTATACCCCTTTGAAAGGACGGGATGGAAGTAGATTCCGGGCGTACGGTCGTCATTGTTACATAGGGCGATCGCCGCGGTTAACTTCGTCTATTTTGACGTCGATTTTTTTCGGTTATTTGTCCCCTGCTGTCAATCTGCTCTCAGATCGCCAGTATGGCTTCCTTAACCCGTGGAGCCCCGGCTAGTTTTGTAATGTTTGCGCATCAGAACCCGGCCGGTTTTCAAAAAATTGTTTTATTCCAGAAACAATAGCGAATGGGTTAGGAATGAAGGAAAAACCACGAAAAACCGCTCAAAAAGCTTAAAAAATGGTCCTACAGAGCCCCCGAAAACGGATTTTACACGAGTAAAAAATTGAAGGCAATTATCCCAAAAAAACAGGTTATTGCGCGCTCGCGCGCACGCACGTGGACTTTGAGAGTTTTCAACCATCGGCACTGTTGCGTGGGATACGTACACAGTTCCCATACAAATCTGAGCCCTCTTGAGTGGCTACACCTGAGGTTACGGTCGGCGCAATTAGGGTGACGCGCCAGGCGCGTCTCTGGGGCTGTGCGTTACATACATCGCCGACGCGTCAGGCGCGTCGCTGGGGCTGTACGTGTTAAGGGTCGCTCTACTGGTGATCTTCTTTCATATCTTACTAACTCTTGGTCATCCTCCTTTTGGGACTTCGGTGAGACTTTTTCTATTGCACTAGACATATCGAAAGCTTTCGATAGAGTCTGGCACAAGTCTTTAATTTCTAAACTACCCTCCTTCGGTTTCTATCCCTCCATCTGTGCCTTTGTCTCTAATTTCCTTCCTGGCCATTCCATAGCCGCGGTTGAGGACAGCCATTGTTCACTTCCTCACCCTATAAACTCTGGTGTTCCTCAGGGCTCTGTCCTATCTCCTATTCTCTTTCTAATTTTTATTAATGATCTCCTTAACTGTACCTTAATTCCCATCCATTCATACGCAGATGACTCAACCTTACACTACTCCATTAGTTTTTCAGAACGCCCCAGCCAGCAATCCCTTAACAACAAACGTAATGAAGCCATAGAACTCTTAAATTCAGATCTAAATACTATCTCCAATTGGGGCAGAGAAAACCTTGTTACCTTTAATGCTTCCAAAACCCAATTACTCCATCTATCTACCCGTCAGGATCTCCCAGCGGACTATCCCTTATTCTTCAACAATACAAAAATCAACCCTTCATCTTCTCTCAATATTCTTGGTGTCTCTTTTTCTTCTGCTCTCATTTGGAAGGACCATATTACCAGTCTTGCTAAGGCAGCCTCCCAGAAGCTGGGTGTGCTCAACCGCCTTAGGGGGTTCTTTTCCCCAGCACAGCTTCTTGCTCTGTACAGGGGCATAGTGCGTCCCTGTATTGAGTATTGTTCACATGTTTGGGGAGGTTCCTCTCACACCGCTCTCCTAGACAAAGTTGAAAGGAAGCCCTTTCGTATCATTAACTCCCGTCCACTCACCAACTCTCTGCAATCTCTCGCTCTCCGCCGCAATTTTGCATCTCTCTCGCTATTCTATCGCTACTATAATAATCAGTGTTCCTCAGATCTTTCCCAGTGCATACCACCTCCTTTACGTAGGGCGCATGGTACCCTTCTTGCAACTTAATCCCACCTCTACTCTGTGCAACTCTCTAACCCAAGAGTGAAACATTACTCTCAAACTTTCTTCTACTCAACAGCTGAGCTCTGGAACTCTCTCCCAGAATCAGTCTTTCCCTCTTTCTATGACTTAAATTGCTTCAAACCCTGTGTGTGTCCAGGCATTTTGGCTCGATCGTCCCTTGATTTTGGCCCTGTCACTCTTTCAACTATGGGGGAGGCACTCGCTATAGGCAGTTCTGCCTTTTGCTTCCCTCAATCACATAGAAAAAGAAAACAAATATACAGTATATGATGATGACAATATGTCATGGTGGGTGGGGGGGCAAAGCCCCCCCTCAACATATTAATGTATCCAAAGGCAGTCTAAATAGATGGGAACACGATGGCAAGCATCCACTACCGCTCCGCATAGTGTAAACAAGGGTGGCGGTACGCCCGCACTTAACATTCTTGCCAAAAGGATAATAGCCTAACCTAACAACCTTCCCTAACCTATCCT
The DNA here is from genome assembly GCA_032716605.1 of Paralithodes platypus. NCBI lineage: Eukaryota > Metazoa > Arthropoda > Malacostraca > Decapoda > Lithodidae > Paralithodes > Paralithodes platypus. The sequence goes on from CM064546.1 coordinate 35,125,862, forward strand.
AGTAATATGGGTGGGGCTGCCGACCCTACACCCCCGCTGTTTAACATAAACTCACCTTACCTAGCCTATCCTAGTATTATGGGTGGGGGCTACCGCCCCCACACCCCCGCTATTTGACTTTAACTCACATGTTTACAAGACGTACGCCCGGTAACACAACTCATTCCGGCCTATGTCACAATTGTTTTGCTTGGCCTAAATTTGCTGGAAATTATGATTGTATAATAGGCCTAATATGTACAAATCGCACCACAGGTTTTGTGTTTTGTATTATTTTGTTTTTCTTTGTTTTCTATTAACCTAGTGATTTAGGCCTAGGCCTATGCCTTAAATCAATATTTTACCATTAGGCTCGCTTTGTCAAGCCTACCGACGCTGTCGGACGAAAGCGGTTGAATTATGCCGATGAGTAGGCTAGGCTATAATGTCTGATTACAAATATAATTTGTGTGGTAAATAATCTCCTCATAACATGTATTTACAGTAGGCTATAAGTATTCTCCTCAAATAATATGTATTAATTGCATATATTTGGGGGGAGATGGGTACTTTATGGGTGACTGGACGAATGTGGAACAAAGTGTGGTACCGTCACTGATGGTACTACACTTTGTACCGTCACTGATGGTACTACACTTTGTTCCACATTCATTCTGGTCCGTCACCGTATCTGTTTAACCATTTGGTCCATATTAATGTCATAAATTAGGTCAAAATAATGGTTTGAGGGTCCAAGATGGCCGAGTCTGGTACGACCTAAGCCTATTTCCCATTGAAACCTATGTTAAACACTGCCTACGCATCCGCGAAGCCACGTATACACGGAAGTGGGCTGGTACGACCTAGGGTCGAATACCGGGAGTACACTGTACCAGACTCAGGCAGCAGGCTTAACTTTTCAAAATAGGGGCTTGTTCAAGAGCGAGATTTAGAACGCTACAGTAATTAAAACCTATATGAATAGGTTAGCCTTTAGGCTAGGCCTATCGGCATGAGTTGTGTTATCGGGCATATCACCTGACCGGGTATATTCTAGTCTTTTCTAATTTATACCCATTTGAAAGGACGGGATGGATGTAGATTCCGGGCGTACGGTCGTCATTGTTTACATAGGGCGATCACCGCAGTTAACTTTGTCTATTTTGACGTTGATTTTTTCGGTTATTTGCCCCCTGCTGGCAATATATAAGATAATGACACTATGTCAAGGGGGCCCCCTCAACATATTATTGTATCCAATGGCATTCAAAATAAACGGGAACATGATTGCAAACGTCCAACACCCCCCCCCCCCCCACCCCCCCCCCCCCCACCCGCCACCGTCATGTTTACATTTGTCGATCGCCGTGGTTAAGTTCGCGGCGATTTTTTCGGTTATTACCCGCTGCTGGCAATATATATGATGATGACAATATGTCATGGCGGGGTGAGGCAGGGCAAAGTCCCCCTCCCCCCCCCCCCCTCAACATATTATTGTATCCAAAGGCAGTCAAAACAGACGGGAACACGATGGCAAGCATCCACTACCGCTCCGCATAGTGTAAACAAGGGTGGCGGTACGCCCGCACTTAACATTCTTGCCGAAAGGACATTAGCCTAACCTAACAACCTTACCTAACCTATCCTAGTATTATGGGTGGGGCTGCCGACCCCACACCCCTACTGTTTGACATCAACTCACGTGTTTACAAGACGTACGCCCGGTAATACAACTCATTCCGGTCTATCTCACAATTTTTTTGCTTGGCCTAAATTTGCTGGACAATATGATTGTATAATTGGCCTAATATGTACAAATCGCACCACAGGTTTTGTGTTATGTATTTAGTTTTTCTTTGTTTTCTATTAGCCTAGTGATGTAGACCTAGGCCTATGCCGTAAATCACTATTTGACCATTAGGCTCGCTTTGTCAAGCCTACTGACTCTGTCGGACGAAAATCGTTAAATTACAGCTCGGTCCCATATAAAGCGAGTTCAAACAGTGCAACTTTTGATTAGTGCGAACAATGAAAATATTAAACTCAAAATTATCAACCAATTCGAATGCGATCTTTTATTGCGAGTCGGGTGACAATATGGGTTAAATCCGAGGAGATTTCTATAAGTGCGGCCAAAATTTGTACAGTGCGATAAATTTCCTGCCTGAATTGTGGCATCACTAGTGTTTGAGCAGCTTGGGCATGGAGGGAGGCTGGTCAGTCAGACATTTTTTTACCCCATACTGTGTGACGCTATCTCGCATTCTCGGGTTTGTGATCATATCAAGTGTACAATATAAAGCAAGGAAAGGTCTAATTTACCATTAATATACTATATTTATCATTAACATTTGTTCTTGGTATGTTTGTGTCAGTATAAATAACGATATAAGGAAAGATATGTGTGCTATATGGAGGACCGATCGACCAATTAAGTGTTTTCCCATAGGATATATTGTTCACATAGTGCGAATTCACATAGTGCGACGCACTGTATAAACCAATTTCTCGCACTATGCGGGACCGCGCTGTATGCCGATGAGTAGGCTAGGCTATAATGACTGATTTCAAATAAAGTTTGTGTGGTAAGCAATCTCATAACATGTATTTATAAGTATTCTCCTCAAATAATATGTATTTATTGGATATATTTGGGTGGAAATGGGTACTTTATGGGTGACTGGACGAATGTGGAACAAAGGGTGGTACCGTCATTGACGGTACCACACTACTTACTATTATCCCCTATTATCATATACCTGCAACCAAAACACATTTGTAAGAAATAGGAACATAAGAAAATGGGAGTCTGTAGAGGGCCAATTGGCCCACACAAGATAGATCCTTTTCACACCCAACCCATGTCATAAAAACTCTCTCCTCTTATGTGATTGAGGGAGGCAAAAGGCAGAACTGCCTATAGCGAGTGCCTCCCCCATAGTTGAAAGAGTGACAGGGCCAAAATCAAGGGACGTTCGAGCCAAAATGCCTGGACACACAGAGTTTGAAGCAATTTAAGTCATAGGAAGAGGAAAAGACTGATTCTGGTAGAGAGTTCCAGAGCTCAGCTGTTGAGTAGAAGAAAGTTTGAGAGTAACGTTTCACTCTTGGGTTGGAGAGTTGCACAGAGTAGGGGTGGGATTGAGTTGCAAGAAGGGTACAACGTGCCCTACGTAAAGGAGGTGGTATGCACTGGGAAAGCTCTGAGGAACACTGATTATTATAGTAGCGATAGAATAGCGAGAGAGATGCAACATTGCGGCGGAGAGAGAGAGATTGCAGAGAGTTGGTGAGTGGACGGGAGTTAATGATACGAAAGGGCTTCCTTTCAACTTTGTCTAGGAGAGCGGTGTGAGAGGAACCTCCCCACACATGTGAACAATACTCAATACAGGGACGCACTATGCCCCTGTACAGAGAAAGAAGCTGTGCAGGGGAAAAGAACCCCCTAAGGCGGTTGAGCACACCCAGCTTCTGGGAGGCTGCCTTAGCAAGACTGGTAATATGGTCCTTCCAAATGAGAGCAGAAGAAAAAGAGACACCAAGAATATTGAGAGAAGATGAAGGGTTGATTTTGTTTATCTCTGTCTTCCTTACATTTATGACATCCTAGTCTCTCTCTCTCTCTCTCTCACAAATGAGAACATACGAAAACCGGAGCCTGCAGAGAGCCGATTGGCCCACACATGTCAGATCCCTTTCACACCCAATCCATCCCGCACTCTCTCTCTCTCTCTTTCATATTTATCGCTATCTTCCTTATGTTTACGACATAAGGTAAATAGTGTAATATTTGTTGTTTTATTTGATATTTCTAATGTAAAGTGTATCTTTCTTTCAGAAATGGTTATTGGGTGGGTTATCGGGTGTATGGTAGGCTAAAAAGGGGTTAGTTCGGAGGGGCTGTCTGACCATTAGCATTTATTCCTATTGATTATTAACTCCACCATATGCGGATTCCGTATATGCGGCGCATTTTACAGCCCATATAAGCGCATTTACTGGTGGTGCACTGTAATCAAAACAGCTACGCTTCTTAACCCAATTCCCACCGGGGCCCCTCATTTGACGGAGACGATCTTTGTAGCCTGTGAGCCAGGCCAACTTTTGCAAGCAGCACGGATGGACATCAACCGTAGCCTACAGGACCCGCCACAACACTGAGGTTTGTGTGAGAGAGAGCTCACTTATGTGCAGCGTCACACATATCGAACACAGAAAATAATTGGTGATTTTTAGCGATTTCGCCTATCGGATTTAGTAATTTTTAGCAATTTTGCCCTTCGTTTGCAAGATCATTACAAGAAAACCAGACGTCATACAGGGATGATTCAGGAGTAATTTGAAAGCTATTACCGTACTTTCACGAATACATAAATGTATTACACTCTGGCTTTTGCTTATGCATGAAACTGAGCAGGGAATGAAGGCAATTTCGGGCACTTATGCCTACTCATACAGGATTAATAGCTTTAACCAAAATGGTCACACTCCTTAATGGTCTAAGTGGCCATAGCCAAAATGGCTACACTATATTCCTTCTGTACTTTCTCCATGCCCGAAAAGATACATGATATTTTGATATATGTGACACAGCCCTTGTATCCAACACAATACCCTGCGTGCAATCCCGCTCGAACCCCGCACAACGTTGCTTTCAACTTTAATTGTTATTGTTATTGTAATTGGCATCGAGTTCTACATTTAACTAATTGAACAATGAGTGTATAGGCCATATATAATGAAACAAACCGTTTATCGTATGTATGGTATTGCATAAATGGGAAAATCTGAATGAAATGATGAACAAAACAATCAGTAACAGTCGCAACACTATTCAAGCCAATATGTGCCTTTTGTCTTTTCCTTATTTTTTTAAAAGGCCCGACTGCCGTAAGTGATTTGAGAACCTATGATAAGATGGTGGAGGTGCCGGCACGTTGATGTGTATGGCAATTACGGTGAATGTGTTATCCTATATGGTGTATGAGATTAGATTTAATTACGGCATCATATCAAGGGGAGGTGTGGCAGAGTGGTCTTGCCACTGGACTGGTAATCCAATGGACCCGGTTCGAATCCCAATATGTCAATGGGCAGATATTATTGGGATGGAATTTGTGCTGTACCTAGTTTCAGTGCATTACCACAGCACACCGAAATGCCAATAAAATACCCTCATTGTTCCCTGATTAAATAGCACTGTATGAATATTCCCATATTCAAAATATGCTACAGGGGGGAAATGCCTAGTGTGTTAATTGCTTAATAGGTGGCATTCTGAGAGTGAGGGTCCGAGTCTGGGGGATGAGACGGTGAAGTGCAGAGGTGAAGCAGCTTCAGAGATGTGGTTGCTTCGAGCCGGGGTGCTTCGCATTTCTCACTCCCTAGACTGGAAAAAGACTTCACAGGCCTCACAGTGTTCAGCGGTTGAGTGTGCAGGCTCTCAGTCTATGCCCGAGAGGGAGTAGTTGGAATATACAAAAACAAAATATATATATATATATTCAAATCACAGTAAACCTTGGTCGTAGAGAGAGAGAGAGAGCGAGTGAGAGGCAGAAGACCCCTACAGCCAAAATTCTTGTAACTGACGTATGTAAACTCATTTTGAAAATACAATTTCATATTATATTAAATTCCTAAAACATTTTAAATGTTGGCCATTGTAAGAGTGTGCAATTATGGCTTACCTATAATTTAGAAGAAATCAAAACATGCCTTGCTAATCACTAACTAGCAGCCAGAGGAGGAAGGTGGGGGAGATGGGGGTGGAAGGTCGGAAAGACTTGGACACGACTTCCCTCTTCCACCTGTCAAAGGTGGAGGAGGGGAAGGAAGGACCCACCCATGAGCAACTTTAGTACGCGTGAGTGTACCTACCGAATAGCACTATCGTTTGTGAGTATATATTGTACTATTGTGAATGTCTTGTCAGGTTTCAAATTTGATTTTAATAGATCATTTTGACACTAATTGTAGTTTCTTTATTCATGCATAGTTTAGTAAAAATTAACCAGAACGTCCGGGACTTCCCAAACTGACTAATTCCTAGAACGTAACCATAGTGCGTTGTTATTTGTGCGATTAGTTTGCTTGGGAAACAGATTAACTTGCTCAAGTAGTAATGTACACCCTATGTGGTGGATTGTGTTCTTTTATTTCATACATTTTATTTTAGTAAGTGTTGTTTTCACATAGCGATTTTGATTAGTTATTTTGTCTTTACATTATCTTTGTTTAAGTTTTGTTTTCTTTAGTTTGAAAGTTTAACATTTTAATTAATGTAAATATTGACGATTGATAGACAACATTAAGATCTAATTTTAAAAATATAGGGGAGTGCCTTTTTTTTTCTTCAAATGAGCCCCTGCCCTTTCAATGTATGTGCACGTCACTGGTCTGCTTTCTAAATACATTCTAAACCAGTCTAGGGAAACCCCAATAATTCCGTATGTGTCAAATTTTTCAAGTGATATTGAGTGATTCACAATATCAAATGCTTTGTAGAAATCCAAGAATAACCCTAAAACGCTTTCTCCTTTCCAAAAGCCAAGCTGATAATTTTAGACCAAATTATGTTTTATTTACAAATTAAATTAGCCTACTATGCATAATATGTTCAAAGATTTTAGAGAATATTGTTAGTATAGAAACCGGACGGTAATTGTTTATAAGGGGTGCATCACCATTTGAATAAAGGCTCTCTGGGGAATATTCCTTCAGTCAATTATAGATTAATTATAGAGGTCAAAGTATTTATAAACAATGGATATGAATCATTTACAACAATAGGGCTCACATCATCCCAACCTGGACTATTAATCTTAATTGTCATTATAATATTCCTGACTTCAGTGCAGTTCGTTGGTCCTGAAAAGAATGTATGAGGATTGGCAGGAGGCATGAAAGAGGAGAATGACCTATTGATTTTTGGCAGTAATTTATTAACATTGGTTCCAATATTGAGGTAAAAGTTATTAAAAACATCTGCAATATGCTTATTAGTGTCCCTTACTAGTGTCCCTTCGATCATAAAGTCTGTAGTGGTTTTCCGAGTTTGTTTGTTATTTATCACTTCTCGAATTAATTCCCATGACTTCTTAATGGTGACAGGTCAGTTGAACCAGTGCCACTTCAACCAGTGCCACTTTAACCAGTGCCACTTTAACCAGTGCTAACTCAACCAATGGCCACTTCAACCAGTGACCATTTCAACCAGTGACCATTTTAACCAGTAGGTTAGGTTAAGTTAGGTTAGGTTAGGTTACTGGATAAAATGGTCACTGGTTGAAATGGTCACTGGTTGAAGTGGCCACTGGTTGAGTTAGCACTGGTTAAAGTGGCACTGGTTCAACTGACATGGAACCCTTCTTAATATTGCCTATATTTTGCCATCATAATGTTTGTGGTTCTGTTGGCGTAATAATCTGTGTAACTTGTTTATACTCTAAATAGCTCTTTCTAGTTTGTTCTGTTTCTTTATTGATATATAATTTATGTTTAGTTTTTACAACATTTTCTAAGAGCAGTAGTAAGCCAGTACTTTCGATTACGATAACCTAACTTTATTTTCTTAAGTGGAAAACATTCCTCATAGCACTTATTACTGAATGTTGAATGGACTTTGGAGAATTCTTCTTGGCAATGAGTGTTACCAATAATGCTTAGTCAATCAATTTGTGACAGTTTGTCTTTGAACTTTTGAATATTACATTCATTTATAAGAAGCTTAGTGATACATTTTGGACTTGTTGGGGAATTTGCTGGTTTTTCTATACAGAATACTGGGAAATGATCAGTAATATCTGTGTACATTATCCCACTTATCATGTCCTTATTCTGAATATCATTACACAATATGTTATCTATCAATGTAGCAGAATTAATTGTTACGCTGGTAGGATTATTTATCAATGGTGCATAACAATAGGAAAACAACTGTTTCCATGAACTCTGCGGTCAGTTTTTGACTCCTATAATTAAGCAGGTTTATGTTAAAGTCTCATATAAGATACACTGTTTTGTTCTCACGATTTAGGGTACTCATAATGTCATTAATATAAATAAGAAATTCCTCAATCTTTGCATCTGGAGGCCTATATAAAACTCCGACAACAATGTTCCTGTAACTACCAACTGAGGTTGTCTGTATTTCTGTAAATAATGATTCAATAGGACAATACATTATGCTTAATTCTTACCAAGTATTGTATATTATGTGATTCTGTATGTAGAGGGAAACTCCTACACCTCATTTTGCTTTTCTGTCGATATGTTCATAATTATATTCCGCCATTGGATACTTATCAACATTATATTAATCTAACCAAGTTTCTGTGAGACCAATGACATTGAATATTTCGTCAATATTCTGTAAAAAATTATTATTTTTGTTTAAGGTTTTAGGAGCATTTCGCACATCTAGATGTATTACATAAACATTATTTGAATTTAGCAGTTTATATATAAATTCTTTGTTTAATTAATGTGTCTTCAAAGTAATAGTTACAATTTAAGTTTTGACCAATAATGTTATCATAATAATTTGTATCAGGATCAATTTAATTTAAGATGTGCATATTGCGTACTTGATTTTCTATTATTTTCAATGTTTCTATATTGTTAAAGTGATTACCTACATTTGTAAGTAATATTAGTTCTTTATCTGGCAGTTGGCTATATGGAAAAGTGACATGTATACACAATTCCCCAAAAACATAATTTCCTATTTCGTGTGATGCACTTCCACAAGATATACATGGTAATAATGGTACTACCCTTTTTCTGTTAGGTGTTGACACTAGTTATCAGTTATAAGATAAGTAAACACACATGCTATAGAAAGTTGAAATAGATGGACCACTTTTTCACAGTGGAAGGATGCCAAGTATCTAGACACATAGGATATAAAGCCATTGGAATATTCAAGGTGATCAATGGGTTTAAGAGAGACTTGAAGATATTTTTATGATCAGCAATAAACTCTGTAGGGTTTATCACTTCGTATATCTTGTTAGGAGATACAGAGCCCTATAGTGGTTCATACATCAAGTACAGGGGACACTGTCAAATTATCTCTTAATTGCAGAACAACTGGTACACATTACAAGAGTTTTAATAGTTTGTGTTTAATTTGAATAGATAAACTGAAGAACATTATTTATATGTATCATTTGCTGGTCAGTCATCCAGCTTCAGAAACTTCACAAGCAGAGTCCCGCAAGGATCCGTCCTGTCGCCCGCACTCTTCAATGAATACATGCATGATATACCTACACCCCACACACCCCAAATAAATATAGCTTCCTATGCAGACAGAAGACATAACACTAACATGCACACACCAAGACTAAGACAGAGCACCACTTCTACTTCAACACTATCTCAACACAGTACATGACTGGTGCACTACAAACAAACTCAAGTTGGCCCCAGCCAAATCCACCGCAACTCTCCTCACAAGCTGGACAGCCGAACGCAAATACACCCCGCACCTCACCATAAACAACAGCCACCTAACACACACACACACACACTCACCCAAAATCCTAGGAGTAACAAATGATTCTCTTATGACATTCAAACAACATACCACACACATAACAAATCAATTTACACTAAGACCTATTGCACTCAGGTCACTTGCTCACACACAATTTTGAACACAACACAGAAACTACAACCACAGTTTACAAACAATACATAAGATCAGTTATGGAATATGCAAGCCCTGCCAAGACTTCTAATCTAGCTGAAACACATCACAAGACCTTGCAGACAATTCAAAATTAAGCCCTACAAATCATCACAGGCTGCACAGCTACTACCCTACAGATCACCTACATCAAGAAACCAAAGTCCTCAAAATTAAAGACCATCTGGACATGAGAGGCACTCCATTCCTGGCTGCAGCCTCGACAAACCTACACCACCCACTACACTACATGGCAACACACCCACAGACTCCAAGAAATATAAAAACAACACTCAGCACGTGGTATCACACACATATACTGTCATCTTTCCCTCTCTGCCAACCCCAAACCAGCTTCCAGAAGCACATCCATACTCATATATCTTGCTGTTCCATCCAATCACTCATAGACAACACACAGCTGCAGGCATGACCTCCCGAAATCCATCCTTCTGAATCCTCCCTTCCTCGCTACGACAAAGTCCGCCTGGCCAGGTTGAGAGATGTGCACCATCCAGCTCTTCTGAGCTATCAGAAGAGACTAGATAACTCCGTCGACGACACTTGTCCAGGATGTAACACAGCATGCCATACCATTATACACATCATAGCAGACTGCATTTCACACAATCACTTACGCCAACAACATAATCTACACTCCGTGAGAGCCATGTGGAAAAGCCTGACTGTAGCCATGACCTTCCTTAAGGACTCGGGGCTGTTCAGTCAGGCAGCTGAGGGAACAACAGCAACAGCAACACTATTTATATGTTCCGTTCTCTTACAATTAAGTGTTGAAAATTTGACAGTTTACGCTCCTCCCCTTCCACTTTGCTCAGGCTACCTCTAGCCTCTGTAATGTATGCATAAACTAGTTTATATTCACTATTCTTTGTAAAGGGAATTACATGAAGTATACCCGTGTATATGAGCAGAATGCTCAGTGTTCAAAATGACAGGATGTTCACAAATTATTCATTCTGGGATATTTACTTATAGATTTTCTTTAATAATGCAACCTTCAGTTACAGAAAGTATCAGCTTTCGCCACCATGATTGTAGCAAGTGACGACCCAGAATTCCTAGAGCTGTTTTTGAAGACTGCACGCCAGCATCTTCTACTGGTGTGGGCTACAAGGCTGCTCGTCCTCACAAGTCTTCATACCAACACACTTACAGAATTTCGCAAAACTCTGATGATGACCAACTCTGTCCTGCTTCGTGTCACTCAGAGAGTTGAATATAGGTAAAATATTTAAATTATAACTCTACGATACTATTAACAACAACGCTATTATTTACGTAAGTAGTTGTAGCAGCAGTAGTATTAGTAAATAAGCTAGAGCATAGGTGAACAACACAGACATAGTTATTGCTAAGTGATCTATGTAGATGTCTGTCTGCCTAATGGTGGTACATCATAGGCAAGTAACTTGACGCATTGGCGAAGTCATTTAAAGAAACAAGCATCATTGATTACATATATAATACATACATACATTTAAAGGCCGAGTGCTCTAAAACAAAGTGCTGTTCTAGTCTCACGTCTAAATGGCGGCGCTCTAAACTGCCTTGTTCAGAGCCGCTTCGCTCTTCAGTTTTAAAAGTTCAAGATCAGAATGTATAGGCTGATCCCACGTCTTTCTAGGTCTACCAATGTGTACAGTCTTGCTGACTGTACATGGTAATGGCATATTGTTTAATAACTTTTTTGTTTTTGTTGTAATAACTTTTCGCCAATATGCCTCGAACCAGATAGGCCTACACAATTGGCACATGATAATTGTTAAGTTTCCATGTTTTTCAACCAAACAATAAAACAAGATGATTTATCTCATGAAGATACATACCGCTGTCCTATTAATTGGTAGCTGTTTCCAGGAACTTTTGATATCATATATGTTCCACTTGAACATGTTTTTCCACATTTACAGAGTTGATGTATACGTGGAGCTTCCGTATAGTCAGCTGAAGGATATGCCAGTAAAAGTAGCTTCATGGAACGCTCAGAAAGGTTATTCCTTAACCAATACATCAGAAACTGCATTCCCGGATAAATTTCTCACGTAAGATAGAATTATCTAATTTTTCATAGAACTGTATATTGAATCTTAATTTGTATTTAGACACATACATACATTCATAATCATAGTTAACCCCTTCTGTACCAGCGACGTCTTAGTAATTATATTCTGGTTATATGTAGACGATTGTGTGCAGTTTTAGAAGGGTCTATGGTAGTAACATGGATTAAATTAGAATGTTCGAAGCCTGTTAATTTCTGGAAGCCCTGTTCAACTGAACAAAACCGTCTAATCGTAGCCAGAATAAAGTTAAAAGGATTGTACCGGTATTGAATGGGCTAACTACCACTTACTAACCATTTACCTCATAGCAGGCAATGTTATTTTATTTAAGTAATTAAGGGGGTGGTAGTTGTATTTTCACCCTGATCTTTAGTGCCATTAGCTGTGAAATCTGTTGTTCCATCAGTTTGGCGAATTTAATACCTTTTGCCCCATTTATTTGTCTATACAAAGACATTTCGTGCAATTTTGGTGGCAATGTTTTTCTAGTGAGGGATAGCGAGCCTGTATTTCTAGGAGGAACCGGCCTTTGGCCGGGATATTTGTTTACAGAAAAAAATACAAATGTATCTTAAAGGGGTTGTTGTGTTCTTCCCCAGGCTGCCTGGCTGAACAGCCCCAATACCCCAAGCAAGGCCAAGGCCATAACCGATCGCCCCCACAGAACCCTCCCTGCCTACAACAAAAAAACCTGGGTGACCGAAGCTGCTCACAGGCGAGGAGCCGAGAAGGACACGGAAACGCCCGGGATACCGAAGCCCCACCCAAGGCCCTGTGCTCCTCAGCAATTATGAAGGGAAAGCTGAGGGGCAAAGGAAAAAATGTGACGCTTTGGCTCCCAGTCTGCCAACCTCGAGAGTTAGCAGTAGGGAGGTCAATCCACGGAAGAGACGACGCCACTTGAGATCTAGGAAGCATATAAGTAAAAGGAACAGTTAGAGTAAGCTATGGGTAAGGCAGAGAACGCTGAACTCTCACTCTGATAGACCAGCCCATCACCACTATTGAAGTGGTTTCTAGGAGGTGTTTCTTTTTTAAGTTTGATGGAGGTGTAGCATGGTAATTATAAAATTACTAAAATATATGAATATTAACACCTTACGAGCGGCCTATGCGGTTTATTTATATGTACCGCACAGCGGGGTGTTTTTAGCCAAAATAGGGCTGTTTACGTGATCATTTTCATGCCTAAATAAGACCCAGAACGTAAAACAAGTACCTATCCCTGAAAGGGCATAAACAGAGCTTTCGAATGACACCATAACGATCCTTGTATGATGGATAGTTTTCTTGCAATAACCGTGCAACGCGAGTGCAAAAAGCAGGTAATTCGGTAGTTTCGGTACATAATTGAGTATGTAGCGAGTGAGAGAGGGAGGAGGGAGCTGAGATTTGTGTCAGTAGGTTCGCCGCGGTGGTCTGGAGCAGTCATACGCTCGCTAGTCTCCTGCCACCACTTGTCTCTCTCTCTCAGCCACATTACGTGCTGAAATTGCCACTTGACCTATGTCGAGCGCCGCCACATAGTCCAGCTTTATTTAACTCGACTTATGTTGCTCGCCGCTAATTAAGGGTTAATAAATGGAGAAAACAAAACTCTACCCTCTAAAATGCGTTATCTCTGGCGAATTGCTTTAGCTTAATTGTAAGATACCCTTATGTGCTCTGGAGCACGAGTTAACACACGATGGCTAGATAAATAGATATCCTCTACGATAGATATGCAGATACTTCGGCTTTGTCACACTGTGGTGTTAATTTCACAAAAATTGCAGCGCCAAATTTGTTCACCACTTCTTTATCAATTAGAATACTGGCGAACTAGAATCGATCACCGAACAGCAGCAACATTTAATATTTCATAACTTAGGGTCCGGGAGCACTTTCGCGTTCCCATGCCCCTTTCTCTGTCTCGTGTAGTAGGTGCATTTTTCAAGGGGGAGGAAGATTCGTGGCCCCCTGCCACCAGAAGGAAAAAGTAAGACATTAAAAGAGACAGGCATAAACGGCTAAGGATGGGTACAGAATGCAAAACCTCACTGGAATGGACCAGCCCTCACACAAAGCAAAGTGATTAAATATAAAGCTCGGCATTGGGAACATGTAACTGATACTATTACTTACAGGGAAACACGCCACTTGTATCCTGTAATTAAATTTATATCACCATGTTCATGCTTCTTTGAAAGGTACTTTGATAGCTGGATGTTCGATCACAATTAAAATAGAGAGAGAGACAGAAGGCGAGCTCGAGACAGGAGCTGAGTGAGTGACTAAATATAGGACAGCTATGATGTCAACAAGCTTAAATAAGGCATGAGAGAGAGGGAATGAGAGAGAGAGAGTTACGTAGATACACAGACTACACATACCTTTTCGTCTTTACTAGGCAGTCCGGACTTTATGCTAAAATAGAATTTGCTCAAAGTGGAAGATAAGGATAGCAAAGCAGACAACTCTCTCCCCAACCACCACTCCCTCCGACCATTGGTCGGCATGAAATTTAGTTGGGGAAACAAGTCCCCCAGCAGACTGAGAAACATTTCTACAGGGAATTTCATGGTAAAGAACAAAGTTGTGAAATATTATATACCGGTATATACTACTGATGCTTAACCTATTTGTTTTACAATCTATTCTAGACTATCAAGGTGGTTTTGACGGTTTATCTTTTATCTCAGCTTTCAAGCAATGTTTACCGTTTGTTCTTCATTATGTTGAATGTATTGCAAACCAAAATAACAAATATATTACTATTCATTGCAGATTATCGGGACGTCCACGGCTGACGGTGTCGTATCATCCTTTTTCTTTTCACCAGAAGATAGTACGGGATGATCCATATGAACCCGGGGGCAAGCAAGTGTATTATGAAAGTACTAATACCCAACTCTTAGACATTATAGCAAGCAAAGTAAAATTTTCGTAAGTATTTTTCTGACCAGTATTAAAGGCACTGTTCAACAGTGATATAATATTTACACCTATCAGTGTGATGACGCCTTTTTACCATATATTCTTGAATTAAGCAATTTTAGGCAGCTAAAATATATCATTATTATTACTCATACCTCATGCTTCCCAGTATCCTGGAAAGAAGCAAACATCCATCCAGTTCCTAAAAAAGGTGCCTCTTCAGATCCATCAAACTACAGACCAATAGCTATAACTTCCACTCTTGGTAAAGTCTTTGAAATTATATTAAATAATCACATAATTAAGCATCTTGAGAATAATAAATTAATCAGTGATAGGCAATATGGTTTTAGACGATGTCGATCAACTGCAGACATTCTTTGCCTTCTTACGCATCAAATCAACCAAGCTACAGACCAACATGGTGAAACACATACAATAACACTGGATATATCAAAGGCATTTGATAGAGTCTGGCATCAATCCTTATTGTCGAAGATGTCACACTACGGCCTTGCATCATTAGTTCCACTAATTTCTTCTTATCTTCATAACAGAAATATATGTGTAATGGTAGATGGCCTTTATTCTCAATTTCACTCAATAAATGCTGGTGTTCCCCAGGGATCAGTTTTGGCCCCACTCTGTTCCTCATTCATATCAATGATCTCATATCTATCACTCATAATCCAATACATTCCTACGCAGATGACTCAACACTCCACAGTTCCTTCACATTTACCAATTCTTTCACCCAACCCGATCTTATGAATTCAAAAATAAACACTGCAATTTCTCTGAAACAGGACCTTTCTAGAATTAATGAATGGGGACAAAAGAATCTAGTTTCCTTTAATGCACAGAAAACCAAGTACATTCAATTTTCTAACCGACAGAATCTCACTGACTCCCATATATTTTTTAATGATGTAAATATTTCCACTTCCCATAGTATTGACATTCTCGGTGTAACATTAACTACTATCTTGAGCTGGACACATTATGTTAGAAGCATTGCTAAGAATGCCTCTAAAAAACTGGGACTCCTTTACAGAGTTCGAGAATTCTTCACTGACGAGCAGTTGGCCGTAATATATAAAAGTCATGTGCGTTCTCAGATGGATTACTGTTCACCTCTGTGGAGTGGAAGTGGAGTGGTTGCATTGAGGTAGTTGGATAAAATTCAAAATAAAGCTATTAGATTAATCAATAACCCTGCAATCACACAGGACCTTCCTACATTATCCATACGAAGAAACATTGCATCCCTTGCATTATTCTACAGAGATTTTCACAGCAATTGTTCCGAAGAACTTGCTTCAATTGTGCCGCCTCTCCACATCTTTCCCCGTAGAACTAGGGCAGCTGAGAGCGCCCATGAATTTACACTTTCTCCTCCACAATGCAGAACTTCCGCTTATCAAAATTAATTTATCCCCAGAACTACTACTCTTTGGAATTCATTTCCCTCGAGTTGCTTTCCACAAACTTACAATCTACAACAGTTTAAATCCAGTTGTTACAAACATTTTATGAATGGAGGATGCCTTTAGGCACATAGACCTTTTTGTTTTATTTGTGTTTTTCCTTCCTCCGTTCATTGTCTCTTAAAAAAAAATAAAAATAAATAAAAAATATGGATATTGACATATACGCTACCCCTTTGAAAGTAAAGAAATTCGTCTAATGGTAGCCAGAATCAGACGGAAATTATTTCATCGGTCTGAAAACGTTAATTTAATGTTAATAAGAGAATATATTTTACTGAATTTGAACCCACAATACACAAACAATTTACAGTAGTGTAATGGGAGAGTTGTATATGCTATGCATGATTTAATTTACCAAGGATTCCTGTTTAACAGAATTAAATACACCATACCTTCTGATGGAGAGTTTATTGGTACAAGAAATACTAATGGTTCTTGGTCTGGCCTAGTGGGGACGGTGCAGAGACAGGTTAGTAATGTTTATATATTGTCATAGGCCGATAGGAGAATGCATGTGAAGTTTGTTTTTTCTGTGTATGAAGGAAACAAAAGACACGTTCTCTGTAACAAGTGTTGCTCCCAAAGCCAAAATAATGACAGAGCAAAATGCAAGGGACGTCGGGGTCTAAATGTATGGACACACACAATTTGAAGCAGTTTAAGTCATAGGATGGAGGAAAGATTTATTGAAGGAGAGAGGGAGAGATTGATGGTAGGAAGTATAATATAAAAATGTCAAAAAAGACGCAGGAAAAAAATATGAAAACTAGCACTTACTGCTACTGCCACACGAGCAACTTTATAGGTTACATGTAACGGAGCCGTGTATCCTCTAAAAGTTTTAATTTATTTTTGAATGATTTTGCTCTTTATTTGTATATGAAATTGAACTGTACATGTTTACAAACTCTCGTATATAAAATACTTATAATGAAAGTGTTATGCAACGTTATAAATTAACGTGCTGTAGAGTGATCCGCTTTCCACCTTAGGAAAACACGGGAATCTCAAATCTCCCGCTGGAGCTCAGCGAACTTCAATATTCTAAATCATGCAACAATAATAATCAATAAACACAGAATACACAATTTTGTTTCACAAGTTTTATTCCTTAACACCTAATCGACGGTGCCCGTCATATGACGGGCGAGAGAATATCGGCCACCCCTGCAGTGCCCATCATATGACGGGCGCCATTTTGAGCACATTATGAGCTCTGAGAGAGAGTCCGCGTGTTGGGAGGATGATAGGTGGGCTTTGTCCGGTCGGCACCACGGTCGGGCCGTCACTGGCGCATATTAGGTCTCCCCACCATCGTCCGTCCTCGCGAGGCAAGGAAAAAACCTCGGAAATTACCTTATTTTAGGGTATTTTCACCTCCGGTTACACGATCGCTACAAGATAACCCGTGGTCGTACAATGATGATTCAGGTGTCATTGGAAAGCTCTATTATCGCCCTATCACGGATATATAACTGTATTACGCTCTGGCTCTTGTTTAAGCATGAAAAAGAGCATGGAATGAAGTTCATTTTTGGTAAATAGACCCACCCAACAGCACAGTCATGTCAACAAACATGCCAATCCTTAAGGGGTTAAGTAGCTAAAGTACAAAATCAGATAGGTATATATGAGAGATCGAAAGTCCCCAAGAGAGGAGAGTCACTTTGACCGAATACTAAACATGCATTATAAGGATAATAGTCCGAGGATAATAATTGACCTAGGGGAAAACGAATTAAGTTATACAGTAGTACAAATAATTATACTGAGTGTCCTTTCGTAAACATAGAACGAGTGTACATAGAGAGGTTTAGTCTCAAACAAGAAATACTACCTTGGTTAGAGTTTAGCGGGGGTGAGGTAGCTTTACGCTGAGTGTAAATAGTAGTTAATGCGACAACATACATACACCACTGATATTATGGTAAATAAGGTACTATTTGATTTAAGTTTGACCTTTACGTTAAGGCAATGATAACAAGAGAATTAACTCAAAGAACTCGAAGAGTCAAAGTGATGAATAAAAATTCATAAAGGGGTTAAACAAACACAATAGTCATGTATGCGTGACTGAGTATCCTTGCCGGGCAGATAGTTAATGTGACGTAAATATATGGAGTTAGAAACAACTCAAACTGAACACTACATGAATTCTAAGTCATGAAGCGTGATGAATAATAATAGTCAATAAAAGAGACTGAACGGTAAAACACTCTGTGAACAACTCGTCTATAACTTACGTACCCTGCTGATGAATTAAGCATAGAAATAAGATCTGAATAAGAGTTCACTAGGTTTTATGTGTAAAGGTGCATGTATAATTTCCCGAACAAATATATGTATTACTCTTCACCAGAATATAGGAGACTATACTCGAAGAATTATATATATACATATCCCAAAGGTAGAAGTGTAGTGGTCTCTCTAAATCGAGTTACGGATATCTAGGAGAAGTGAAGAATGGAAAATCTTCAGAGTTTACGTTAACGTGAATCTTAGCATATCTTATTAACCCTTACTGTAATCTTCAAAACACTTTAAAAACAAAGGTTACTTAAAGGATTTGAGTAGAGAAGGTAGGAGCCCTTAGAGAGTCTGGAGAACGTGTGGTGGCAACTTGGCAAGTCTAGTTGTCCTTCCTATTTTACCAAGGGGAAGGGTCACGTTATCAGTACACTGTCCAGGTAGACAATGCTTTCTCTACGTCTTTTCTTCGGGGTCACAACTCTACTATAATGTCCTGCACTATGCGTCTGGACTTATTTAAAAGAGAATCTAGTCCTTCTCGAAGTTCTCGGCGTCCTTAATTATAATCTAATGATTAGCAGTTAGGTAAGTTCGCCCTAGGGAGAGTTACGCGACTGGTTAATCATTCACTGCTGGTTTACTGCTTTCCCAGAATTTAAGGGGAGAATGGCTTTCCCCTACGGATTCTGTATCAGAACTGTTATTTAGCAGTTAAGTATGTTCGCATTAGGGAGAAGTACTCGACTGGTTAACCTTCAGTTTTGCCTAACTTTCCTTGGGTCAGTTGAGATCCTATTCACTTTTCAGTTAGGGTTAAGTGGTTGTCGTCTCGGGGCAGCAGGGACATGTTGTGGAGGGTTTTTTGCTTAATTGTAAACTTAGGATTTATACTAAAATTATGAGGGTTATTTCTCCGGGATGGCTTGGATGTTCTGCGTTTATTTATATTCACTTTATGCTTAGAGACGGCCTGCTGGGGTAATGAAAAAAGGATTTCTGATGGTGGGGCAAATGGAAAATTATCCTTTTGTGTGGAGGTGTCATTAGGGGTTAGGTGATCTTGCGTTTCTACTTGTTTGTCCACTTGTCTGCCAGGGTCAAGTTCGCTTTGGGTAGAAGATACATGGGGATATTGGGGGTTTCGGTGACAAACTTTCATAAACATTTCTTCAGAATCTTGGGGTAGGTATGCTCTGGTGAGGGGGTATATATGTGCTGGTGAGGGGGTATGGGTGCGTTCATTCTCCTGGAAAGGGCGAGCTCCACGTTTTCTGTAACGTGAATGGGTTTTGTCGCGTTTTCTCTGGTACGACCTTGTTCAAGCGGTGTCTTTGATGTAGGGAATTTGGTGGCTTTTGGTCTGCTAGATATGCTGGCAATACGGCACTGGTTGATTTGGTCGTTGTCTGGATACGGGAGCAGGTGCTAGGTGGTGTTTGGCTCTTTTTGGTTGGTCCCCATTATTTCCGAAAAAGAAAATGTTCAGATAGTGGACTCAATTTTAGATACTGTTTTACCCGGATACTGTGGCAACGATACATCCGACCAGGAATAAATGACACCGGTTTACTTTTACTTTTGAACACATAGCCTGGCATAGACCACTGTAATAAGGGTGGAGGGATGGGCTGGGACAATATCTACACTTCTCTTACTCTCATTATTCCTTCTCTTCTCTCTTACCAAACTCAAGAAGCCAACTCACTTCTATCGTCTCCCGTTTTAACCCTTCGTCTGCCATCAATATGTATATATATATATACATTATATATATATAATTGTATATATATATATATATATATATATATATATATATATATATATATATATATATATATATATATATATATATATATATATATATATGTACCGGTATATATATACATATATATATATATATATATATATATATATATATATATATATATATATATATATATATATATATATATATATATATATATATATATATATATATATATATATATACATATATATATATTAAGCTGGTTGAACACAACTAATTTCCAACGACGTATTTATACGTCAAGATCGTAAACATATTGTAAGATATCTGAAGTAAGGGGGTTGAGTAAGACCTGTAGGATTGCTAGCCTTCAGCAGAATAGAAAAGACAGGAGAAGAAGCCAACAGAAGAAATGGGAATATATACAAGCTTCCCATGTTTTAGAGGAAAACAGAACAGAGGAGTGCCCCATCCCGTTCTCTAAAGACCAGGAAGTTAGGTCAGTCTCCCATACAAAAGAGCGGGAAGCTGGGCCAATCACCATCGAGCTTTCAAACCATCTCGACCTATCACCAGCCTCCATTCGACCAACAGCCAGACTTGCAGTATAACGAACAAATGCTTATGCAAGTTAGACATCAGAGACCGCAATGTTATAGAAACAAGTGGGGATACTAAGACCTCCCTTGCAGTACCGTTCCGGAGAACTCAGCATAACCCCGAGAACCTAGAGGAGAATAGAGATATCAACTTTATCATTAATAACCCCTGATTATCATAGAATCACGGAAGTTACAATTATCTCTTACCTAGACCTCGTAACCACCATGAGAGTATTAAATAAAATACTTAAAATAATTATGTACAAACCTATAACCACCATGTATTTTTAGACTAAGTATTACCTTCGCAAATTACATCACACCCATTCACTATATCCTTTTAGAATAGAGTTACTACAAGTTAAACCAAAGAAATATCTTGAATATAGTCTCATTGAAATTAAAGAAAGTAAGCGCCTCTACCTAAGTAATATTCCTAAGGCTGAAAAGCACGGAGTATCTAACTGAAGTAGAAACTGCCTCCCCCTTCCCCTCGAGACTACAGCGAGACCTGCTGTGTTCCTTCTGATGCCAGGACCTTGGATTCCTGTTCATGAGAGGCAGTTCCCCCTGAAGTCCAGACAGGCGAATCTACGATTCACGTCGGCCAGACTTGCACTCGAACTACTATCCTCTTAACCTACCCTAAGTGTCTCTTGAGTGTCTTACGTTGTGATTATTGATGTGAAGGTAAGTATTCCAGTGCTAATTCTTATGTAGATCTGTGCCCAAGATCGATATTAATTTTATTGTGTTATGTATTAATCCTTCAGAAACCATATTAATTATTGAGTTAGATCTGTGCCCAAGATCTAGTTTTAGCTTGTGTCTAGCACCTTATAAATCGTATTACGCATACGTTACATACTCGTGTTAACTGATATCCAAGCCGAATACTCACAGATTTTCCTTGTATATGTCCATTCTATTATGTATGTAACAAGTTGAAGTTGAAGTGTATACCGTGTAACTATTCCCTACTCAAATCTAACTTTTACCTAGAACCTACGCTCAATTTCATATTTAATTAAACTCAGATTCTCATTCTTTAGAAGAAATATTATTGATTTGAATCATAATTTAAATCTAATAACTTCGAAAACCCAATTTACGCTTAATGATCCTGTGCCTTAACTTGTTTATTCATGAATAACTTATTTGCTTATTCTGCTATGAAATAGATAATTTCGATCCATCTCGTCTAGGAATTCTAGCTTTGTATAGATCTGTTATCTAATTATTTCACCATCTCGAATACAACGCCAATTCGTTCTGTAATCCTTATAGGAATCTGTTAACTAGTTCAGAACTCCTTCATACCTTACCAGGTATTTCCAACTAAGTGCAACTTCGTCGTGTATGCCATATTTTACCATTAATATTATTACAACTATTAGTACACGCTATTTTATTTATGCGTTCCTTAACCTCCTGTAGTCAAAATATAATTTGATTCAGGTCAGGTTGTATTCAACATTTAATTCTTATTCAGTAGATCTAAATCATTAAATCTGAATTCCTCGACCCTAGAGATTATTATTACATATACAAAGTTAATAAATTATATGTTCATAATATCATTTTTCTCGCAACAAACTAACTACGAAATTAATTGTAAAAACAATTCAGCTCCCTTCTCCTTTTTAAACTAAAGTACTCCTCCCATATTCAAGATAAACATCGCATTAACCGCATAAACTATTTATCGCACCTCTGTCTAGTAGATGACCTGTTGACTTACCTGGTCATATTTATTTACGCGCGGCCTCTTTCATATATCTTGTACGCCTCTCGTCACGCGCTCTTGAACGATAACTATAGAAATCTTCGTGCAGTTAACCATATTGTTGAATAAACAATTCCCGAGTTCAAATCAATACTTCTTGAACTTATTAGAATACTTCACGATAGATACTCAACTCTCATAAATATTATTATCAAGGAGTTGTTCTATGTATATGTATGTCTATATATAATTGCATATGTCCACAGTAATACTATCCATGATTTTATGTTCATTGGTATGTTATTCAGAGACCTTTGTGTGTTCTAAATATATTCTGTGATTTACTTACTATTGCTTATAATAGTTAAGTAAAGCTTAAGTTCACATTTCAGGTCCAGATATATATGTGATTAAGACACCTATTGTGTTATAACTAACTACACCAGATTTTATTGCTACTCCCAAATAGTAGCTAAGTGAACCTAATGATCTCTTTCTATGCCATTTAATAAATGAGATTATATAATTATCTATGTGTATTTATTGTGTTTATTACAACTTGATTGAGTACATAATTGTGAATAAGAACGTGTTCGATGTGTTCCTGTTGAGCATATATTGAGTCTAAAAGACCATAGTTAGATTTGAGTGAAGACAATAACGAAGCTAAGTTGTATTACAACCCGGCACAACAATATCCGTAATGGGATTTTATCAAAATCAGTTTGGCAGCACGAGGGCAGACATCTGGCTCACCAGTACCCACAGAATGTCACATTTGACTTGCCACGCCCGCTCCACAATCGAAATCGTGAGCCTACTTTGCGGCCTAATTGTGGCTCCCTTATGTCGCTGACTTCATGTGTCAAAGAGATGCAACAGTGTATAATTATAGAAAAGTATAAATATGTGTTTGTAATTATATATTAGGGATGGAGAAATACTATATTTATACTGTATATATATATATATATATATATATATATATATATATATATATATATATATATATATATATAATTTTATATATATATATATATATACTGTGTATATATATATATATATATATATATATATATATATATATATATATATACAGTATATATATATATATATATATATATATATATATATATATTTTTTTTTTTCTTCTATATTCCAACTACTCCCTCTCGGGCATAGGCTGAGAGCCTGCGCACTCGACCGCTGAACACGGTGAGGCCCGTGAGGTCTTGTTCCAGTCTAGGGAGTGAGACATGCAAAGCACCCCGGCTCAAAGCAATCCCATCTCTGAAGCTGCTCCTCCTCTGCGCTTCACAGCCTCATTCCCCAAACTCGGACCCTCACTCTCAGAACGCCACCTATTGAGCAATTAACTCACTAGGCATTGCCCCCCTGTAGCATATTTTGTATATGGGAATATTCATACAGTGCTATTAAATCATGGAATAATGAGGGTATTTTGGGGGGGCATTTCGGTGTGCTGTGGTAGTGCACTGAAACTAGGTACAGCACAAACTCCTTCCTAATAATATCTTCCCATTGACATGTTGGGATTCGAACCCGGGTCCATTGGATTAGCAGTCCAGTGACAAGACCACTCTGCTATACCTCCCCTAAATATGTATGTATGTATGTATTTATGTATGTATATACTCAGGTCCAATCCCCACATTTCTTTTCTTTTTTGTTCTTTCTTTTTTTTTTGGGGGGGGGGGGGAGGGGGCCGACTCAACACAGAGCCCGAATAGGGACAACATAACAGAAAACAATGAACACACAAAATCAACGAACACACAAAAACAATGAACACACAAAAACAAAATACAAATTCACACACATCTAGGTCATCCAGAAGACCCAGAGACCAGGGTTACCAAGGTCCCTCCAGCACTTCCCCGGCCCCCGACCACCCGGAGAGGGTCCTATCTCAGCAGACAGACATGCAGCGGAGGCGAAACCACAATTCGCCCACCAAACTTCCAGGCGCACCCTTCATATAAACCGCCTCCCCGGGCCAGGCGCCTGATGGACTATTATCTAGTCCAACTTGCGCCCGACCCCTTCCCCAAATGACCATGTGTTCACTCATCTATTCACAAGCATTCTCCCATTCATTCCTATTTATTACCACTTCCCTTGCCTGATCTATAGCCATTCCTCTATCATCCAAAGCTTGTCTTACACAGTTTCTCCATCTCAATGGGGGTCTTCCTGACCCTCTATTGACCCTTGTATCCGACTCATATATTCTCTTTGTAAGCCTTTCATCTTCCATTGGTTCAACATGACCATACCAGCTCAGCACCCTTCTGTCCACTCTGGCCGACAAATGTTCCTGCCACCCCACTCTCCTACGTATCTCTTCATTCCTCAATCTGTCTCTACGAGTAACTCCACACATACTCCTCAAACAGCTCATCTCCATCACATCAAGCTTTCTTCTCTCCTTTTCCTTCAGAGCCCATGACTCAGCCCAATACATCACTGTTGGCACAACAAATCCTTGATACATTGCACTTTTTACTTTCATTCCAAAATTTCTCACCTTCCACATACTTCCCATTGCTCCGAAAACCTTCCTTCCTTCACACACTCTCTGTTTTACCTCCATGTCCATACTTCACTCCTGCTTATCATTCCTTCTAGATATTAAAACACTCTAATTGTTCCAATATTTCCCCATCCAGCCTCACATATAAATTCACCCTACGATCATCGCTATTACACACCATTACTGTACTTTACTTTCATTGACGTTCACCTTCAGTTTCCTCCACCCATACACTACACCAAACTCTTTGACTACCCGCTGCAGTTTCTCTTCAGAATCCGCCACCAACACTGTGTCATCACCGAACAGCAACTGATTCAACTCCCTTTCTCTACCATTCTTTCCTACTAAACCCAATCCTCTTCCCATAGTTCTCATTTTCACCTCCCTCACCACACCATCCATAAATATATTAAACAGCCATGGTGACATTATACAACCCTGTCGCAAACCTACATTTACCTCAAACCATTCACTCAACTCACCATTTCCAAATCTAACACACGCTCTGCTCCCTTCTTAAAAACCCTTAACTGATTTTCAAGTTTCCTCAAATTTCATAAATCCTTAACACCTTCCACATTGCTTCATGATCCACACGATCATACGCTTTTTCCACATCCATAAAAGCTCAAAATATCTCCTTATGCTTCTCTAATTACTTCTCGCATAACTGTCTTACTGCAAAAATCTGATCCACGCATATTCTTCTCCTCCTAAAACCACATTGTTCTTCTCCGATTGCAACTTCCGTACACTTTATTATCCTCTCTATCAACACCCTGTGTGACGCCTGCCAGCGTTGGCAGAATCGCCTCCCGGTAGCCACTAGCGCTCGCCAGGGCAGTGAAATGGGCTACAGTCTATCTACAATGTTGTACTTTCTTTCTTGTGAATCGTCATGTCACAGGCAGTATAGAGGTGGTCTTTATTTTCGTCTGTGACAATGCATTATATTTTATATCATCAGTTATAAGTTTAATGTATAAGACTGAATGATACAGCTAGAGAGTGTGAGTGAGTAAGTGCAGGAGGCAGAGGGTAGTACACGTAGTGTTACGTGTTGTCTCAGTGACGTCATGCCACGGCCGCGCAATCTGAGTGGCTGGCCGCCTTGCCGCCCTCCTGCCGCGGCAGGAGGTAGTCCCCCCGCACTCCCTGCTGCCTTTGTGCCTTTCTTGCTCAGAGCTTGCCTGACCAGCATACCCTTCACACCTCCCTTGCCACCTGTCCCCGACTTCTACCTATAGAACACTTTCTCTCTCTCTCAACTTCTTACCTCTCATTCTTCCAATCTATTTAACATCATAACTCCCCTTTGGTTCTGCACGATTTCATATATCGGCCATCGTATTATATGCTGAAGCTCTCAGATATTTCATGTTTAGTTAGGCATTTTGGAGGGGTCACCATTTTGTCTGTAGAGGCTCGACACACTCGCGGTGTCTCCCTACCTATTTCTTGGTTGTCTGCTGGGCTATTTAATGCTAGACTGGGGTGAGGCTACTGGTGTTGTGATTTCCGATGTGTACCAGGTTTTGTTGAACTTGTACAATCGCAACGGATACGTGGGAAGGCTAGGTTGTCTTTCTGACTGTGTTCCTTGTGAGTTTAGCATTGTGTTGCGAGTGAGGGCTTTTGCCTCTGCCACCCAACACTGTGCTAACTCGTTTTGCTTTGACTTGAAGAGGGTCGCCAGGAGAGAACCAGATACTAGCGATCTGGATCTCTCAATAGAGCACCCCGTCATTTAACGTAAATTGGCCGTACAGTCTTAAGGACCTCGCTAGGCTACGAGCCGCTTGCTCAGCCATTGTTTCCTAGCCTACGATATCCCAGCTAGACTTTATTCGCCTAGCAGACACCCGATTAGGATTATAAACTCTTATGTTATGTATGCAGGATTTGTATTCACGTTGATTGTAAGCCTTGGTTGTTGTTGAGTTGCACAACCAAAGCAGGCTTTTGCGTTGTCTGAGGAAATACTTCTTTTGTTGTTGGAGATAATACTATTGCGCATTTATCATTATTCCCGCGCCAGTTAACACTGTATGTCCATATACTTGTCATATCTTGTTCCTGCTTTATATAACAGTTCAAAATCCAATTCGATCATCTTAAGCAGCATCAGACTTTCTTCAGAAGCTTCCTGTTCGATGCTTTAGGACTTTCATTCACTTTCTTTAATATAGGAGTGACAGTTTATTATTGTTTAGAGTAACTTTAATTATACCTTCTTCTTGTTTGCATTAAATTATTCCAGTGATTTAATTAAGCTCTCTATCTTTTCCCTTGTATACATTATTAATGTAATTGTATGTTGTTGTGATCAGGCTGTATCAGAGATCATCAGCCTGTAGTAGTAGAGCATTTATACCGAGTTAGAGGATACCCCGCTATCGCAGATTTAACTCTGGAGGGTATAGGTGTTTTTGTGCGCCGGCATTATAAGTTCGAGGGTTGGATCTAGTGTTACCGTTGTGGCAGTGTGTCTTTCTAGTCCAATAGCCCTTGTTTTATACGAGTCCCAGTCGTAACAAATGGCGACCTTGCTTAGGATTATGTGAACTTAGAGAAATATTGCAGGAGTGTTGTGGTCATTTGTTTTTGTTTGAAGGAATATAGTGGACACAAACTTTTTTTGGCAAGTAGTTGTTACGACCTGGCACTCGGGTACACAAGGGCTCTCAACCAGGACTCGAATACGGCTCGCTGCCACAACGGAAACACACGATCCCAACCCCTGAGTACTGCCAGCCGAACAAAAAACATCAATACCCTCCAAGAGTTCAATCTGCTATAACGGGGTATACAAGAACTCGGTACTAGTGTTCAACAACAGACTAATAAAGAGACAGGAATTCTCTAGTCTGGTCAACAATCAAACAATGAAGTAAGAAACAACAACACCAAAGAATAGTGTTTGACCGAAGCCGAAGTAATCCACCCTTGACTAAGAACGTAAGAAGCCCTCCACCCTCTTCTTCGGATCGGCACTATTACGTTACATTAATTAATAGTCCTTAAGCATCGAGCAAGGAATCTTCTGAAAAAAGTTAGATGGTTCTCGGATGCTCGTAAGAAGTACGTATCGGATTTTGAACAGTAATTCAATAAGCAAAACACTGGCAATTAAATACTATTAAAGGTTTAAATTGGCATAAGAATAATTAAAAGAATATGCAATAGTAAATGGCAAACATTAAAAAGAAGTACTCCGCAAATGCAACGGCAATAGCCTACTCGGATTGTGCTCGTGGGCCACTAATCACTAAAGTAGCCAAGCTTGCAACACATGAAATCAATAGTGCATAAACAATATCATACATAAGGAAAGCTTCAATACTATTCTGTATCTACTAATCGAGTAAAGTCTAGCTGGGGTACTGTGGGCAAAAGGTAGCAGTGACTGAGCAAAAACGGCTCGTAGCCTAGCGAAGTCCTCACAACTGTTTAAAGTATTACGTTAAC
This sequence comes from Paralithodes platypus, assembly GCA_032716605.1. Classification (NCBI taxonomy): domain Eukaryota; kingdom Metazoa; phylum Arthropoda; class Malacostraca; order Decapoda; family Lithodidae; genus Paralithodes; species Paralithodes platypus. Next base: position 35,154,381 of record CM064546.1, read on the forward strand.
ACTAACAAGTGCACTTTGAGAAATCCAGATCCCTTGTATCTGGTTTTCTCCCGGCTCCTTGACAAAGTAAAAACAAACTGTTAATAAAATACAGGGTGGTTAGGCTCTTGCCCTCACGCACTGTAAATTATAAATTCAACACAGTCAGCCGCGAAGACAACCTAGGCTTCACTGAACCGAAATGAGTATGCAGGTTTATCGCTTAACCACTGCATCAAACAACAACTCGTAACACAGAAAAGCCTTACCCCAGTCTAGCATTACCTAGACCAGCAGAAAACAGGAATAATAATAATAACACACAGGGAAATGCATATACAAGTGCAACAAACATAAATCAATCCTATTCTTAGTTAACCCTTCCAAAATAGGCTATCTAATAGGCAAGTATCTAGTGAGAACTCAAGCGATAATACGTTGGCTGACTAGCTCTGCACCAACGGGACCATGGAAGTTAAACAGGCAGGGAAAAGAGGAGATAAGAATGTAAGGTAGTAGAGAAAGTTCACATCAGTCAGAAGAATATATATAGTTAGCACGGGAAATGAGAAGTCGCTCTGCCTAATGAGTTCTGATGAGAAAATGGCTAGACTTCCCTTTTATACCCGGCCCTCTAGTGAGCCCAACGTGAACTACTAAGGACCGCCCACTGACAACCATTACGTAATTTCTCTCTCTCCTCTGGGATAGACAAAGGCTCCCCTAGCACTGAGGGGAGGGGGGAGGGGGGAGTGCTAGTGAGTTCGGCCCACCTGTCGCACGGCGCACCCACTGACCCCCAACTGTGGCTGCTGCTTCTCCCATCATTACAAATAAGTTTTACACACAATACTTATAACTAATGATATAAAATAGAACTCGTTGACTCAGATGAAAACAAAATACCTATTCATATTACTTATAGTACAACGGCTCACATGAACTAAGTTAGGAAACTCTACATAGACTACAGCCAAAGTTCCTGCCCTGACGATCCTAGCGCGAGTGGGGCATGACTAGGCGTTCTGTACAGCATGCTCACACGTGGACATGCGTCACACCTCCCCCAAGATTTTACTTGCTCAACCCTGAGCTAAAATCTGACAAACACAGAACCCCATCAAGCCCCACACACCCAGCGACCGCATGGCACTAAAACAAAGCTGAGTTTATCACCAAAACACATCTTATTATTAAAAAATAAATATATCACATTTTATAACTCCTCCCAACAATAGCAAAAAGACACTATATCATGCTCCCAGAGCGAGCTTACAGCAGCTCAGCCGTTTGATAGTGCGTGGACTACTCAAACTCTATAGGCTATGACAACTTATACAATTACCTATATCAAAAGAAAGAATTTGTATATGATTTTTATATTTTAATATGTTTTTCCCGGCTGCACTATAAGGGCAGCCTATTTTCCTCCACTCAAACCCACACACCTGTGATAGCCTACGACTGATCATCCACCCTTGATAAACAATCCGCGATCACATTGTCACATCCAGCAATATGACGGATGTCCAGGTTATACTCCTGCAACATCAAAGACCACCTGGTCAGTCTCATATTGCGATTGTGAAATTGATTCAGGAATCTCAAAGGGTGATGATCAGTGTAGATAACCACGACTGGGCCATAGGCTGGAACATACACCTCGAAGTGCCTGAGCGACAGCACAATCGCCAGTAATTCCTTTTCTATTGTAGTATAGTTCTTTTGTGCAGCATTGAACTTCTTAGAAAAGAAACTTACTGGGTGTTCCACACCTTCATTGTCTGTCTGTAGCAAGACAGCACCAGCCCCTACACCACCAGCATCTGTTGCCAGCTGAAAAGGCCTGTTAAAGTCTGGGGCCCTGAGTATCGGGTGAGTACATAGCAAATGTTTCACCAAAGTGAAAGCCTTTTCACACTCAGGTGCCCACAAAAACTTTTTGTCTTTAGATAACAAATCTGTGAGAGGTGCCAACACCGTTGAGTAACCTTTTATGAAGCGTCTGTAGTAGCCTATCATACCCAAGAATCTCATAATCTGCTTCTTGGTTGTTGGGTACGGAAATTTATTGATAGCCTGTACCTTGTTCTGAGGAGGGCACACCTGTCCCCTTCCCACTACAAATCCAAGGTACTGCACAGTGGCTTTTACGAAGTCACACTTTGCCAAATTTACTACCAGACCTGCTTCACTAAGTTTCCGGAACAAGGTCTCAAGGTGCTCACAATGGCTCTCAAAGTCGTCATCATAAATGATTACATCGTACAAATATACGGTGCAATTTGGAATGTCCTTTACAATTTCATTCATCAGGTTCTGAAACGTTGCTGGTGCAGTCTTAACCCTTAATTAGCGGCGAGCAACATAAGTCGAGTAAGCAAGCTCGACATAGGTCGCGTCGACAACTAGACCACGTGACTGCTCCAGACCACCGCGGCGAACCTACTGACACAAATCTCAGCTCCCTCCTCCCTCTCTCACTCGCTACATACTCAATTATGTACCGAAAGTACCGAATTACCTGCTTTTTGCACTCGCGTTGCACGGTTATTGCAAGAAAACTATCCATCATACAAGGATCGTTATGGTGTCATTCGAAAGCTCTGTTTATGCCCTTTCAGGGATAGGTACTTGTTTTACGTTCTGGGTCTTATTTAGGCATGAAAATGATCACGTAAACAGCCCTATTTTGGCTAAAAACACCCCGCTGTGCGGTACATATAAATAAACCGCATAGGCCGCTCGTAAGGTGTTAAGTCCGTAAGGCATAACATTGCACCGGTAGGTACTCCCGTCCACAACAAAACCACATACCTCTTTAGCACGCTCGGACAAAGGTACTTGCCAGTAACCTTTTAATAAATCTACTTTATACAAAAAACGAGCATTACCAATTTTGTCAACACTATCATCAACCCGAGAAAGAGGATATGGGTTAGTTGGAGTCAAACCGTTTAACCTACGGAAATCAATACAAAAGCGTACCTTGCCATCTGGCTTAGGCTGCAGTGTTATGGGGGAAGTCCACTTAACTGTGCCTTTCTCTATCAACCCTCTACCGAGCATATACTCCAACTCATCCCTCAGAGCTGGTAGTTTTATGGGGGCACACGGTACGGGATTGACTTAAAGGGTAGATGGTCCCCCACGTCAACATCATGCATAGCCTGAGTAGTGAGGCCTGGGTGTTCAGCAAATACAGTGGGGTATGAACCGAACAACTGACGGATAGCATCAAACTGTGGCTCAGGCAAATGAGCTATAGCCTCGTCAGCCCTAAGGCTCGAGTTCCCCGCCCACTGATCCGCTGAAACATGTTGATCCCAGCTATCCTCCTCTGAAGCTTGACTGTCCCCCTCTCCTTCTCCACCACGGCCACAACAAGCCAACACAGGGACAGTGAGAGGCTCAGAGGGGCGCCTCACATACTCTTTAATAAGGTTCACGTGACATAACTGGTTCTTTTTCCTCCTGTCTGGAGTGGCAACAAGGTAATCTAAGTCTGAAATTTGTTCTACAATTTTATAAGGTCCAGTGTACTTCGCAGAGAGGGGGTTACCAACCAAAGGCAACAAAATTAATACCTCTTGTCCTACAGTGAACTTCCGGAGCCTCACTTTGCGATCATACCTGTCCTTCATCAAAGCTTGTGATTCTGTCAAATTTCTACCTGCCATCTCCAGACTCTTAAGCATGCGCTCACGGCTTTCAAGCACATACTTTAATAATGGACAAGGCTGCACAGTCCCCTCCCAAATTTCTTTCAGCATGTTAAGGGGGCCCCTGACGCGGTGTCCAAAAATCAGCTCGTTTGGACTAAATCCCAGGCTCTCACCAGGTACCTCCCGAGCAGCAAACAGCACATAAGGCAATCCAAGATCCCAATCCATACCGTTGATAGCACAATAACACCTGAGCATGCTTTTAAGTGTAGCATGCCACCGCTCAAGCACCCCTTGACTCTCAGGGTGATACGCTGACGATACTACTGCTCGTATCCCATGCTGTTGCATTGTTTGCTTGAACATGTTGGAGGTGAAATTAGATCCCTGATCAGACTGAATCTCCTCCGGATACCCGTACCTTGAGAAGTACCACAATAAGTTACTGACTACCGTCTTAGCCATTCCATTTTTCATAGGGTATGCATCGGGGTATCTAGTGGCAACATCCATTATGGTTAACAAAAATGTATTTCCAGCCTTAGTGGGAGGGAGTGGACCAACCATGTCAACAATAATTTTACTAAAGGGTGGCCCAATCACAGGAATAGGGTGTAACGGAGCCTTAGGAATAACTTGGTTCGGTTTCCCGACATGTTGACAAATATCACATGAGTTTATCCATGACTGCACATGAGACTTCATCCCCGGCCACCAAAACAATTTCCCCAAAGCCGCCACCGTTTTTCTCACCCCTAGATGTCCTGCCAGTGGTGTGTCATGCGCCAACCTCAGTAGGCTATCCCTGCACTCCCGTGGCACCACCAACTGGTCCACTACTCCGGACCCCTTTTGCCAACTACGTTTAGGGTCTTGAAAACGCCTATAGAGGATGCCTTCTAAATAAAAAAAATCTCCTGGCTGTGCATCGCCGTCCTCGTCGAGCTCTACAGCTCCATTAGCACACATTTGGAGCTCAGGGTCCTCTAGTTGCAACCGACGTATATCTGAGGGTGCCAAGCGATCTAACTGCTCCCGGAGCAATGCATGACCTTCCCCGATACTGGGCTGCTCCCTCTGTCTCTCTCGATGTACATAACGTTGCTGTCGTGGAGACTCATCATGCCCAGCCTCGTCACTCTCGATGACAGGCCCAGGGGCTACTCCAGAATTAAGTAATGGTGCTAATACTGAATCACCCAGGAGAGCCGCCGAGTCAAAACTCTTAAAACCAACTCCAGCTTTAGCCTCCTCCTGTTGATCGTTCCTCCGCTGGTCTGAAGACGGAGGACTAGGCTGTGACACTTTAGCTGCCCGAGCTCGGGTGACAACACACGCCATGGGTTGTGTCTGGCACCGCTCGACCCACTCTTGCTCTTCCCTACTCACGTCGGCCGGCCTCTCGGCAACGACTAAGGGTAGAACCTCAGAAGCGGGCATTGCAAAGTCGTTGCCGAGAAGAAGGTCGACGCCCTCCACTGGCAGTTTCTCCACAATCCCGACATCCAATTCACGTGCCACACCATCCACCTCCAACTCCAACCGCACCAGCGGGTATGACCGAGTTGCATTAATACCCTGCACCACTACCACCCGAGCCGCGTTTATAGGGTAGCCAGTCAAGTTTTTCATCAGAGTCTGGGAAGCACCTGTATCACGCAAGACCTCTACTCCATGCTTGCGCCCCGCCCACATCACGCAACCCCGCCCTCTATGGTCGCAAAACACATCCTGAGCAGGGTTCGAGCCTCCCAGGTGCTTCTGCATTGGCTGTGCCTCAGCCTCTGACGAACTGCCCCGGGCAAACTCAGATGACTTCGGAGACACACCAATGTTGCAGGCCAAAGACACAGCTGCTGTAGGTGGTTTGCTAGGACAGACTCTTGCAAAGTGCCCCTTTTTATGACATTGATAACACTCCATCTCCCCTTTGGGCTTCCCTTGGTACTGGGAAGGGCCCGGCCCCTTCTTAAATGGGACGGTGCTAGTCTTGTGGTCAGTCTTGGTATCATGGCTCTTGTACTTGTTTGCATAAGGTATATCACTAACTCGGGGGGGTGGGGCGTCACGCCCCTTGTTACCTGCCTCACTACGCTGGGCAGACCCGCACCCACGAATTAGTGATAGCCGGAGGTCAGCCATCTCAGCTGCCTCCTGTAGAGTTTTTGGGTTCTTTTCTTTAATAGTTAAAGTCATTTCTGCACCAGTACACTTATAAAACTGCTCGAGCAGAAACAGCTCAGTCAACTGTTCGGCCGTCTCAGATTTCTCAGAACGTGTCCAGTTTTTAAGTGCATCTTTTAAGTCCCGGGCATGTTCAAGAAAGGTCGCCTCCCTAGTCTTTGTAACACCCCGAAACTTCAATCGATATGTTTCCGGTTGCAACTCGTATGCCCGTAGGACAGCTCTCTTCAATTCTGGGTAGTCAATGCAAGACTCTAAAGGCAGTGCATCATAAGCCTTCAGACCCTTATCCGTAAGTCTTGAGGAGACTAGAGCTGCCCACTTCTCTTCAGGCCAATTATGCTCCCTACACTTCTTCTCAAAACGATTAAAAAATTCTGTGACTTCAGTTTCACTAAATACCGGCACCAATTTGACTAATTGGGCCAAGGACTGTTCTCTTACTTGGCCCTCACGGCCCATCCGAGTCCCTGTCAACTCTGCACGAGTCTTATCTAAATCTAATTTAGCACAATATTTCTCTGAGTCGTACCTAAGCTCAGCCTCATGCCTCCTGGTCTCATCCTCTTGCCTCCTAACCTCAATCTCATGCCTCCTAGTCTCATTCTCCTGCTTCCTAGCCTCAATCTTAGCAAGCTCAAGTCTAAATACCATATCTGGAGACAGGCAGGAAGAGGGAGCTGCCACTACTGAAGGAGGGTGGGCAAAAACTGGGGAACCACCATGTGCACCACCCGAGGGCACTCCAATCTGCCAATTCTCATCCCTCTGTGGGAGAGTGCTAACCTCCGGTAACTGAGTGGACGGCACTGTGGGAATCGAGTGAGAGGGGATCTGGAGAGGAACCCCCCCAAACGCCCTCTCCTCCGAAACCCCATGTCGCCCACGCAACACCCAGGAAATCAGCTCCCCCTTGGACATCCCTACTACATTGGAAATGCCCAAAACCTTGGCTATCAGGTGCAAGCCACAAACATCCACCCCAGTCAGCCTCTCCTCCGTCACGTGGTACCGCTTACTCACAAAAACTCTAGCATCCTCCTCACTGGTTACTAACGGCACACCTTCAAATGGCATCTCTCGCTCATCGTCAGTGCTAATGCACGACATACTGAAGTCCACAAAAAAATTCTCGAGACAAAAGTGTTAAACTTCCTATGCAAGCACTAATTACTAAATTAACTGGAGTCTCTTAAATGCTTTACTAATTGCCATACAAAAAAAAATATTCTTCAATATGCACGCTAAAATACAAACAAACAAATGTTGTACAACTCTGCAAAAAGTTATACTGTTCACAAAATCCTAAGCAAGGTCGCCATTTGTTACGACCTGGCACTCGGGTACACAAGGGCTCTCAATCAGGACTCGAATACGGCTCGCTGCCACAACGGAAACACACGATCCCAACCCCTGAGTACTGCCAGCCGAACAAAAAACACCAATACCCTCCAGAGTTCAATCTGCTATAACGGGGTATACAAGAACTCGGTACTAGTGTTCAACAACAGACTAATAAAGAGACAGGAATTCTCTAGTCTGGTCAACAATCAAACAAAGAAGTAAGAAACAACAACACCAAAGAATAGTGTTGGCCGAAGCCGAAGTAATCCACCCTTGACTAAGAACTTAAGAAGTCCTCCACCCTCTACTTCGGATCGGCACTATTACGTTACGTTAATTAATAGTCCTTAAGCATCGAGCAAGGAATCTTCTGAAAAAAGTTAGATGCTTCTCGGATGCTCGTAAGAAGTACGTATCGGATTTTGAACAGTAATTCAATAAGCAAAACACTGGCAATTAAATACTATTAAAGGTTTAAATTGGCATAAGAATAATTAAAAGAATATGCAATAGTAAATGGCAAACATTAAAAAGAAGTACTCCGCAAATGCAACGGCAATAGCCTACTCGGATTGTGCTCGTGGGCCACTAATCACTAAAGTAGCCAAGCTTGCAACACATGAAATCAATAGTGCATAAACAATATCATACATAAGGAAAGCTTCAATACTATTCTGTATCTACTAATCGAGTAAAGTCTAGCTGGGGTACTGTGGGCAAAAGGTAGCAGTGACTGAGCAAAAACGGCTCGTAGCCTAGCGAAGTCCTCACAACTGTTTAAAGTATTACGTTAACACTAACAAGTGCACTTTGAGAAATCCAGATCCCTTGTATCTGGTTTTCTCCCGGCTCCTTGACAAAGTAAAAACAAACTGTTAATAAAATACAGGGTGGTTAGGCTCTTGCCCTCACGCACTGTAAATTATTAACTCAACACAGTCAGCCGCGAAGACAACCTAGGCTTCACTGAACCGAAACGAGTATGCAGGTTTATCGCTTAACCACTGCATCAAACAACAACTCGTAACACAGAAAAGCCTTACCCCAGTCTAGCATTACCTAGACCAGCAGAAAACAGGAATAATAATAATAACACACAGGGAAATGCATATACAAGTGCAACAAACATAAATCAATCCTATTCTAAGTTAACCCTTCAAAAATAGGCTATCTAATAGGCAAGTATCTAGTGAGAACTCAAGCGATAATACATTGGCTGACTAGCTCTGCACCAACGGGACCATGGAAGTTAAACAGGCAGGGAAAAGAGGAGATAAGAATGTAAGGTAGTAGAGAAAGTTCACATCAGTCAGAAGAATATATATAGTTAGCAAGGGAAATGAGAAGTCGCTCTGCCTAATGAGTTCTGATGAAAAAATGGCTAGACTTCCCTTTTATACCCAGCCCTCTAGTGAGCCCAACGTGAACTACTAAGGACCGCCCACTGACAACCATTACGTAATTTCTCTCTCTCCTCTGGGATAGACAAAGGCTCCCCTAGCACTGAGGGGAGGGGGGAGGGGGGAGTGCTAGTGAGTTAGGCCCACCTGTCGCATGGCGCACCCACTGACCCCCAACTGTGGCTGCTGCTTCTCCCATCATTACAAATAAGTTTTACACACAATACTTATAACTAATGATATAAAATAGAACTCGTTGACTCAGATGAAAACAAAATACATATTTATATTACTTATAGTACAACGGCTCACATGAACTAAGTTAGGAAACTCTACATAGACTACAGCCAAAGTTCCTGCCCTGACGATCCTAGCGAGAGTTGGGCATGACTAGGCGTTCTGTACAGCATGCTCACACGTGGACATGCGTCACATAGTATAACACTTAAGAGTCTTCAAGTATTTTTGAGTGAATAGTGCTACATTAGAGTTTAGGGACTTCTTTTTTTTATAAACGTTGAGAATTTTCGGTGGACACTATGTCGAACGACGGATCAATGTACAGTGAGGACACAGTATGGGAAACAGACTCTGAGGTGCAGCAGCGGGGTTTGTCCGAAGGCATTAGAGTTATAACTAGTGAGGAGGATGCAAGAAAGTTTCTGGAGATGCCTATTACTGCTGACCGGGTGTCGGGGATTGATCGGTATGGTCTCCAGTATTTGGCCACGGTCATGGGGCATGTGGGCACTAGCAGCATGTCGAGATGTAACCTGGTGGCCTGGGTGCTCGGCGGGGTGTGTGGGGCTTTGGGTGGAGCGGGAGCTGGGGCACCTTCGGCCCAGCCCCCATTCCACTCGACTCCTACCATGGTGTCCCCTCGGGCTCCGGAGCCGGGTACGTACCCGCAGGCCGATAGTCACTGGCAGCGTGGTTTGCACTTGGGTGAGTCTCCAATTGTTGCATCTCCTCCTCCTCAAGATTTAACTGCAGATATGATCTTCAACTTGAGATGGCTAAGATGGCTAAGCAGCAGGAATACCAGATTGAGATGGCTAAGATTCAGGCTGAGGAGAGAAAGGCCAGGTACTGTGCAGACATAGATCTTGAGAAGTCTCGGGTGGAGTTGACAGGGCAGCGTCTCGGTTCTGGGAATCGAGGTCTTGATCAGTCTTTATCGCACCTGCTCAAGTTGGTCCCTGTATTTGATGAGTCGGGTGTCACCGAATTTTTCATGCGTTTTGAGAAGAAGTGCCGGGAGCACCAATGGCCCGAGGTTAAGTGAGCAGCCCTTGTTTCCTCTAGGTTGGTTGGCAAAGGACTCAAGGCATATGATGCGTTGCCCTTGGAGTCTTGTGTCGATTATGAGGTATTGAATGAGGCTGTTCTGCGGGCGTAGGAGTTACAACCAGAGACATACAGATTGAAGTTCTGGGGTGTAACGAAGGGTCGTGAGTGTACCTTTCTTGAGCATGCCCGGGATCTGTCCAATGCATTTAGAAACTGGCTGCGTTCTGAGAAGGCATCGACGTTTGAGGAGTTGAAACAGTTGATGCTTCTAGAACAATATTTCAAGTGTACGGGCGCCGATCTGACATTGAATCTTAAAGAAAAAAAAACGAAAACTCTTCAGGAGGCTGCTGAGATGGCTGACCTTCGGTTATCTTTGATTCGTGGGTGCAGTTCTGCACAGAGAAGTGATGCAGGCAATAGGGAGCGTAACCCTCCCCCTCCCCGAAACACTGATACACATAATTACACTAAGAACAAGAGCAACGACACCAAAACTGACCATAAACCTAGTATCGTCCCGTTTAGAAAGGGTCCGGGCCCTCCCTCACCTCAAGGGAAGCCCAAGGGAAAGCTAGAGTGCTTCCATTGTCATAAGGAGGGGCATTTTGCAAGAGCCTGTCCAAGCAAGCTACCTAATGCAGTTGTGTCTTTGGCTCGCAACATTGGGGTGTCCCCGAAGTCGTCTGAGTTCGCCCGGGGTATAACGTCAGAGGCTGGGACACAGCCAGTGGAGAAGAATCCGGAAGGCTCGAACCTGTCCGCGATGTCTTTTGTAACCATCGAGGGCGTGGCTGTGTGAAGTGAGCTGGTAAGAAGCATGGAGTTGAGCTGTTGCGAGACACGGGTGCCTCTCAGACTTTGATGAAGAACTTTACTGGTAGACCAATAAACGCAGCACGGGTGGTTGTGGTGCAAGGTATCAATGCTATCAGGTCATACCCGTTGGTCAGGATGGAACTGGAGGTAGATGGTGTGACATGAGAGTTGGATGTTGGAATTGTGGAGAACTTGCCTGTTGAGGGCGTCGACCTCCTTCTCGGCAACGACTTTGCCGTGTCTACTTCTGAGGTTTCACCCTTAGTCGTTGCCAAGAAGCCGGCCAACGTGAGTAGGGAGGAACAGGAGTAGGTAGAGAAGTGTCAAGTACAACCTATGGTGTGCGTTGTTACAAGATATCTTGCATCGAAAGTGTCACAGCCTATTCCTCAGTCTTCAGACCAGCGGAGGAACGGCCGGAAGGAGCAAGCTAAAGTTGAGAGTTTTGTGAGTTTTGCTCCAGCGGCTCTCCTTAGAAGCTTAGTACTTGACTCAGAGGTGAGCTCCGGAGTGACCCCAGAACCTGTCACCCCTAGTGACATGGTTGGGCGTGATGGCACTCCGCGACTTAGTAGTTCCCAGTTGGAGGAGAGTTGTGGGAAAGGGGCTATCGAACACGAGGACGGGGTAACATGTCATGTGAACCTGTTGGAGGAGTTTGTGAGGCAACCACCTGAGCAGTCTACTGTCCCTGCGTTGGTCTGCAGCGGCCAAGGTGGAGAAGGAGATGGGGGCAGTAGGGCACAGGTGGAGGAGAGTTGGGATTGTCATGTCTCGGCGGAGCAGTGGGCGGGGGACACGAGTCTGGTGGCTGTGGAAGAGCTAGAGCACCTGCCTGAGCAGCAGTATGCAGCGCTCCAGCACCAGCTCGGTTCATACCCCACTTGTCGTGCCGAGCACCCGAGCCCCTCAACTCAGGCGGTGAAAGATGTTCCGCGGGCAGGTCACTTGAATGTTAGTAGACCGTTAGCCTCGTTGTTTCGGTGGTTCAAGGTGGGCGACGAAGCTTGGACATGGTTGTCAGGTCAGGGTCGACCCATGGCTGCCAAGGGTTGTGGTCAGAAGGAGGACATTGAGCAGATTGGTGAGGTTGGCTGTGGAGTGGATGTGCCCGTTCGTCGCATAGCCTCCCAATGCTGCTCTAGTCGAATGCAACAGCCCTACCATAGACCGACTGTATCTGGCCATGTCGCTAAAAGCGGTGATGCTGCGCAGGCAGATGTAGTCGTAAAGAATGCGGGGGTGCGCATGTACATTATCGGCGGGGAAGCCTTAGCAATAATGAACTATGGGAGTGACTCCACAGGTGGTACTGATTGTCCCTCTCATGACCTGGCTGTTCTAGGGACGAAGGTGGAGAAGGAGGGAGACTACAGGTTAGAAGCTGCGGTCTCGGCTGGGTTGTGGGAGGGCACTAGGCATGTTGTTCTGTGAGATAAGTTGTTTACTAGGCTGTGGCAGTGCATCCGCATGTTTGTTGCTTCTCCCGGCCTGATGTACGGGGTAGAATCCGACATGGAGGCTGGAGACAGTGCAAGGCTCAGTTTTATTCCCTACCGTATAAATCCTGCTAAAAAGCCTGTCGTAAAAACAGAGCTAGACGACATGTGGAAAAAGGGTCTGAGGGATAAAGAATATTGTGAGTGGTCGTTGCCAGTGAGTTTGCAACCTGAGTTGAGTGGCAAGATCCGTGTGTATGGTGATTGCAAGAGCGTGGAAGCATTATCCCTGACAGACGCCTATACCTTATCGAGAGTTGACGACACCATAGACCGCATCGGGGCTGCATCGCCTATCACGAAGGTAGAACTATTGAAATGTTTTTGGCAGGTCCCGTTGCCGGAAAGAGCGAAGTGAAGTGCCAGTCTTGTGATGAACTGGGCAGGGTATCAGTGTCAGGTGTTGTTGTGCTGCTGGAACACAAGTTGGATGTGTGGCATGCTAAGGGCACTGATAATGTTTTGGCTGATTGTTTGTCACGGGAGGCTTTGTTTTCAGGAGAACCCTCGCCGTTCAGTCAGTGTGTGTTGAGAGTGGAGAAAAACTAGGCTTGCCCCTGTAGAGCAGCTGCCAAAAACATCATTAAAATAAAAAAATAAAAAAATCACATAAAAACTCTTTCTTTTTGATAGTTAATTGTAAGTTGCCTATGTTATAGCTAAAGTCCTAAGTTGAACCTGTCTTTCACTTAGGAGGCTGGGCTCTGTGAAGCTCGCTCTGGGAGCATAGTAGGCTAAATTATACTATTATGTTTGGGAGGGGTTATAAGATTTTCTTTATGATGATATGTTGTTTTATGTAAAACTTGAGCTATGCATTTCATTTCTGGTGGAGTGGCTATGTGTGACGGGTCTTGTCGGCATTCTGCCTTGTCAGATATCGTGCTCGCCTAATGTTGAGCGTCCTATATCTTGGGCGGGGTGTGACGCCTGCCAGCGTTGGCAGAATCGCCTCCTGGTAGCCACTAGCGCTCGCCAGGGCAGTGAAATGGGCTACAGTCTATCTACAATGTTGTACTTTCTTTCTTGTGTATCGTCATGTCACAGGCAGTATAGAGGTGGTCTTTATTTTCGTCTGTGATAATGCATTATATTTTATATCATCAGTTACAAGTTTAATGTATAAGACTGAATGATACAGCTAGAGAGTGTGAGTGAGTAAGTGCAGGAGGCAGAGGGTAGTACGCGTAGTGTTACGTGTTGTCTCGGTGACGTCATGCCACGGCCGCGCCCTCTGAGTGGATGGCCGCCTTGCCGCCCTCCTTCCGCGGAAGGAGGTAGTCCCCCCGCACTCCCTGCTGCCTTTGTGCCTTCCTTGCTCAGAGCTTGCCTGACCAGCATACCCTTCACACCTCCCTTGCCACCTGTCCCCAACTTCTACCTATAGAACACTTTCTCTCTCTCTCAACTTCTTACCTCTCATTCTTCCAATCTATTTAACATCATAACTCCCCTTTGGTTCTGCACGATTTCATATATCGGCCATCGTATTATATGCTGAAGCTCTCAGATATTTCATGTTTAGTTAGGCATTTTGGAGGGGTTACCATTTTGTCTGTAGAGGTTCGACACACTCGCGGTGTCTCCCTACCTATTTCTTGGTTGTCTGCTGGGCTATTTAATACTAGACTGGGGTGAGGTTACTGGTGTTGTGATTTCCGATGTGTACCAGGTTTTGTTGAACTTGTACAATCGCAACGGATACGTGGGAAGCCTAGGTTGTCTTTCTGACTGTGTACCTTGTGAGTTTAGCATTGTGTTGCGAGTGAGGACTTTTGCCTCTGCCACCCAATACTGTGCTAACTCGTTTTGCTTTGACTTGAAGAGGGTCGCCAGGAGAGAACCAGATACTAGCGATCTGGATCTCTCAATAGAGCACCCCGTCATTTAATGTAAATTGGCCGTACAGTCTTAAGGACCTCGCTAGGCTACGAGCCGCTTGTTCAGCCATTGTTTCCTAGCCTACGACATCCCAGCTAGACTTTATTCGCCTAGCAGACACCCGATTAGGTTTATAAGCTCTTCTGTTATGTATGCAGCATTTTTATTCACGTTGATTGTAAGCCTTGGTTGTTGTTGAGTTGCACAACCCGAGCAGGCTTTTGCGTTGTCTGAGGAAGTACTTCTTTTGTTGTTGGAGATAATACTATTGCGCATTTATCATTATTCCCGTGCCAGTTGGCACTGTATGTCCATACACTTGTCATATCTTGTTCCTGCTTTATATAACAGTTCAAAATCCGATTCGATCATCTTAAGCAGCATCAGACTTTCTTCAGAAGATTCCTGTTCGATGCTTTAGGACTTTCATTCACTTTCTTTAATATAGGAGTGACAGTTTATTATTGTTTAGAGTAACTTTAATTATACCTTCTTCTTGTTTGCATTAAATCATTCCAGTGATTTAATTAAGCTCTCTATCTTTTCCCTTGTATATATTATTAACGTAATTGTATGTTGTTGTGATCAGGCTGTATCAGAGATCATCAGCCTGTAGTAGTAGTGCATTTATACCGAGTTAGAGGATACCCCGCTATCGCAAATTTAACTCTGGAGGGTATAGGTGTTTTTGTGCGCCGGCATTATAAGTTCGAGGGTTGGATCTAGTGTTACCGTTGTGGCTGTGTGCCTTTCTAGTCCAATGATTAAGAGCCCTTGTTTTATACGAGTCCCGGTCGTAACACCTGCCATACAGCTTTCCAACCACTGATAATAAACTAATACCTCTATAACTTGACCACGCCTGCCGATCTCCCTTCTTCCTGTACAACGACACAATGCATGTACTCCTCCAGTCTATTGGTACCATTGACACAACAAAGCACACATTGAAGAGTTTCACCAACTAATCTATTATCACATCTCCAATACCATCCAAACCTTCTGCTTTTGCCGTTCTCATTTGTTTCACTGCTTCTTTCACCTCATTTTCCTCAATCCTTTCATTTAATCCCTGCCACCTGGGCATAGAGTACAGAAGGATAGATCCGAAAGCGTGACGTCACAAATCTGAAAATAGTAATCCGCGCGTTCGAGAGATGGCACCACGATCGCAAATGAAAATGGGAGGGTCCCCATTAGTTCGTAACAATGCCTACCTTGTACTAATAACGCACATTAACCCCTTGAAGCTCTGACGCATTTTAGCAGTATATTTTGGCTATCATTAGACGATTTTATGCAGCTTAGTAAGGATCTGTGGGTATTGAAACGGTAAAGACTCTCTCAATCAACATTCTGACTTCCATATACCCTTCCTAATCTGAATTAAATCATTTAATAATTACCAGAAAACAAAACAGAAATGCGTATTGGAGCTTGAAAGGGTTAATAATAATTTCAACGCTATCCAGAAATTCTGTAAACATGACAGAGTCCAATTGACATAAGTAAAGGCTGCTGTAAAGGCCAGATCATTGTGAAATTGTTGTCATTATGAGGAGGTTCACAAGCAAACCTCCTCCAACCCCTGCCATTGTTGTTGCGAGATTCGGGAGTTGCCAACGTCAAACATGCTGGGACATAATATCCCTAGACGTCATAAGTATAACCTAAGAACGTATTTCGTGTAAAGGTCCAGTTTTAGTGCAACTTTACAAATTAACATCTACATAACATGTAACTAATAATATAATATATCCAAATAACATTTTAATTCTTGTTGTGTTGCTTGGAGTTATACAGCTTGCATCTTATATAATTATTTGTTATAGTGTATAATTGTATACTTAATGTTTTCCTCTTGCTTTTATATATATATATATATTTATATTAAATCATTGACAAGTGCTTTTACCAACATTAATTCACTCTTAAAGACGTTCCCTCTTTAATCTAACGCCCCCTCATTTTGCAAACTTTACCTTAACTATGGTAACACTGCAGACAAGCCAGGCACACAGATATCAAGAAGTATTTAATAAGGAATAACTACTGGGGCCTTTTGCTTATAATATTATGCTCCACGATAGTGATGACACTCCTAGTTCGCGCGGGGAAATAACCGTGTGACGTCACGCGTTCGACTCTATCCTTCTGTACTCTATGCACCTGGGTGGCCTGGGTAACCCATCTCCATCAACCACTGCTTCTCTTCCATCTCTTGCATTTAGCAAAGATTAAAAATACTCAGCATATCTTTTCCTCACTTCAACTCCTTCCACTAGTAATTCTCCATTTGCATCTTTCACCGACTCTTCCCTCTTTTGTCCTCCTTTCCTTACTCTATTTACCTCCTTCCAGAACATCTTATTTCTTTCTTCAAAATTCTCACTCAACATTTGACTCCACCTTTCGTTTGCATCCTCTCTCTCTCTCTCTCTCTCTCTCTCTCTCTCTCTCTCTCTCTCTCTATATATATATATATATATACTGTATATATATATATTATATATATATATATATATATATATATTATATATATATATATATATATATATATATATATATATATATATATATATATATATATATGTATATATATATATATATATTATATATATATATATATATGTACCACCTCCTTTACGTAGGGCACGTGGTACCCGTCTTGCAACTCAATCCCATCCCTACTCTGTGCAACTCTCCAACACGAGAGTGAAACGTTACTCTGAGTCTTTCTTCTACTCAACAGCTGAGCTCTGGAACTCTCTCCCAGAATCAGTCTTTCCCTCTTCTTATGACTTAAATTGCTTCAAACTCCATGTGTCCAGATATTTTGGCTCGAACGTCCCTTGATTTTGGCCCTGTCACTCTTTCAACTATGGGGGAGGCACTCACTATAGGCAGTTCTGCCTTTTGCCTCCCTCAATCACATAGAAAAAAAAAATAGAAACTCAATCCCACCCCTACTCTGTGCAACTCTCCAACCCGAGAGTGAAACGTTACTCTCAGTCTTTCTTCTACTCAACAGCTGAGCTCTGGAACTCTCTCCCAGAATCAGTCTTTCCCTCTTCCTATGACTTCTATGTGTTACGGCTGGATCGGCAATACATATTCGGGATTCTTGATCGTAGGATAGAAATGGCTTAAGTGACAACGACACACTCGATTCCAGTCCCAAATACTATATGCTCCAGACAACAAAAGCACCAACGCCCTACAGAGTTATCGTCTACGGTAACGAGGTACCTTAACTCGGCGAAAGTGTACAACAGGGGTAGGCTATGAGGCTAAACTCCCTCAGACATTTATAGGTTACGTTATTACTAAAGAAATGCAATACTCAAGAAACTACGTTAATATTAAGCCTCTAATAATGTAGAATAGAAGCAGGCTAAAGGTATGACAGTGAAATGCTAAATGACAAATGTACACGCCTACTTGAAAGCGCGTGCACTACACTAACTGTCCCCTACTAACATGCACTAGCATGTAGCATACAAGATGTTCATGATCCAGTAGATACCTAATAATACACATGGGAGGAACATAAACAGTAGTCACTTATTATAATAATGAATCTATACTTGGAATAACTAAAAGGTTGCAGGCAACAGTACTGCGCCGGTAGCCTACTACCGCATAGGCTACTTCGCTTCTCTCACTCTGTCTCCCCTCCGAGTCCGTATGCGCCCTACGCAACAGAACTCCGGACACAGCAGCACAACGACAGTGCAGTTAATTGATACATGAAAGTATTAATAGTGTTGTCTTGTGTGTGAGTAATGTGTATTGTAAAGTGTTACATACATATACTTAAAGAGAACTGCAATGCATAGTAAAATAAAGATATATCCCACTCATCATCCCCATGTGTTCTAGCTAGCAGGCCAAGTCACAGGAACAACGAGTCCCAGCACCGAAAGCGAGAACCCAGGAAAAGACTGTAGAGAACACAAGGACAGATAAATTACGTTACTCTACTATACCGGCACTACGAGCGAGCTGTAGTCTCAGGTGCTACACTCGCTCCTGGCTCAGTATGCAAATCAAGGCTAAGTCCTCGTCCCTCTACAGACAACTCCTGGGCATGGTCGGGCTCTTACACATGGCACCAGTCTAGTCACAAATGGGATGATGAGCGGGGCATATAACTCGTGAACATGTAGAACGTTCACCAACTATCCTCATCAAGAAGATCGCTGTTCACATTAACCCCTTAAATCTAATACATGTAAATATATGCTTGTCCTAAGAGTAATACGAGAGGTGAGTGCTGAAACTCCTTTAGGACCTCAAGGGAAGGTTATGCATTTAAATAGAGAGAAGAATGAAATGAGAGTAATGTCGTCAGAGAGAAAGAGTGCAACCGTGAGAAGTTGGGAGAGAGGGCAAGGGATGTTAGAATCTCAAAGGTTCTAGGCAACCTGGTCATGGAACACGCAGCCAGCCTCCAGGCAATGTACTGTACGACAACATGGGCCCAGCCCAAGGCAGCGTAGGCAGGCAACAATGGACTACCAACCCTGTCGCGCCTAGCTATAAGCGCAAGGCTGCCAACCAGTCCATACGTCTGGCAACCACCCGGCCGGCAGCGCGGCGTGTTGCTACCCTCTTGCTCTGAAGCCTAACTCACTCTCTCTCTCTGAACTCCCATTGTCTTATCTATCAACTTCTCTATTGATACTACATATTAAATGGAAGGTCTCGACATGGCTTAAAACAAAACCCACCACTGGTTAGCACATGACGAGACCTTTGCAGAGATACAAAGAACATAGTTATAAGTTGTCACACTCAATATACATAGCGGCTGACGGTAGCCAGATCACGGGCGGTACAGTGGAGTACCAAGGAGTACAATCAGGTTGCGTTGCCAAGCACTGGGTGCGTCACAGCCCCCCCAAGATTTTAGATAATCGACCTTAGAAGCATTATACAAATCTGACAGGCAACCAACCGACCTGCTACCCTTAGCTGCCACTAATTGCAAAAGGTGCACAACAACTGAAGTGTGAATTATACATAAAACACAATATCGCATGCATCATGCTACAATAATAAAGACTTACAAAACTAAAAAAAAAGAAAGAGTTTTCTCGTTTATTTTATTGTTTTATAATCTTTTTGGACGGCGTTATGATAGCCTAATTTTACTCCTGCTCAACCCACACACCGTGCACGACTATCTTGGATCATCAACCCTTGATAGACAATCTGCTATCACGTTCTCACTCTCGGCAATATGCTGAATGTTGAGATTATACTCTTGGAGCATTAGGGACCACCTGGTCAACCGCATATTCCGATTGTGAAACTGATTTAGGAATTTCAAGGGATGATGGTCCGTATAAATCGTCACTACCGGGCCGTAGGCTGGAACATAAACTTCGAAATGTTTGAGCGACAAAACGATAGCCAGAAGCTCCTTCTCTATAGTCGAGTAATTCCTTTGTGCCGAATTAAACTTGCGAGAAAAGAAGCTCACTGGGTGTTCCAAGCCCTCGGAATCAGTCTGCAGTAACACTGCCCCGGCACCCACACCGCTGGCATCAGTCGCCAGCTGAAAACTCCTGGAGAAGTCTGGGGCCCTCAAAATCGGATGTGTACACAGCAGGTGCTTGACTAGGTCGAAAGCCCTCTGACACTCCGCAGCCCAACAGAACTTCACTGACTTCGACAGTAGATCAGTTAACGGTGCTAAGACAGTAGAGTATCCCCGGATGAAGCGCCTATAATAGCCTATCATACCTAGGAACCGCATGACCTGGCGCTTAGTGGTGGGCCTGGGAAACATATTGATAGCCTGTATCTTGCTCAGGGGGGGGCACACCCGGCCTAACCCGACCACAAAGCCAAGATACTGCACAGTATCCTTTACAAACTCGCACTTCCTCAGGTTCACCACCAGCCCAGCATCGTGCAACTTCCCAAACAGGGTCTCTAAGTGCCTTAGGTGATTTTCAAAATCGTCATCATATACTATCACGTCATCAAGGTAGACCGTGCAGTTAGGGATTTCGTCACAAATATCGTTCATCAGGTTCTGAAACGTGGCAGGTGCGTTCTTAAGCCCATAAGGCATTACGTTACATTGGTAGGTCTTGCCATCTACCACAAAACCACAAACTTGCTTAGCTCGGTCCGACAGGGGTACTTGCCAGTAGCCTTTTACAAGATCAATTTTAGTAAGGAACTTTGCATTCCCTATCTTGTCCACGCTGTCGTCAACTCGAGGCAAAGGGTAAGGGTTGGTAGTGGTCAAGCCATTTAGCCTACGAAAATCTATGCAGAACCGCACCTTGCCGTCAGGTTTTGGCTGCAACATGACGGGTGATGTCCACTTCACATAACCTTCAGTGATCATCCCTCTCTCAACCATGTACTTTAACTCCTCCCGTAAAGCTGGCAACTTTACCGGGGGCACACGGTAGGGCACTGACTTGAAGGGCACATTATCACCGACGTCCACGTCGTGCGTCGTGCGTTACCTGAGTAGTGAGACCTGGGTGTTCGGCGAAAACAGAGGGGTATGACCTGAACAGGCCTAGGACAGCAGCACCCTGGTGCTCAGGCAGGTGACTTACAGCTTGCCTAGCCTCTTGTTCAGTATTCCCCGCCCACTGTTCCGCGGAAATGACACAGTCCCAGCTATCCTCCTCAGCAGCATGACTGTCCCCACCTCCTTCTCCACCCTGGCCGCTGCAGGCCAGCACAGGGACAGTGAGAGGCTCTGAGGGGCGTCTCACATACTCTTTCATGAGGTTAACATGACATAACTGATGTTTTTTCCTACGGTCAGGTGTTGCAACGAGATAATCAAGGTCGGACAGTTTCTTAGCCACCACATACGGCCCAATGAACTTGGCAGAAAGGGGGTGTCCAGGCAAAGGTAAAAGCAACATTACCTCCTGACCCACCGAAAACTCCCGAAGCTTCACCTTGGCGTCATACTGGTGCTTCATGACCGCCTGTGCATTAACCAAGTTATTACCTGCCGCTGCCATGCAACCTATAAGTCTCTCCCGGCTCTCAAGGACATATTTAAGTACAGACCCCGGCTTCTCTTCGCCCTCCCAGATCTCTTTCACCATACTTAAAGGTCCTCTCACATTATGGCCAAAGACTAGTTGATTTGGACTGAACCCCAGGCTCTCTCCTGGGACTTCACGTGCAGCGAACAGAACATACGGCAGACCCAAATCCCAATCAGTGTCATGTTCTGCACAGTAACAGCGTAGCATACTCTTCAGGGTCGAGTGCCACCGCTCCAAGACTCCCTGACTCTCGGGATGGTAGGCTGACGACACTACAGAACATATACCGTGCAACTGAAGGGTTTGCTTGAACAATTTGGATGTAAAATTGCTCCCCTGGTCTGACTGCACCTCACGTGGAAATCCATAACGGGAACAGATCAATAATAAGTTTTTAACAACTGCCTTTGCCGAGCCGTTTTTCATGGGGTATGCGTCCGGGTATCTCGTAGCCACATCCATGATTGTCAACAGGAATTTATTGCCACTACTAGTAGGCGGGAAAGGGCCAACCAAATCTACTACAACTTTGCTGAACGGAGGCCCGGTGACAGGTATGGGTAACAAAGGTGCCTTCGGGATTATCTGGGCTTCCCCGTTGTCTGGCAGGTCGCACACCCAGCCACCCATGCACAGACATCAGCCTTGACCCCAGGCCCCCAGAAAAACCTGCCCAATGCCGCCAATGTTTTTGTTACCCCCAAATCCCAAATGACCCGCCACCGGCACATCATGCGCCAGACACAATAAGGACTCTCTATACTTATTTGGAACAACCACCTGGTCTACTACCCTCGCACCGCCCTCCCACTTCGATTTGGGGTCTAGAAATCTGCGGTACAATATCCTGTTGAGCCTAAAGAAATCTCCCGGCTTCGCATCCCCATCTTCCTCCAACTCTATGGCACCATTGCTATAACGAGCTAGGCTAGCGTCTTGCAGCTGCTGCTCACTTATGTCCCCGGGCGTCAATGCATCAAGATGGTTTTGTAATAAGACATTACCCCGGCTAGTAGGCTCTACTGCCTTAGTGGCTCTCGCTACAGCTCTTGCCTCACGCGAAGTCTTACCCAACTCTGCCTTGTTACACACCATATCTGGGTCAGAGTCAACTCCCGTGTTTATTATAGGTCCAAGTACCGAATCACCGAGAAGTGCAGCAGAATCAATGTCCCTTTTCCTGCCCTTAGCAACCTTCTCCTGATCCTTCCTCCACTGTCCCCGAGGTTGAGTGCTAGGCTGTGCAGGAGCCGCAGAGCGAGATCGGGTTATCACACAGGCCATCTCATCCTGTTGGCACCTCCCAACCCATTCCCGATTCTCACCATCCACGTCGGCCGCCCTCTCGGCAACGACTAAGGGTGGAGTCCCGGAAGTGGGCACCGCAAAGTCGTTGCCGAAAAGAAGGTCGACGCCCTCAACTGGCAAACACTCAACGATCCCTACATCCAGCTCCCTGCACACCTCTCCCACTCTCAACTCCAACCTCACAAGTGGGTATGACCTCGTAGCATTTATACCCTGCACCACAACAACTCTGGCCGCATTTATCGGTTTCCCTGTGAAGTTCCTCAACAAAGTTTGCGAAGCCCCCGTATCCCTCAGCAAGTCAACCCTCCGTAGTTCACTTCCCCAGCTCACAAACCCGTGTCCCCGATGGCTACAGAAAGTGTCCCGGACAGGTGTCGAGCCTTCCGTACGCTTCTTTACCGCGTGTGCCTCAGCTGCTGACAACCTACCCCGGGCAGTTGCTGCAGCCTTCAGAGACACACCGATACTGTGAACCAATGACACCGGCTTAGCGGGAGTGTTACTAGGGCACTCACGTGAATAATGGCCTAGCTTCTGACATTTGTAACATTTCACATCCCCAATGGGCTTCTTCCCTTGTGCGGGCGAAGAAGGGGCCTGACCTTTAGTAAACGGGAGAGGCTTGTGTTTGTAGGTGTTATTAGGTGCAATGCTTTTAGTGTGGTTATGTGTGTCATAGGATTTGTTATTATCGAAAACTCTGGTGGGTGGGGTATAGCGCCCCTTCTGCCCTGACTCAGCCCTCTGAGCGGCACCGCAACCACGAATCAATGATAATCTGAGGTCTGCCATCTTGGCAGCCTCCTCTACTGTCTTGGGACATTTTTCCTTAATGTTCAGCGTTAGATCGGTTCCAGTACATTTGTAAAACTGTTCCAGATAGAAAAGTTGCTTAATTTCCTCAGCCGACTCTGCGTGCTCGGACCGAAACCAGTTATTACATGCATCTGTTAAGTCCCGTGCGTGCTCCATAAAACTGACGTCGCTCTTCTTATTCACGCCACGGAACTTCAATCTATAAGTTTCGGGTTGCAGTTTGTAGGCCCGGAGCACAGCCTCCTTCACCAGTCCATACACGACACTCTCGTCCAGTGACAGTACATCGTAGGCTTTCAACCCCTTACCCACTAGACGTGATGAAACTAATGCTGCCCATTTAACCTCCGGCCAGTCATACTCACGACACTTCTTTTCGAAACGAGCAAAAAACTCAGTCACTGCTGTCTCATCAAATGCGGGTACTAACTTAATTAAATGCGAAAGTGAGTCTGTAACCCGGTGCCCACCACCGAGATGACGCCCCGTGGTCTCTACTCTAGACTTCTCGACATCCATTTCAGCCTGGTACCTGGTTGCATCCTGATTGGCTTGGATTCTAGCAACCTCTATGCGTTCTATACTAGCCTGTTGTATCTGAGTCTCCTGCAGCTTAATCCGTTCTATACTAGCCTGTTGTATCTGAGTCTCCTGCAGCTTAATCCGTTCTATACTAGCCTGTTGTATCTGAGTCTCCTGCAGCTTAATCCGTTCTATACTAGCCTGTTGACTCTCTCGCAACTTAAGCTTAGCTAGTTCTAGCTGAAATAACATCTCAGGAGACAGGCCTGGGGGGGGAGAGCACAAAATGGGGGATCCACACCGAGACGTGTTTACGGGTAAGCCAGCTTGCCATTGAGAACCCTCCTGCTGCATCGTCCTAAGACTCGCTGGCTGAGGGCCCAGCTCAGGGGTAGAGTGGAATGGAGGCTTGGAGGGAACCCCCCAAGACCCCACTCCACCCACCGCCCCATCGCCATCACCCAACAAACATGCCACCAAATTCTTTTTGGGCCAACTGTCAGGACAGTCCCGCCCCAAAACCGTGGCTAAACAGCGAAGACCGTAACAATCAATAGCCTGCAGGCGCTGTTCGGTCAAAGGTGTCTGCAAAAATGCCCGGGCATCCCTCTCTCCACTTATAACACTCCCCTCCCTAAATATTTGCTGTACTTGCTGGTCACTAGGCTGTACCGTGTTATCCTCCCCCGTAAATGATGAGTCATTAGACATAGTGCTGGTTATACAATTGCTGTTCATAACAAAAAAAAAGTGCTTATTACTAATTGCAGTCTCGACTCACAAAATGTTAGAGATGCTTGAATGACTCTACTCTAGACACCTAACGAAACAATCTGCAAGTCCACCAATACAATAATGACACAATAAAAATTCCTCCAATATGCAAGAAAATTCTAGCCAGCTCTACTAGGTAGCATAGAATAGTTCTCCAAAAAACATGTGAGAGGATACTACTGAATCTTGTGCAAGGTCGCCATTTTGTTACGGCTGGATCGGCAATACATATTCGGGATTCTTGATCGTAGGACAGAAATGGCTTAACACCTTACGAGCGGCCTATGCGGTTTATTTATGTGTACCGCACAGCGGGGTGTTTTTAGCCAAAATAGGGCTGTTTACGTGATCATTTTCATGCCTAAATAAGACCCAGAACGTAAAACAAGTACCTATCCCTGAAAGGGCATAAACAGAGCTTTCGAATGACACCATAACGATCCTTGTATGATGGATAGTTTTCTTGCAATAACCGTGCAACGCGAGTGCAAAAAGCAGGTAATTCGGTACTTTCAGTACATAATTGAGTATGTAGCGAGTGAGAGAGGGAGGAGGGAGCTGAGATTTGTGTCAGTAGGTTCGCCGCGGTGGTCTGGAGCAGTCATACGCTCGCTAGTCTCCTGCCACCACTTGTCTCTCTCTCTCAGCCACATTACGTGCTGAAATTGCCACTCGAGTTATGTCGAGCGCCGCCACATAGTCCAGCTTTATTTAACTCGACTTATGTTGCTCGCCGCTAAATAAGGGTTAAGTGACAACGACACGCTCGATTCCAGTCCCAAATACTATATGCTCCAGACAACAAAAGCACCAACGCCCTACAGAGTTATCGTCTACGGTAACGAGGTACCTTAACTCGGCGAAAGTGTACAACAGGGGTAGGCTATGAGGCTAAACTCCCTCAGACATTTATAGGTTACGTTATTACTAAAGAAATGCAATACTCAAGAAACTACGTTAATATTAAGCCTCTAATAATGTAGAATAGAAGCAGGCTAAAGGTATCACAGTGAAATGCTAAATGACAAATGTACACGCCTACTTGAAAGCGCGTCCACTACACTAACTGTCCCCTACTAACATGCACTAGCATGTAGCATACAAGATGTTCATGATCCAGTAGATACCTAATAATACACATGGGAGGAACATAAACAGTAGTCACTTATTATAAATGAATCTATACTTGGAATAACTAAAAGGTTGCAGGCAACAGTACTGCGCCGGTAGCCTACTACCGCATAGGCTACTTCGCTTCTCTCACTCTGTCTCCCCTCCGAGTCCGTATGCGCCCTACGCAACAGAACTCCGGACACAGCAGCACAACGACAGTGCAGTTAATTGATACATGAAAGTATTAATAGTGTTGTCTTGTGTGTGAGTAATGTGTATTGTAAAGTGTTACATACATATACTTAAAGAGAACTGCAATGCATAGTAAAATAAAGATATATCCCACTCATCATCCCCATGTGTTCTAGCTAGCAGGCCAAGTCACAGGAACAACGAGTCCCAGCACCGAAAGCGAGAACCCAGGAAAAGACTGTAGAGAACACAAGGACAGATAATTACGTTACTCTACTATACCGGCACTACGAGCGAGCTGTAGTCTCGGGTGCTACACTCACTCCTGGCTCGGTATGCAAATCAAGGCTAAGTCCTCGTCCCTCTACAGACAACTCCTGGGCATGGTCGGGCTCTTACACATGGCACCAGTCTAGTCACAAATGGGATGATGAGCGGGGCATATAACTCGTGAACATGTAGAACGTTCACCAACTATCCTCATCAAGAAGATCGCTGTTCACATTAACCCCTTAAATCTAATACATGTAAATATATGCTTGTCCTAAGAGTAATACGAGAGGTGAGTGCTGAAACTCCTTTAGGACCTCAAGGGAAGGTTATGCATTTAAATAGAGAGAAGAATGAAATGAGAGTAATGTCGTCAGAGAGAAAGAGTGCAACCGTGAGAAGTTGGGAGAGAGGGCAAGGGATGTTAGAATCTCAAAGGTTCTAGGCAACCTGGTCATGGAACACGCAGCCAGCCTCCAGGCAATGTACTGTACGACAACATGGGCCCAGCCCAAGGCAGCGTAGGCAGGCAACAATGGACTACCAACCCTGTCGCGCCTAGCTATAAGCGCAAGGCTGCCAACCAGTCCATACGTCTGGCAACCACCCGGCCGGCAGCGCGGCGCGTTGCTACCCTCTTGCTCTGAAGCCTAACTCACTCTCTCTCTCTGAACTCCCATTGTCTTATCTATCAACTTCTCTATTGATACTACATATTAAATGGAAGGTCTCGACATGGCTTAAAACAAAACCCACCATTGGTTAGCACATGACGAGACCTTTGCAGAGATACAAAGAACATAGTTATAAGTTGTCACACTCAATATACATAGCGGCTGACGGTAGCCAGATCACGGGCGGTACAGTGGAGTACCAAGGAGTACAATCAGGTTGCGTTGCCAAGCACTGGGTGCGTCACATATGACAAAACAAATAATGACACATCCCTCTTATTTCATCATTCGTCTGCCTATCCCTCCATGTAACTACGCCCACACTTCTCAAGTAACTCATTTCCACCCCTCTCACTCTTGGTCTGAGTCTCTCTACCAACGACCATGCTTGGCTTCCGTAAGTCAGTGTTGAGATTACCACACTGTCATGCAAGGACTTCTTCACTTCCATGCTGACCACCCTATTTATTTGTACTGCTTTCAGCGTTCCTACAAACCTCTTCCCCTTTTACACCCTCTCCCACACTTCTTCATCCATACTCCCATCTTTACTCAGCACAGTGCCCAGATACTTAAATGAGCTGACAATCTCCATAGCCTGACTGTTCAACTTCACCTTACACTCTGTGGCTTCACCCCTTTCGAAGACCATAACCTTGCTCTTCCCTGCATTTGCCTTCAGGTTCTGTTTTTCACACACTGTTACAAACCTATTTACCAGACCCTGCAACTCTCATTCTGTATCAGTTATCAGAACTGTATACTCAGCAAACAGCAGTACAGGTACCTTCCACTCGTTTCCCTCCTTTATCAGCGATACACCAACATCCACTGCTCTTCCTTGTATTTCTTTCATGACTCCATCCATATACTGTAAACAGTAAACAACCACAGGGACATCACACACCCCTGTTTCAACCCAACATTCATATCAAAGAACTCGCTCTGCTCATTCTCCACACACGCTGTCGCCTTTTCACCCTAATACATGTTCTTCACTGCTTTCAGCAATTTGCCATCTACTCTATATATTCTAAGTACTTTCCACATACCTTTTCTATCCACTCTGTCATAGGCCTACTCCATGTCCATAAAGGCAACATACAGGTTTTGTTGTTTCTCCACAACACATTTCAGGGTAAAAATCTGATTTACACATCATCTTCCCTTCTTAAACCCGCCCTCCTCGTCACCTATCCATGTCTACGTTTTTGCTATCAATCTCTCAACTACTACCCTACTGTACACCTTCCCTACTATGCTTAGAAGACATATTCCTCGGTGGTTACCACTCACTCCTCTTTCTCCTTTACCCTTATAGGCATCAGGTGCACTCCCCTTCTCCCATGCTAATTTGCACATTTTCCATACCCATTTGATCACTATCTCACCACCATACCTCAGCATTTCCCCACACAGTCCATCTATTCCTGGAGCTTTCCCTAACTTCACTCTTTTCATGGCTACACACACTTCTGACCTCCTGATCCCCACCTCTTCCTCCACTACTTCTCTTCTTCTCCATCCCATACCCCATCTAACTATGTTTGCTGGTGCTTCATTCCTTACATTCAGCAATTTGTTGAAGTACTCCCTCCATCTTTCGACTCTCTATTGCTTCTCGGCTAGCACTCGCCCACTCCTATCTTTCACACCCTTACTAATTCCCTTGGTACCTTCCCTAATTTTCTTGACTTCTTTCCAGAACAGTTTCTTACACTCCGTCCATTTAACACTCAGATTCCTTCCAAATTTCACATCGACTCTTCTCTTACTTTCCTTCACTACTCTCTTGACCACTCTCTTTTTCTCCAAGTACCTCGCTCTTTTCTGTCTCTCCCAACCACTCTTTATACGCTTTCTTCTTGTCTTTCACAGCTATTTTTACCTCTACAGCTACCATGTTGTACCCTTCACTCCCATCCCTCTTCTCCTTACTCCACACACCTTCTCACATGCTGCACAGATCTCTTCCTTAAACAGTTTGCTCACCTCCTCCATACTTTCCAGGTCAAACAGACCTAGTCATCTTTCTACTGCTCTCCTAAACTCTTCCTTGATTTCCTCCTCCTGCAACCTGTTACGTCCTGGGATATATAAACACTGGGCTCTTTCTATTGGAGTAGGTATGCGGCAACAAGCAACAACGGAAAACGCTAGATCCAACCCTTATCTATAAACCCAGGCAACAAACAACCCTAAACCGTCAAGAGTCCTGCCTGGACAACGAGGTATGCTATGACTCGGTTACAGGGTGCACGCACTATAGACTGTTGATAGTCAAGCAGGCTATATAGAAGATCACACAATTAAGTTGACTTAAAGCTTCAAGGAAAAGATAGATAACAGAATTAAATTGCAGAAACAATTTAATAACAAACTAGAAGAAAGTACATTTAATGTTACGTTAATTAATACAACTAATCACCCCTACGTGAAAGAAGGTGAGAGCAAACAGTCCTCAAAACATCGTACAGGTAGACAAGATGCAGGTTTCTAAACTGCATGCGGCTACTGTAGGATCTGATGCTTAGCAAAGAAAGTACGTTACGGATTTAGAGAACTCTTAACTAATAAGCAGGAATAAATACTAGTGATAGGACCTACAGTGTATAATGGCATAGGTATAATTAAATAAAGGCAGCCACTCGCAACATAACCACATACAGGTGTGCTTCTCACTCTTAGTCAGGCAAGCCTGCTCGGACATAGTCTCTAAGCCACACCCTGACTCACAATGCTCACAAAGACGGTAAACTGTGGCACAATAACAAGCATACATATATAATATACCGCTAGCTGTTAATCTGCCAGGTGGCAGAGGTCTAGCCGGAAGGATATAGGCTTCGGATACCCGGGCTGAGCCACCTGCTCTAGCCTAGGGACGTTCCCAAGTCTGTGCGCCAAATTATTCTAATTGAAAGGGTGCTCTCTTGAGAGACTCAGATCCCAAGTATCTGACTCTCTCCTGGCGACCCTAAAACAAACGCAAGGCCTGCTAGCGCAGTGCTGAGTGGACTAGGCAAGGGCCCTCACACAACACAACACTAGACACACAGGCACACACACAAGAAAATGCCCTCAGACTCCCACGGGTATCCTAGTAAAGTCGTGC